>CM061142.1:682450630-682994604 GCA_030789695.1 Scilla litardierei
AGAGCAGCAGCGCCGCATCTGCTATACAGCGCCGCCCCGGCGGCGTCCGACCTCCCCGCGAGTATCCCCAGTGAGCGTAGGCACCGTGGGACACGACGGCGCCTCCCCAAACATTGATGATGGCGACGAACTGCTGTTCTTGCGGCAGTAACGCCGACAGCACGGCAGCGACTCCTGTCGCGTGGCAGCGACGTTCGGCAGGCACTGGGCGCTGTCTCGGCCTCTCCGGCGATCCCAAACACCCCTCCGACACTGTCACACGAAGTCAGCAGCCCCCAAACGTAGTGGGCAGCATTGCCCGAGCCCCGACGTGCGCAGCGGCCTCTCTTGGCCATAGCAACATACATCAACGTTCTTCTTTGTGTCGCAGCGACGTACGCCTTCTCTCTAGCCGTTGACTACTCACGACAATCCCCGAAAGCTTAATAGAGGTTCTCCTACTACGGTTAGTAGGCGTTCACAAGTTTACCCAAGTCTAATTGCTTATAGCTTTGTGAACTATTAGATGATCATGATCAATTGGTAACCTTGTTATATCGATGTTAATATGATGATCTATATGGTTGATAACTCCTTTACACAACTTTTAGTTAATGTGTTAGTCTAGGTTGCTTAATTTAATTGTTGTATTTTGTTCGTACTAGCTACTTAATGCAGTTAATGTGTTAACTATTTAACGATCGTATTATTGAGGTGAAACCCATCTTAGGATAGAGAACTTATTAAATTGGGCCATTAGACGTTTTAAGGCTATCTAAGAATTCTAGTCCGTAGATGCGAACTCATTCATGCACGTATTTTATTGTCAGAGAACCGGACGTTCCGTACCGTTCGCAAAACCAGAAACCAACCCCTGGCGTCGCTACCCGACGCCAGTGTAGCTTTCGCGTCATGTTAAGGTAACGTTTTGCACCCTTAGGACCCCCAACCTATTGCCTGTTAATCAAGACTAAAATTGATGTTTTTAAAGTGTTTTAAATTCACTAATCAAGATTAATAATATGGGACTGTAGGCTAGTGGACTTGTGCATATAGGTTGTTTGTGACTTGTGGACTTTTGGACGGTATTTTTCAGACGTCAGACTTGCAGGCAAGTGAAACTTGCCAACTTTTGCTTAGGGCCATGTTTTAGGCCACTTACTTGTTTTTAGCGTAAAAGAGACTAGACAGTAAAATGATAGCTGTCTAGGCGCAACTTTAAGATCTAGCTTGACAACGAAGCTAGATCTGTCACCCTGCCATGTCATTCATGCATTGTTGTCTGCCACGTTTAAATTCCTTATCTGTACGCACTTAATCTATTATCTGACATGCATTGCATCTTACATGCCATCCAAGTTGAATGTTGCATTCGTAGCACACATTATAATACTTGTACTTCCTTGTTCAGGCTAGGTGCACCCCTATGCCATATTGAAATACACTTCCTGGCTCGTGGTCCAGAAGCGAGCATTCTGTGTTCGGGGGTAAGGCCCTGGCTCGATACACGTGGATGGGTAGGGATAAGCGATCACTTGAGCTTAGGAGTTGGCCTGATCAGCCACTCTAGCCAAAAGGCGTAATCTCTGTACACGACGTGCTTACTCGACTTGTCCTTGTCCTTGTGATTGTTCTTGTAAAACTTGATATCCATGCCATGATTTAAATACCAGTTGCCATGCCATGCTCGTACCTTACTTTACTTGTTGCACTCATGCTATATCTGTCATGTCATTGCATCATGCTAGAACTGCTAGGTTGCTTTACTTTTACTTTCAGTTTCCTTGCACAAGTCTCTTGTAGACTTGCTGACATGTGCCCCTTTCTCTTTTGGGTGTCACATGGTACATTGTGTGCCAGAGTTGGTCGTTGAGGACGAATAGGTTGCAGGTGTCGAGTTCGAGGAAATTGGAGATCAGTCCTAGAGCTCCTTCTTGCTGTTGTTATTTTCTGCTTAGTCGTTGTTAGGCTGTCGGTGCGTAGCATCTCTCTTTTCTTGTTGTTGTTATGTATTATGTCGGCCTCGCCTTAGGCCTCTTTCAGACTCTTGTACTCTCCTTTTAGACTTTTCTTTTATACTCTTCTTTTTAGCCTGGTGGCTTTTCTGTGATGTTGGATCTTATTTTATGGATATTTTGAGATTGCTTTTGTCTCATTATCTTTGTTTCGTATCGCATCTGCAAGGACCTGCCATTTGAAGTTTTATTGACGCTTATCAGTCTTGTAGCTTAGCAGCTTCAAGTCCTGTGCGGACCTACTCACGTCTCGCCTCCACATTTTTGGGAAGCGGGTCATGACAGGTTTTGTTGGTGGCCCATACAGGTCCGTCTTGCAACTGCTAATTATCGGCACAACGATAATAACTACGGAATGTCCATTAAATAAATTGCAACATCCGAGTCGTTAGCCTTGAGCCTAGTTCTAATCGTTTTCTATGTCACTAGGTGGTAAGAAGACTTAGTTAGATGTATGTGCTTGCTAGTTAGAGGTCCCTGATTGTTAGTTAGACTCCATGCTAGGAATTGATTTAATCGTCTTAGGAGTTACCTTAGTGGTTCTTGCCTAACTCTGATCATATTAGACTTCTAAAATTTCTTTAGTCGTTCGCTTGGGTCATCGAGTTCGGGCCAAGCTGAACGCATTTCATTACAGTCTTGTTCATTAGGAAGTCGTAGCGCCAAGTTTCCTAATCTTTAGTTGGTCGACCGTAGGAGTCTCCGTAGATTTTCAGGAGTCATATCCTAGACGTATTTATGTTTTGATTATACGACCATTTTCCTTACCCTCGATCCACGAGATTGCCACTTGACGATCGTCGTTAATTTTTGAATCTCTTCGTTACAATCTTGAAGTCTTCTGAAAGTATTGTCGATGTTCTTCATTCACAAAAGTTTAAACCCGTTCAAAAACTTTTATTAGACTTCGTACTCTTCCGTTGACCTAAATTCATTTTTATTGAATTTCGAAACTTTTGTCGAGCTTTTGATTACTATTTTATGATATTTTTCCAGCCTATACTTTTCGCACCTATATAAATACCCTGTCCTTTTCATATACTAATTTTATTATGAACCGTACTTCTATTTCCCTAAATCGATTATAATTTTCTTTCCTTATTTATGCCATTGAAAATTATTCAGGTAACTCATCGCGCTTACCTTCATTACATTTTTCTAAGCTACATGAGACTTCAGCATTCAGCGTGACAATTTTATACTCATCATTTTCCTACTTCAAATTTTTGTAAAATACTATCTTCATTTAAATTTATCTTCAATTGTAAAATAATCCACTCACCTCCATACTCATTATTCTGCGTCTAATCCTACGTCGTGATTTAACTTTCGTGTTACCCTTCTACGTTTTATAAGGATGTTGTTATATATTTTTTATTTTATAACTTACATTTTATTTTATCCTCATTTCGTATTTTATATCCTTCTTCCCTACTCGACTATTCTAAATTATACTTTGTTCCACCTAACCAAGCTAATCCCTTGTATGTCGCCTCATCTGAACCCGTTCATCCCGATCTTGTTTCATTTCAATTTCAAATTCGATTTCCTCACTATTGCTTAGTTATCACATTAGTGCTGACTGTTGCCTACGTTAACCTTAGTATAGTTTGGTGGTCCCATTAGTATAAGTTGTTATGTTGTGGTGGTGCATGCATATAGGTGGAGTGTGTGGACCCGTATGAGCGTGCTACCCGTAGGGTAGTAATAATTGACTCTTGTATTATGTAGGTATAATCAGTGTTATTCGTGATATATGTGTGAAGTTGAATATGGTGGTGTTATTATATATGTGCGGATAGCTATATCACTTAGGAAATTGTGTTGGAATATCTGTTAGTTGAGTAAGTGGTTCAAGGATACTTGTGAATGCTTGATATGTATATATATATATTAGTAAGTCAGGTGAATGTTAGGTGTAATGATGATAGGTGTACTTATAGTTAAGTGAGTAGGCCTATTATTGTATCTATATGTTAGTACGTGTGGGCGTGTGCTCGTACGTAGGTATGTGCTTACTATATGAATATGAGTGGTATACGTACGGTAATAGGGTTATAAACTTTGTTTGGTATTGTTTGCCTTTACGGAATGTTGTGTGTGTGCATGTATACCTCGAGGTATACACGATTATTGAATGTTGTAACTAGGTATGGATAAGCAGATGTGTTGGTATACTAATTATAGGTAGATGGAGATGGTGTGAATATATATTACATGTATGTGAATATACGATGTATGCTTGCTTATGAGGATGTATTTAATTATATACGTGTGTTGATGTTCGTAATATTATTACGGTATGTAGAGTGATTGAATTATGTGGGTGTTATTTGATTAAATATAAAGTTGTGATTGATATTATGATATGTATGTGTAGTACGTTGGTAGGTATATATGTATATATTAGGGTATTGTGTTGGTGTAGATATAAGTATCGCGCTATGTATATATAGTATTCCGATATGAGTTTTGAGTCTCACTCAATCTTGAGTGGGTATACTCTAAGTATATTGTTATATATGTCTGTGGTTTGTATGTAGTACTATGAATGTAGCGATGGATGATGCATGTATAGTGATAAGATTGTTGTGCCTGGTTGTGTTACGCACATGATTGTGGGTGACTATACCCTATTATAGTTATAAATATTGGTTTTGTGGTATAGTTATTTACTAAGGACTTGTCTGTGTGAATATATATACATATATGCTAGCTAAACTAAGTGTGTAGATGTGTTGAGCCTATAGTGGTATGAAGGAATGTTATATTAGCGTGTGGGTGTGCACTATGCACGGGTAAGTATGTGCTTAGTTATAGGTATTGGTGACTATGGTATGAGTGGCGTATCGTGAATATAGTTACAGACCGTGTGTGATGTGAATATATGGTGAAATATTTGCATGCGTTTGAATGACTATATAATTGTGAAAATTATAGTAGTGGTGAATGTATATTAGATATAGTAAACTTGATTTAATAATGGTATGGTGTGACTACATGTGTTGATGTGTTGTTATTGTATGTACACTAGGAGATATAGGGAGTAGTGTATCCGTATTATTTTGTTCATAAGTAATTATCTAAACGTGGAGTATTACGATGATAATTGCTGGTGTGAGTTATTTGATTGGTTGTGAGTATGTGCACCATGGTATGTAATAAGTGTTTAATAGTTATATAAGGATGTATGTGACTGTATGAATGATTGAAATATGTGTATGAATTTGACTGGCTATGATAGGTATAAGAGTATAATGTGTGTGGATAAATACATGTTAGTAGTGTTAATGTTTGACTACCTAGTGCATATATATAAGCACTTGTGATGACTATACCTGGTTTGAATTGTATGTGATATGATTGGGGTAGTTACTAGAGCGACTAGATATGTTAGAAAGTCCGAGGACTGACTTTATTCTAAGGTGGGTAGGATGTAATGGCCGGTACCCACTTTTCGTTATACGGCTGTGCGTATAGCAAATTTCGGGTACCTGATTAGTTTTGTTGCTTTGTGTGGGAATCGTGTCGTTGAGACGTTAGGGCCGTAGCACTTAGTTGCGTCCTTAGCAAGCCAACCCCCGACGTGTGCCCAATTTGGAATTACGGTCGCCTTTGGACCCGTATCCTTTATACGCTTTACGTGCACGTAGTCTTGTTCGTGCACGTAATTATTTTAGACGTTGTCTGTATCTGACCCCTATAGTGTGATATGTCGTTGTGACCCTCTCTGAGAGGAGTAAAAGTGTGGTGTTGATTTGGAACGTCATTTCACGGGTCATTCTCCCATGATTTGGCTTTGTTTGAAGAGGCGTCACGATTTTCACTTTTGTCGCGAGGCCTTTTTTATTTTTTTATTTCGTTTCTCGTCATCGAAATTGTGATCCGTCTTCTCCGTCTTCTTTCTCTCGTCATCCCGGTCACCCCAGTATTTATTTCACGATTTTTGAGATTCGTTTGACACAATTTCACTTTTTGCCCAATCTAATATTGACGTAAACCCAAGTTTAATAGCTTCTATCCCCTAATGTAATTCTTATTAAAATAATCATTCATATTACTTTGAACCAGCCCATCTAGCATTGGCCGAATCATGAGGCTAACACACTCCTAGCCCACGCACAGCTCATGTTGAGCTTCTCATCTTATAAACAATTGTTATAATAGAACCTATCCCTAACTGCCCACGTTCAGCTAACCCCCCCAACACACAGTTATGATAGGAATTATTTTGCTAAACCTAGAGGCCATTCACGTGAGCCCAGCCCCCTCTATTTAATAGGCAACCTAGGGTTAGTTTTCATCAAAACAACACACAGCCGTTGCCATCACAAAGAAACCCACGCACACAACATTTTGCAGCGACGCATCCCCTCTATATTTCTCTCCTCCTCACGATTAGCACAGGGTTTTCTTCCGCATCCCATCCCCGAGAACTGATCCAAGCCCAAGCCCCAGCTTCGAATCGCGCGCGTTCTACTCCCCTGAGCGGCCGTTCTCCAGAGCAGCAGCGCCGCAGCTGCTATACAGCGCCGCACCGGCGACGTCCGGCCTCCCCGTGAGCATCCCCAGAAAGCGTATGCATCGTGGGTCATGGCGGCGCCTCCCAGAACATTGATGACGGCGACGAACTGTTGCTCTTGCGGCAGTAACGCCGACAGCACGGCAGTGACTCCCGTCGCGTGGCAGCAACGTTCGGCAGGCCCTGGGCGCTGTCTCGGCCTCTCCGGCGATCCCAAACACCCCTCCGGCACTGTCACACGAAGTCAGCAGCCCCCACACGCAGTGGGCAGCATTGCCCGAGCCCCGACATGTGCAGCGGCCTCTCTTGGCCATATCAACACACATCAATGTTCTTTTTCTTGTCGCAGCAACGTACGCCTTCTCTCTAGCCGTTGACTACTCACAACAATCCCCGAAATCTTAATAGAGGTTCTCCTGCTACAATTAGTAAGCATTCACAAGTTTACCCAAGTCTAATTGCTTATAGCTTTGTGAACTATTAGATGATCATGGTCAATTGGTAACCTTGTTATATCGATGTTAATATGATGATCTATAGGGTTGATAAATCCTTTACACAACTTTTAGTTAATGTGTTAGTCTAGGTTGCTTAATTTAATTGTCGTATTTTGTTCATACTAGCTACTTAATGGGGTTAATGTGTTAACTATTTAACGATCGTATTATTGAGGTGAAACCCATCTTAGGATAGAGAACTTATTAAATTGGGGCATTAGACGTTTTAGGGCTATCTAAGAATTCTAGTCCGTAGTCGCGAACTCATTCATGCACGTATTTTAATGTCAGAGAACCGGACGTTCCGTATCGTTCGCGAAACCAGAAACCAACCCCATGGCATCGCTACCCGACGCCAGTGTAGCTTTCCCGTCGTGTTGAGGTAACGTTTTGCACCCTTAGGACCCCTAACCTATTGTCTGTTAATCAAGACTAAAATTGATGTTTTTAAAGTGTTTTAAATTCACTAATTAAGATTAATAATATGGGACTGTAGGCTGGTGGACTTGTGCACATAGGTTGTTTGTGACTTGTGGACTTTTAGACGGTATTTTTCAGATGTCAGACTTGCAGGCAAGTGAAACTTGCCAACTTTTGCTTTGGGCCATGTTTTAGGCCACTTACTTGTTTTTAGCATAAAAGAGACTAGACAGTGAAATGATAGCTGTCTAGGCGCAACTTTAAGATCTAGCTTGACAACGAAGCTAGATCTGTCACCCTGCCATGTCATTCATGCATTGTTGTCTGCCACGTTTAAATTCCTTATCTGTACGCACTTAATCTATTATCTGACATGCATTACATCTTACATGCCATCCAAGTTGAATGTTGCATTCGTAGCACACATTATAATACTTGTACTTCCTTGTTCAGGCTAGGTGCACCCCTATGCCATATTGAAATACACTTCCTGGCTCGTGGTCCAGAAGCGAGCATTCTGTGTTCGGGGGTAAGGCCCTGGCTCGATACACGTGGAGGGGTAGGGATAAGCGATCACTTGAGCTTAGGAGTTGGCCCGATCAGCCACGCTAGACAAAAGGCGTAATCTCTGTGCACGACGTGCTTACTAGACTTGTCCTTGTCCTTGTGATTGTTCTTGTAAAACTTGATATCCATGCCATGATTTAAATGCCAGTTGCCATGCCATGCTCGTACCTTACTTTACTTGTTGCACTCATGCTATATCTACCATGTCATTGCATCATGCTAGAACTGCTAGGTTGCTTTACTTTTACTTTCAGTTTCCTTGCACAAGTCTCTTGTAGACTTGCTGACATGTTCCCCTTTCTATTTTGGGTGTCACATGTTAGATTGTGTGCCAGAGTTGGTCGTCGAGGACGAATAGGTTGCAGATGTCGAGTTCGAGGAAATTGGAGATCAGTCCTAGAGCTCCTTCTTGCTGTTGTTGTTTTCTGCTTAGTCGTTGTTAGGCTGTTGGTGCATAGCACCTCTCTTTTCTTGTTGATTCTATGTATTATGTCGGCCATGCCTTAGGCCTCCTTTCATACTCTTGTACTTTTCTTTTAGACTCTTCTTTTTAGCCTGGTGGCTTTTATGTGATGTTGGAATTTATTTTATGGATATTATGAGATTGCCTTTGTCTTATTATCTTTGTTTCGTATCGCATTTGCAAGGACTTGCCATTTGATGTTTTATTGACGCTTATCAGGCTTGTAGCTTCGCAGCTTCAAGTCTGTGCAGACCTACTCACGCCTTGGCTCCATATTTTTGGGAAGCGGGTCGTGACAATATCGAAAGGTCCAATGAATCGAGGACTAAGCTTTCCTCTCCGACAAAAAAAATCAATCCTCAGTTGGGAAAGATGTTCAGAAAAACATGATCACCGAGCTGAAACTACAGGTGTCGACGTTTCACATCTGCCCAATGCTTGTGCCTGTCCTGAGCCATCTGCAGCTTCTCTCTGATGGTACGAACCAAATTCACGGCTTTTGTGATTAGCTTAGGACCAACCAACTCTCGAACTCTAGGATTATCCCAGCTCAAGGGGATCAACACTTCCTCCCATACAGTGCTGCAAAAGGCGCCATGCCAATGCTAGACTGGTAGCTATTGTTGTATGCAAACTCCACCAAATGGAGATGGTCTTCTCATGATCCTTTGAAGCCCAGCATACATGCCTGCAACATGTCTTCAAGTATCTGTTTAGTACGCTCTGACTGACCATCTATATGTGGATGGTAAGCTGTACTAAAGCTCAAGTGGGTTCCCAAGCTCTCTTGGAGGCTTCTCCAGAAATGAGATGTGAACATGGTGTCTCTATCTGAAACAATGCTGATAGGAACTCCATACTGCTTCACATTCGCATCCAATACTTCTTGGCCCACACTTCTGTAGATTGGCCTACTCTGAGGAATTAAGTACGCTGTCTTTGTCAATCTATTTACGATCACCCAGACAGCATCATTCTGCTTCATACTCTTGGGTAGTCCAGTCACGAAGTCCATCGTGATGTGCTGCCACTTCCACTCCGGAATGGGCAAGGGCTGTAATAAGCCGATAGTCCTCTGATGTTCAGCCTTCACTTGTTGGCACACAATACACTTTGCCATGCTCCGTGCAACACTTCTCTTCATGCCATGCCACCAGTAATGATGTCGCAGATCCTGATACATCTTGGTACCTCCGGGATATATAAAGTATAGAGAAATGTGAGCTTCATCCAACAGCTCCTCTCTAATGGCACCAGACTGTACACAAATCCTGTCCTCAAACCTCAAGGATCCATCTGCATGAATCTTAAACTCTGGCCTCTGGCCTGCTATTACCAAGTGTTTGATCTTTCGCAGCTTCTCATCGTTCATCTGAGCAGTCTTGATCCTCTCTACCAATGTCGACTGGATGTGCATGCCCATGAAAGATGCAGTCATCCCTGGTAGAATCACTTCTATACCCATGTCACGGATCTCTTGTTGCAACCTCCACTTAGTCGTAAGCATTATCACCGCTGGTAGACGACTCAATACACCAGGTACGACATTGACTTTCCCAGGATGGTACTGAAAGTCAATGTCATAATCCTCCATGAGCTCGACCCATCGTCTATAACGCATGTTGAGCTCCTTCTGAGTGAAGACATACTTTAGACTCTTATGATCCGAGAACATCTTCACGTGCTCCCATAATAGGAAGTGCCTCCAAATCATCAATGCAAAAATCACTGCCGCCAACTCAAGATCATAAGTGGGGTAGTTCTTCTCATGGATTTTCAACTGCCTGGATGCATATGCTACGACTCGACCGTGCTGATGTAGCATGCATCCAAGTCCTTTGCTAGATGCATCATAGAAGACTTAGAATCATCCTGATCGATATGGAATAATTAAAATGGGTGCAGTTGTCGACCTTTTCTTCATTTTTAGGCAACATCCTCACATGCTTTCGACCAAACAAATACCACATCCTTTCTTGTCAATCGCGTCATGGCTCCTGCGATCTGCGAGAAGTCTTTGCTGAACATCCGGTAGTAGCCAGTGAGTCATAAGAACATTCGAACCTCGGCCACCATTCGGGGGACTGGCAGTTTTGAACAGCTGCTACTTTTTCAGGATCAACAACAATCCCTTCTCCTGACACCACGTGGCCTAGGAACGCTGATCACTCCATATTTTACACCTTTTTTCTGCATGTTTGCATGACATTTTGATCGTTCAAATCACGTTTTTCACGTTTATTCGGCAATATTGTGATGCTTTTCACGATTTGTTGTTTTTGTCGTATTTCAGGAGATTTGGAGCGATTTGGAGTGATTCTGAGATGCACCCACTCCGGAGTGTCACCGACGACTCTCTTGAGGGGTATTTTGCTGTTGGAGAGGAGTGGAAGGAGAAAGAACATCATAGGAGCGACGAGGAGGCGAAGATATGAAGTTTTGGCATTTTTAACACTTCACTCGGCCGAGTGAAGGAGTCACTCGGCCGACCATAGGAAGCCCGCTTGGCCGGCTAGATCGGACACGCAACAGAGCAATTTCAGCGTGCACTCGGCCGAGCATCGCCATGCCACTCGGCCGAGCACCGAGTCACCCATCGCCCGAGTGGAGCCAAGACGACGGCATCAAAAATCACCAACTCTCTGTTTTCCGTCAGTCTGCTCCAATGACCCACTCGGCCGAGTGGAGAAAGACGGCCGCCCGAGTGACTGAAGGCCGTCCGCCCGAGTGACCTCCGAGGAGACGACCCCCGAGACCCCCAACTCTCTGTTTTTGTACAGGGTTCGTCACTCGGCCGAGTGACATTTGTCACTCGGCCGAGTGAGTTGCGCTGCCTGTAGCGAAAACTGCGGATTTGAGGCTGCGCAGGGGCATTTTCGTCAGGGTTTTTTTGGGCGATTTTGGGGGGTATTTAACCCCAGTTTTTAACCTAGTTTTAGAGAGTTTTTTCAGAACTTTTTGCAGCTTTTTAGATTAACTTCTTAGGGATTAGATTTAGCTTGAAGGGAGGAGAGAAAAGTGAGATTTTGTTGGATGCTAGCTTGTTCTTCATTGGTTTGTATCTCTCTCCCTCAAAAACTCAATTTTTATTGATCTATTGAATTTTGTTATGAATTCCATTGATTTTATTTGTGAATTTCTATTGCATTCCATTATGAATTGTGAGTAGTTCATCGTCTTAGGGCGTAGGGATGAACCCTACGAGCCCAATCTCGAAATTGTGATGAATTGGCGAAACTATTGCTAGGTTTGATTAGGGTTAGTTTGGGATTGCTATAATACGAATAGCTAGGGATTCATATCGATTGGGATTTGCAAGAGATTGGATCCCAATTCGATAGGAAGCCCTAGATATCCGAATTTGGTTGCAATTGAATTTCTCCGGAATCGGTTTGCAAGAGATTGGACCGAAGCTAGGGGTTTTCGATTGCAATTCTATACCAATACCCGTTTGCAAGAGATTGGACGGGTAGGAACTATCCTAACCTAGGTCGTGTCTCGAGTTTGCACGAGAGTGGGCTCGAGATACGATTGAACGATGACGTTGTTCTTCACGCTAGTTTGCCTAGGTTAGGGTTTGCAAGAGATTGGACCCTACCCTAGGTTGGCTATAGACCGGCAATAGCGCGAGAGCGTGAGCTTGGTTCCATATTTAGTTGCAACTAGTTCACCCAATTTTCAAGCCTAGCAATTGTGAAACCTACGCGTCACAATGATGAGATACGACAAGTAGCGGGGATTCCCTATCCCCTAAGCGTCTTTATTAAATTGTTAATTCTTCTATACATTTGAACGACTGTGACCGCACATTTGCGAACATTTCCCGACTTTTCCTATAGCCAGGTGATTCGAAGAAGACACTGTTATTAGGCCTCCCTGTGTTCGATACCCGCTCGCCGCTACACCGTGCGCTTGCGGTAAGACTACGATCGTCGCCGCTCCGGGACGTGTATCCGGGGCGCGATCAAACGCTACCTTGTTCATCCAGAACTCACACTTACTAAGTTTGGCATAAAGCTGGTATCTTCTCAGGGTCTCAAGAACCTTCCTGAGATGTTCTGCATGCTCTATCGCATTCTTCGAGTAGATAAGAATGTCGTCGATGTAGACTACTTTCCAAGTATTCATACAACATTTGGTTCATGAGACTCATAAATACCGCGGGTGCATTGGTCACACCAAACGGCATTACTAAGTACTCATAATGTTTGTATCTGGTCCTGAATGCAGTCTTGGGAACATCTTCGTCTTTCACCTTCACTTGATGGTACACTGCCTTCAGATCCAGCTTCGAATAGATGTTGACCCCCTCCTCCCCCGAGCTGGTTGAAAAGATGGTCGATGCCCGGTAGAGGGTACTTGTTCTTCATTGTGACTTTATTCAACTCGCGATAGTCAACACAAATATGTGGGGATCTTTCTTCTTCACCAGCAATATAGGGTATCCACAGAGAGATACACTGGGTCGTATCCATCCCTTCTTCAATAGCTCATCTAGTCGGACCCGTAATTCTACTAGCTCAGATAGTGCTAAACGATATAGTCCCTTGGACATCGGTTGGGCTCCTGACATTAGTTCGATGGCAAATTTTTAGGGTGCGATTCGGAGACAAACCTGTAAGGTCGTCTGGGAACACATCCATGAACTCTCGAACCACCTCTGGAATATCGGGCTCAGCTTCCATTGCAGCTGATATTGCTTCGTCCGACCTGGCTCTGTACTCCACCGGACCTATCGATCTGCTTCCACTAATGAACTTGAACTTTGGATGATCATGAATATCGAAGACTACGTTCCTTCGACAACAGTCGATAGTGCATAGAAAGTTTCCAACCAATCCATCCCGAATACAACATCAAAGTTAGGGATATCTATCATCATGAAGTCATCGAATAATGCTCGCCTACAAATCACCACGGGGCATTGAGGATACCCACTGGTCACCTTTATCAATCTGCCACCCGTGTTGACGTTCTAACTGGAAGTTAAAGATTTGACAGGAATGGTGTGGGTGCGAACGAATCGACTCGCCAGAAAACAGTGTGATGCTCCCAAGTCAAACATGGAGAGGGTGGGTTTCTCATCTACTAGTATGACACCTAGGTTACAAACACTAATCTAAGCAACCAAAGCTAATGAAAGAAAAAAAATAATAACTTTGCTGGAAATGTACCTATGATCACTTGACAGGTAGCCTCGGCCTATTCGACGGTCATGGTGTAAGTCATCGAGCACTGCTTCAGGTTGATGTACTTCTTCCTCATCATAATCTTTGCATGTGGAGGAAAGTACTGAGCATTGAATGTATTGGTAAAGAAATCCCACGTAATCAACAATCCCAATCGGTCTTCTACCACCTACCACTAATCTCGAGCACCATCAGTCAGTTGCCTCTTGGCGGTAGCCACCCATGCTTCTTCTCGAATATGAGATTCTCTCAGATCAACAGTGATGCTCCTGAGCCTTTCCTCCGCTTGGATATGGTTCTTAGTCTCAGCGAAGGTCTTCGGGCTCATCGCTCGAAAGTGATAAGCACTTTGGTCAAATTTCAGCTCCCCAAGAAAAGCCTGTCCCAGCTGCTGTTGAAGGGCAAAAATACCCCGCATGAAATCTTCTGTAGTCAATGGTGCAGTTGTGAGTGCTGTCGTGTCTGGACCATTGGTGGCTCAATTACCAGCATCTTTCTGGTTGGGACCCACATTCAGGTGATTGGTCCTGGATCCAAAAGCACTGTCCTTGCTTCTTGAAATGTTCCTTTCCATTGCTTACCTGTGTTTCATAAGGTTTGATCAATTCCATTGAGTATTTTATACGGCACATTCTGATCTTCATGTACTGTTCATGTGGTATTTAGCACGGACCTGCATGTGCCACCAAACTTGTAACGACCCACTCCCGGGGCACGTTACTGTTTGGTACATGTGCAAGTCCTACTAGGCACCAATGAAGTTAATACAAGATCCATTGCAGAAATTCACCAAATACTCATTCATGAAAATGAAATACAACCCTATTACAAACCAGCAGGGTACAGAAAAGGAAATACAACCCGAATACAAATACACACCAAGCCACACTGTGAAAAGCATAAAATAACATAACACTTTCACACTCACTCTCAGTAACCAGCGTCCTCCTGGTCAAACTCAACTGCAAGCTCAGCGTCTGCCAACTCAGGTGTTACCTTGTCAACTTGTGAAGTATCTGGTGGGTCCACCACAAAAAGAAGGGTCTCTAGGATCAGACGTAACTCAAAGAATCTTTAGCATGAAATATAAAACAATATACAAACTACCAGAGACTAGAAGTAAAAGAGCATACAATAATGTATGGAAATAAAGCAGAAACATAGCTTTGCAGATTTACAACTTTCATAATTTATCAGCAATTAAATGAAACATTATTAAAGATGACAAGGCTACGAGAGTATAACTGTACCGAACCTAGATCGTGACTTATAATGCGAAGTACAGTGAGCAACCAAGAGTCCATCTCATACCGCAGGTGCGCATACCTGGGTTAAACCAAAACTGTGCCAACAATACAATATTGTTCACGAATCTATGATCAAGTCTATGAATTTGTCACCGACGAACTTTGAAGGGGTTGCTAGAACCCGGTCGATGACAACAAAACCTGAACTAGTCGCTCCTGCACTCTCGCTATTGTAAGTTACCCCAAAACCCCAAGTGTTTGTGATGTTATCATATTTATAATTGAGGAGTCATTTCTAGATTGATACTTTTTACAATCAAGTATGCCATGTAGTCCAATCGAGTCTTTTACGATACTGTGCAGTTTATCAAGCTTATCTAACTTTTCAAAAGAGACACTTTACTAACGAAATGAAACTAGTTTTAGTATGCATTTATAGTTTAGCTAGGGTACGATGAGTTACCGATACGACGTATCGTGAAAGGCACGGTTCGATCAGCGGTCGCGATACCTGGGTTCGCATGTGTTACAAAGCGAGTTAGTAATACAAACTTATATATAAAAAGAAACCTTATATATAATAATACATAAATTTAATTGAAAATAATTTATATAAAAATAAAACTAACTATATATATATAATAATTTAAACTAATATATATATTAACTTTAACTAATAATTCAAAACTTAATTAAAACTTTATAACTAATATATAACTTAAATCTTATACAATAACATCTTAACCTTTAATAACCCTCACCTCTCACCTCTATTCTCATGTCTGCCTCTTCCCCTTCTTTTCTTCTTTGTTTTTTTTTGACGCAGATGAGAGATAAAATGGGGGCGCGGGGCTTAGTAGCGGCGTGTGTAGATCTGGGCAGTGCAAGCTCAACATGCGACGACGGATCTGGGGCAGAGGCGGCGGTGACCTGGGCGGCGCGGGTTCAGCAGGCAGCGACGACGGGTGGATCTGGGGCAGTGGGTCAGGGCGGTGGCATGCGCGTGGGGGCGGCCTGGTGGATCTGAAATGGGGATGGAGGAAAGAACGGGAGAGGGGGTTGCTTGGGGTTGATTGAGAGAAGAACGAGGAAGGAGAAAAACCGAGTTGGGGGAGGGGATTGTGTTGCTGCAGAATTGGCAGGGGAGGGACAGTTTGGTTTATACGAAAGAGAAGGAGACAAGTTCAATTTGAGTCGGGTTTTAGTAAGTTAATGGAAATAAAATTGTGGGGAGGGGTGGTGGATCTCACCTCACAGTTCGGTGGGATTTTAAAGAGAAGATTAGATCTGGTTTTCTTGGATCCATGTAGAAGAATCGATTAGGGTAGGGTTAGAGTAATTAGTTAGGGTTAATGATAATTAGTTAAACTATGGTGAAAAAATCCAAACACGCGTAGAAGAAAAGAACACTCGAAGGAAAACACTCGGACAACAAAAGTAAAAATACAAGCACACACGCAATCAAACACACCTAAAATACAGGTCGTTACATAGGAATATTTCCATGGCCTTTAAATGTAATAGCCATGGAAATGTCCATGGCTAAAGTTCTGTTGCCATGCAAAAAAATTAATCTAAATTGGGAGAGCCCGCGTGAGCCCCCTTACATGCGCTCATCAGTTTCCCAAAATAGCAATCGATAGCAAGAGAGAGATCACCGCCGTCGATCACCGCCGATGCCGACGTCGATGCCATCAACCTCCATCAGTGCCGCCGAGTAGAGGTAATTCTGCCTCCTACTTCAAGCATTTCGACGGGGGTTAGACCTAATTTGGAAGAGAGAGTGGTCGGAGGGGGCGTCGGCCCCCATCGGTGCCCTAGCTCCCCTCGCCTTCTTCCGATTTGAAGGAGGAGAGTGGGAGCTGGGGGCGTCGGCAGTTGCCAATGCCCCCTCTGACCTCTCTCCTGTAGGATCCTGCCAAAACAGAGTTAGGATCGATAATTAAAGTGGAGACTTACGCTTGCGTATGCGGAACGGTAGTCTCGGAACTTTGCCTTCGGGTTCGCCACGACGGATCGAGTCTTCTCACGAACGGAGTAAGGCTACTAATCCACAATCTAAATCTCTATTTTAGATTAAGAACTTGGATAGAGGAAGAGAAAGGATTTCTGCAGAGCTTCGCTAGGAAGAAGATGCATGCATGAATTTCATGCAAAAGGTGTAAGAAATGGCTTACCCTTGGGTCTTATTTATAGCCCCCAAGGTAGTTATTTTAGGGTAAGTTGTTCCTTTGGAACAACTTAATTAAGGTGTACCATGATACATGGCACATTATAAGCTTAAGTTGTACCATATGCATGGTACAACATAAGCTTAAGATATTCCCCCTTTATAAGCCATATGTCGCATGCACTTATGCATATATAATGCGACTTTCCCACTCATCCAGAGATCCTCTCCGCAAGGGAACAGATTCCCTTTGTACACGACTTCGTGTACGCGACGTTCGAGGTCCGTATTCCCTCGTACATCCCCCACAAGGGTGTACAAACGTCTTCCATATCCAACATCTCCCACTCACACTTGAGGGGATTGTAAGAGAACATCTTTCCCTTAGTTCTTTCATCTATCATACCGAGAAATAGACCGTGCGACCGTCATGCGCGTAGAGTCTGTTGTTGTGCACTTGTTAGAGATACACAACGACCTCGAAGGTGCAAAGTTGAGTAGTTCAACGCATGCTTTACCCTAGATTATTTCTTCACATTTCTTGTACTTTATATTCAACAATTGAATCCCATCTGGATTACAATTGGCTGGCCAGCTTTGAATCACTAAAGTCCAAATGCGAATATGAAATCAATCTTCCTCTTCTTGCGAACCTTCTGATCTTGACTTGATTCGCTTTTCTAACGTGCCCCGCCGAGCCGAATTACCATAGCCCATTAGTAACACGCTAAGATAGCGATCATCTCGTCAAATCTAAAGGAACCAATTGGAGTCCTTGAGGGTAAGAGTTAAGACCCGTATGGCCTTTGAGTCTCACATAATAGCAAACACTATTGCTACTAACTCAGTGGTCGAAATGCATACGTGGTATGAACACGTATTACAACATCACTCCTTTCCCAGGGAGAGTATGTCTTAATGATGTTGTACGGATGAAAAGATCAGACACCACTGTGCCTATCTTTTTGAGTCCCCTTACTACTCGTGAAATATTCACGGACTCTCATCCTGCATAAGACAGATAGGATTTTAAAAAATCCTACGAGATCTCTTTCAAATATCCTTGTGATACAGATCTCAGATCTTTTGTAAGCATCCATATGATGCAGATCTTTTATTCGACTATCTTGTTTAAGTCATGACTCTAAATCATTTAATGATTTTGACTTTAAACTAGTCTCATCTCTATCTTATCCATCTGATAAGATAAGGCGGTTGCTCATGTGAGAGAGCCAACCTTAATCTGTCCGACATACACACAATAAAATGGCTGAGACTTAAACACAAATGTACATAAAATTATTTGTAAGAAACTTGTATGCAATATATAAAAGAACTTCTTTCTTTTATTAAACTTTGATCTTCTATAGACATGGGAAATATTACAAGATACAGCTCAGCACCTACGCATTCCCATAGATGATAAGTGTTTGTAGAACAAATCTCTGGGGATCGCCTTCGTAAGGGGATCCGCTATCATCTCATGCGTGGATATGTATCCAATGTCTACTTCCTTCCGTTTGTCATAGTCTTTTGCAAACTTGAATCGAATGTCAATGTGTTTGGTCTTACAATGAAATTTAGGATCTTTGACGTAGGCAATCGAAGCTTGACTATCACTGTATATAGGAACAGTGCTTGAGTCAGTGGCATTCGTCAGCCTGTCTAAGAATTTCCTAAGCCAAACAGCTTCTTGGACCGCCATGCTGAATGCTACGAATTCTGCTTCCATTGTTGATAGGGCAATGCAGGTTTGCTTCTTGCTGCTCCAGGATATTGCACCATTCCCGAGCAAGTAAACAAAGCCTGAGGTAGATCTTCGCTCGTCGAGATCACCCGCCCAATCAGCATCGGTATAGCCTTCGAGTCTCAAGGTATTGCCTTGATAGCATAACGCATAGTCCGCAGTCCCTTTGAGGTACCTTAATATCCTCTTCACCGCTTTCCAGTGTGCCTGTCCTGGGTTGGATTGGTAACGGCTTACCATACCAACACCATAGCAAATGTCTGGTCTGGTACACATCATAGCGTACATCAGACTCCCAACAGCACTGGAGTATGGAACTTTTTCCATAGCTTTCCTTTCTTTTGGATCTTTGGGACACATCTCCAAACATAGACCCTCGCCTTTGCTTATTGGAGTATCAATTGGCTTGCAGTCCTGCATATTAAACCGTTCCAAAACTTTCTTTATATATGTCTCTTGAGAGAGAGAAAGAAGTTTCTTGGAACGATTCCTTGAGATCTTAACCCCAAGGATATATGCAGCTTCACCCATGTCTTTCATCTCAAAGACGGATGAAAGCCAAGCTTTGATATCCACGACAAGACGCTTATCATTTCCGGCTATAAGTATGTCATCTACATAAAGAGACATAATTACATACTTGTTTTTAATCCTCTTAATATATACGCAGTTGTCTTCGTCGAGCATGGAGAATCCATACGACAAAACAACTTCTTGAAAGCGCATATACCACTGCCTTGAGGATTGTTTAAGACCATATATGGATTTACGAAGTTTACAAACCTTATGTTTGTTTTCTTCTTGTACGAACCCGTTTGGTTGTTCCATGTAGATCTCCTCATCTAGTTCTCCGTTAAGAAAGGCAGTCTTTACATCCATCTGATGTAATTCGAGGTCCAAACAAGCCACCATTGCCAGAATTAAGCGAATCGAGGTAAAACGCACGACAGGAGAGAAAGTCTCTTCGTAGTCTATTCCTTCCTGTTGCGTGAAACCTTTCGCAACAAGGCGAGCTTTATATTTCTCGATGGAGCCATCAGCCTTATGCTTGATTTTGAGAACCCACTTGTTCCCAATGGCTCTACGTCCCTTAGGTAAATCAACCAAGTCCCAGACTTGGTTTGTTTTCATGGATTGAAGTTCTTCTTCCATTGCCGCTATCCATTTATGTTTAGCAGGGCATGTGACGGCCTGTTTGAAATTTGCAGGTTCGTCATCATCTTGTAGTAATGTCATGAATGTTTGAGGAAATTCATCCTCAAATCTCAGAGGTGTTAGCCTCGTTCGATTACTACGTCTTGTTTGAGTTTGATCACTCCCACTTGGAATGACATCACTCCCACTTGGAATAATATCACTCCCACTCGGAATAGGATTGGTATCGTTCGTATCATCCATTGGTGAAGTTTGAAACATATTTTCTTCTTCACCAAGAATTCTCCCACTCGAACGTTCCGATCTTTCTTGATCCCAAGTCTCAAACAAGGATAAGTCTTGACTTATCTCACCCTGTCTTGGAAACTCATTTTCCAAGAAGACAACATCCCTCGATTCGAATTCTATAAGACCCCCATTGTCCTCTTGACCGACGAAAACATATCCTTTGGAGTTTTCAGCGTATCGGATGAAGATACACTTCCTCTCACGTGGCCCAAGTTTGCCATATTTGTGAGAGGATAAATGTGCGTAAGAGGCACAACCCCAAGGTTTTAGAATGTTTAAGTCTGGAGTTCTATTGTTCCACAACTCATAAGGAGTAGAACTTACCGACTTCGAGGGTACACGGTTTAAGATGAATGCTGCCGTCAATAATGCGTCACCCCAAAAGGTGATAGGCAAATTTGCCTGAGACATCATTGATCGGACCATTTCCATCAATGTCCTATTTCTTCTTTCCGCAACACCATTTTGTTGCGGAGTATAAGGCATAGTTATTTGATGAACTATGCCTTTTTCATCACAAAGTTCCTTAAAACTTATTGATTGATATTCACCGCCCCTATCGGTTCGCAAAACCTTAATCTTGCGATCTAATTGATTCTCCACTAAACTCATATAGTTTTTAAAGCAAGCCAAAGCTTCACTTTTGTGGGATATCAAATAGATATGTCCGAAACGGGTGAAGTCATCAATGAATGTGATGAAATAGGACTTCCCGCGTCTTGTCTTAACATTCATTGGACCGCAAATGTCCGAATGGATAAGCTGTAATGGAACTTCGGCCCTTGTGCCAGTTCCAAACGGCTTGCGACAAGTTTTCCCTACAAGACAATGTTCGCAAGTCGACATTTCAACTTTTGAAACATTAGATAGCAAGCCACTTTTGGCAAGTCTATCCATTCTAGTTGGTCCAATATGACCAAGTCTTGCATGCCAACAAATGATCTCAGAATTAGAGTTAGAAGCATTTGTCAAATGAAAACTTTCATTAATGGAAGAAGAATCATCATACATTGTGTTTAATACAATTAATCCATTACAAACATTACCAGAACCAATCAAAGAATTATTACAAACAAGGTCAACAGATTGTTTATAGAACCTCCACTCATAATCTAAAGACATTAACATGACCACGGATACGATATTTCTTCTAATATCTGGAGCAAAGAGGACGTCGTGCAATAATAATGGCCGGCCGTTGTCGAGAACTAGCTTACATGTTCCGACGCCTTTGACTTCAACACGAGTGTTGTTGCCGACGTATATCCACTTTGTTCCTTGAGTTATCCTTCGATACTCTACGAAGAACCTTCTGTCCTTCGCAACGTGGTCTGTGGCCCCTGAATCAATCAACCAAAAATAGTTAGATTTAGCAAGAAACATGGAACTAGAAACACATATGTAACTAGCCCTACAAGTTACCTTATCACTTCCATCCGTACACTTACGGGCGAAGTGACCGTACTTGTTGCACTTAAAGCACTTGATCTTCTTCAAGTTTTTCTTCTTTGAGTGCACATTCTTTTGCCACTTTTTGTTCTTAGTCTTCTTTGAGGTTTCCGGTTCTTGCTTTCGTTCGTTCACAAACCTTAAGCGTTTCCGCTTATTTCCTCCATGTGAGGAACTAGCGGCCACGTGCACTTCTGCACTTGGTTTCGCGGCTTGAATCCGCTCTTCCTCGAGTTCGAGGTGTTTCGAAACATCGCTTAAAGTTTTAATGCACTCATTATGAGTGAGGTGCATTTTCATGTTATCCCAGCTATCTGGGAGTGAACGAATGACTGCTTGGATCTGCTGTTCGTCAGACATCGTAACACCCGCATCCTTTAATTCAGATATTAGATTCACCATGTGGCGGAGATGCTTTTTCATAGAATGATCTCGCCGCATTTTGTACGAATCAAATTGAATATTCAAGGAGCGGAGTTTGGTAACCGAAGTTCCACCAAACTTTACTTCTAGCTCAGACCATATGTCTTTGGCTAGATCGAATTCCCGAAATAGACGCATTATGTCATTGTCCATCGCGGACAGTAACGTAATGCGTGCTATTTTGTTCTTTCGAGTCCAAGTGTCATAAGCTTCCCGGTCCCTCTTGTGTTGGGCCGTATTGCCCAACTCAGGTTCTACCATTATGTTTTGGAGTGTTTCGAGCACATCTTGCTCCTCCAAAACATATTGGATTTTAATTGACCAAAGTTTATAATTGTCGCCGTTGAGCCTTTCACCTTTGTTAAGCTCTGCGACAATATTCTTAGAAGCGGTAGACATATTCGATTCAAAAAACTGCAAAGAAAATGAAAAAACACGATCAAAATTCAATGCATAAAGTTTCGATTCTTTAAACACTTGATAAGTTCCTTGGATGCGTTGAAATGTTACTCTAGAATCGAGAAGTTCACTACGTTCCCAACTACCATCTAGAAGTAACTTTCAAAGTATCCCTCTTACTTATCTTAAGTAAAAAGAAATCAGAAATAATACCCGTATGGTATTAGCAGCAGAAAATTACTTTGAAAAACATATCTTTCAAAATAGAATAGGTGAGAATTAGCGCAAAGAATTTTAATGCAACAATTGCCAAGCCACGAGACCTGTTCTACACACCCATGGGTTAGATAACCATGGCCGGATCGTGGTAGGACTTGGAATTCTAAATTGCGCTATCCCGATTTAAGGACGGGACATAACCTATTTGAAAAACATCTTTTTCCAAAAATTTGAAAGCACGTTGGCTAGTCTCCGTAGAGTAGAGCACAACGTCACAAGTACATTGGCTAATCTCCGTAGAGTAGAGCACAATGACATGGCTAATCTCGCATGAAGTAGAGCACTATGGCTAATCTTCAAGGAGTAGAGCCCAATTAAAAAAAACTTCTTTAAAAACGTTAGTTCCGTATGAACTAGTCGGCACTGTGGTTAGCCCCGTATGGGCTAATCGGCACATTCGAGTTTGGCCAATGCCTTTTGTCACCCCGTATGGATCAGTAGGCAAGTTTGCAGTCGACTCAGACCTTCTGCCAGATTGGTCGACCAAAAACACAAAATTGGTCGACCAATTTTCGAAAGCAACTTCTTCCCGGCCAGGGCCTCTGCCCTGGCCGGGGCTTGGCCAAGGGCCGGCCAGGGCCTCTGCCCTGGCCGACCAGAGGGCCCTGGCCCCCTCGGCCAGGGCCGGCCAGGCCCGGCCAGGCCCTGGCCTCTGCCAGGGCCGGCCGGCCAGGCCACTGGCCGGGGCCAGGGCTCCTGCCCTGGCCTCGGCCTGGCCCTGGCCTGAGGCCAGGGCGCTGCCCTGGCCTCGGCCAGGCCCTGGCCTGAGGCCAGGGCGCTGCCCTGGCCTCTGCCAGGGCGGCCAGGGCGGCCTGGCCGCTGGCCGGGGCCAGGGCTCCTGCCCTGGCCTCGGCCAGGCCCTGGCCTGAGGCCAGGGCGCCGGCCCTGGCCACTGCCAGGGCCGGCCTGGCCGGCAGGCCTTGGCCAAGGCCGGCCACTGCCGACCTGGCCTTGGCCGGCCACTGCCGGCCTGGCCATGGCCGGCCATGGCTTGGCCATGGCCGGTCATGGCCAAGGCCATTCGGCGTTGGCCGGCCATGGCCCCTTTGGCCATGGCCGGCCACCCCCTTTGAATGGGGTTGCCGCACTTATTCCTCCCCCTTGATGGGGTGGTCGCCGGTGGTTATTGGCCGTAGCCAACCCCCTCCGCTTGAGGAGCGGGGGGGTGCATGGCCTTCATAGCCCATTTGGCCATGGTGCACATGCACCAAATTTCCTCTTACCCGATGGAAGTAACTACCATCATCTTCCTCGATGAAGCACCCGTTCGTCGATGAAGCACCCGTTCGTCGAGAAATTAGTTATTTCCTAATGGCCGTGTGCCAAAAATGAAAAATAACTTACTATGTGAACGGTCGGTTCTTCCCGTCACGGAGAGTTCCTACCATATCCGTAATGATAGGAGACCCTAACGTGAAAAGAACAACCGCTGCGTTCTCTCCGTCACGAAGCGTTCCTACTATATCCGTAATAGTAGGAGACCCATTCGTGAAAAAGACAACGACTCGTTCATAGTTTCGACGGGGTGGTGGTTTGACCGGGGCGAACCCATATGGCTCTGATACCAATGTAGGATCCTGCCAAAACAGAGTTAGGATCGATAATTAAAGTGGAGACTTACGCTTGCGTATGCGGAACGGTAGTCTCGGAACTTTGCCTTCGGGTTCGCCACGACGGATCGAGTCTTCTCACGAACGGAGTAAGGCTACTAATCCACAATCTAAATCTCTATTTTAGATTAAGAACTTGGATAGAGGAAGAGAAAGGATTTCTGCAGAGCTTCGCTAGGAAGAAGATGCATGCATGAATTTCATGCAAAAGGTGTTCGAAATGGCTTACCCTTGGGTCTTATTTATAGCCCCCAAGGTAGTTATTTTAGGGTAAGTTGTTCCTTTGGAACAACTTAATTAAGGTGTACCATGATACATGGCACATTATAAGCTTAAGTTGTACCATATGCATGGTACAACATAAGCTTAAGATATTCCCCCTTTATAAGCCATATGTCGCATGCACTTATGCATATATAATGCGACTTTCCCACTCATCCAGAGATCCTCTCCGCAAGGGAACAGATTCCCTTTGTACACGACTTCGTGTACGCGACGTTCGAGGTCCGTATTCCCTCGTACATCCCCCACAAGGGTGTACAAACGTCTTCCATATCCAACATCTCCTACTCCCCCAATCCCCGCAAGAGGTCACCCCCTTAAGACTCCCCTCTGACCCATCCCTCTTCTCTGACCCATCCCTCTTCTCCGACCCCCCCCCCCCCCCCCCCCCTCGAGCAATTTGTTTATAGTTAGGAGTAGGGGTAGGGGTAGGGGTAGGGTTGGGTTAGGGTCGAAAAGGATTTGGGTTAGGGTTCGGTTTTGGTTTGGGTTTGGGTTCGGGTTTGCGGTTAGGGTTAGTGTTGGGTTTAGGAATAGGGTTAGGGTTAGGGTTCGGTTAGATTTAGGGTTAGGTTAGGGTTCGGTTAGATTTAGGGTTAGGTTAGGGTTAGGGCTAGGGTTAGGGTTAGGTTGCTAGGGTTAGGGCTAGGGTTAGGGTTGATGTTAGGGTTGAGGGTTAGGTGTAGGGTTGGGGTTGGGGTTAGGTTTAGGGTTGTGGTTGGGGTTAGGTTTAGGGTTGTGGTTGGTGACTAGGGTTAGGGTTGGGGCTAGTGTTAGTGTTTCTATGTGTGTGTGCTTGTAGCAAGATTTTAACAAGATAAGACAAAAGAAATAAAATTACGTCAAATAATTATTAAAATGATGTATATTTGATGCATTCTTGCTTTCCAAGCTCTATATATTAGTGTTAAGTTTGGGGTATTTTTAATTTTTTTTCATAGTTTCTCAAATCATTTTAAAATCATTTTTAAAGTATAGAATTTATTTTAGTTATATTATCGATATCAGGGGAAAGATAGAATTTATATCAATTTTATATTAGTGAGAACTTAGCCATGTTAAAACATACACTCTTGGTATCACAATGATAGCCGACTACTTTCGTGAAAGAGTCGACTTCCATTTAATGGATCTCAAAATAGTTAAATTCCAAATGAAAATTTTATTTTGGCATATAGATGGTTGATACAGTTACCTGTAAATTTTGGAAATAACTGATGTAAATATCAATGTCAATTACAAATGCAGGAGGTTCCTGACAAGTCGTTTATGGAATTATCAGATCAAAATATGACTGGAAACCAACGATACATAGTGGGGATAAATGTGTTCTTAGCGTACGCTGATGACAACCCACTACACATGTCCAGTGGCAAAATCCGTTGCCCTTGCAAGAGGTGCCAGAACAATGGGATCCTTCACAAGTACATTGTTCGTGTCTATTTGGTTTCTCAAGGGATCGACCCCAATTATAAATTTTTGAGTTACAACGGTGAAGGGCTATACCAGAAGAGATGCTAAAGGGAGAACATCGTATTGTGCATGGAGATCAAAGGGCAAATGACATAGAAACAATGCTGGAAGATATTGGTGCTTCTAGCGGAAACTGTTCAGATGATGATCTTCAATCCGTAGACTTAGATCGATTGATGAAATTAGTTGAGGATAATGAGTCGGATTTATACGAAGGATGCACTGAGTTCACGAGGCTATCATTCATGGTTAGACTTCTGCATAGCCAAACACTTAGCAGAATGGCGTTTACACATTTTGAAATGTTGTTGGATTTGTTCAGAAGGGTAGTTCCCAGTGGTAAGGAAAGCATTTCAGCTACTCATTATAAATCGAGCAAAATCATTAATATGTTAGGGCTCGATTAAAAAAAATTGACTCATGCCCTAATGATTGCATTCTATATTACAATGACACCAATGACCTAAACGAATGTACAACGTGTCATGTGCTCCGGTGGCAAGTAGAATAAAGAACATGTTCAAGCAGTGATGGTCATACAATCCAAACTAATAAGAAGACACCGTCGAAGGTTCTAAGATATTTCCCAATTATACCAAGGCTGCAAAGTTTTTTCATGTCTGTTGAAATGGCAGAAAAAATGTGTTTGCACGCAACCGACCACATAGATGACGAAAAATTAAGGCATCTAACCAATTGGGAAGCATGGAAGCATGTCGACAGTATTTATCCCGACTTGCAAGGGAATCGATGAATCTTAGGCTTGGTCTCGCAAGCGATGTGTTTAATCTGTTTGGAGTGATGAGCTCTAATTGGTCCACTTGGCCCTTGTTACTGACACCGTATAACCTCCCGCCTCATATGTCATGAAGCAACCATACATGATACTATCACGATTGATACCTGGAAAACACTCGCCTGGAAATGATTTCGATGTTTTTATGCTGCCATTAATTGATGATCTGAAGCTTTTATGGGAACAAGGTGTGTGCACTTTCGACGCCTTGACAAAGCAAAGTTTTTCCATGCGTGCGATAAACGACTTTTCAGCGTATGCTAATATATCTGGTTGGTCAACGAAAGGTAGGACGACATGCCCGGTTTGCACGACAAAGTTATAAGGGCACATTCCTGAAATATAATCGTAAGTTTTGCTTTTGGTAGAATAGAAGATGGTTGCATATAGGTCATAGTTATAGGATACATGGACAGTTGTACGATGGTAAAACTAAATGCAGAGAAACACCAGAACAGCTAAGAGGAGAGGACATATTTGAAGCAGTTCACCTTGCAGAGAGTGAAGTTTGGAAAGAATAGATATAACAAAGAGAACCCTCTTGGTATAGAAGGTGGATTGCAAAGGGAAAAAGAAAGGGCAAGAGCAAGGGCAAGGGCAATGGCAAAACTAAAAGAACTGCTCGAATGTCTCACACAGATTCTAACATAGCAGATGTTCGAATACTACCTAGTGGTTGGTCAAAGTTAAGTATTTTCTACCAATTGCCATATTGGAAGACTTTGAAATTGCGTCACAACCTAGACGTTGATCGGTCCAAAATTAAACTCTGGAAACGATATCATTTTACTACAAGCGCATGGTACAACAGCAAGCGGGTATCGAACAAGGGGTGGCGGTGCCACATTACATATCTACTGCTAGGTTGATTTTGACTACGTGTTTTATTGGTGGATGTCGAATGTGGAGTGTCGTAATAGTGATGGAAGCGAACGTCGTGTCACTCGATGTTGCAAACTGACTCCACACAAAGAAAGAAAGAAATAAAATAAAGAGAAAACTAATGAGAGAAATATCACTAGGGTTTCTGTATTCTTACTATGCTTCGGGCATGGAATGAAGCTTATACATGTCCAGGGATTGAATCGTCCGACGAGTCGATAATATGTTTTACAGGCTCTTTACTTCGGTGCCACTATCGTGGATCACCTAGTGAGCGATATAGGGGTGTAAAAAATGACAAGGTTGGTGCCAATATCATGGATCACTGCACCTAGATGGACGACGTTACAACCCTATTTGGACGTGACGGGACTTCTCAAGACGAGTGCCACTATCATGGATCACCGCATCTATCGAATTTCCATCATCCCCGATGATAGCAAACCACAACATAACTCTTCGCCTTCCTCAATTCCAAGCTACGGTGTAGCGGCACCAATATTTTGGATCGCATCGATTCCACCATCGTGGATCAGCTTTTACGCTACGGAATACCCTTGATTATTCGGTTTATCATAGGGTGAGTTCATCGACCACCAAGAGTTGTCAATTCAAGGGTTCTAGGGTTGTCAATTCCTAGATCTGATTGTGGTAGAATTCCTTCCCTAGGCTAAGTTCCAACATTCAAAGGATCCCCAAATCGAGATGGGTTTGGTGCTAATATCTTGGATCACCATCCCCATCAAATATGATGCCCTAGCAATAGGATTCAACCTAGCCCTAGCAATAAAACTACTAAGCATAGCAATAGATATTGTTACGACCTAAAGATCGTGATAGTCCGACCTTCCATCCAAGCCCACCAGATACCCGGCCAGCTCGCCCCCTCCTTCACGAAGGCCACCTAGACCAGCGGTAGAGCGCTCTTTGCCCCAACCTCGTAGGCTGCTCACTTGTTCCAGGGCCCGCTAGGCGCCCGTTGACCCTAAAAGTCCAACACGACTAGGGAAAGGGCGCCTTCTGCCTCGACTAGGGGAAGGGTGCACTCCGCCTCGACTAGGGGAAGGGTGCACTCCACCTCGACTAGTGTGAGGGTTGCACTCCACCACAATCCTTGTCGGTTGCGTGCCCGTTCCCCTCCGAGCTCGCCAGGCGTAGCTCGCAACACGTACGACCGGATCACTCGTCATCAATCAGGAGCGACCTAGCGACCCATCTGCGGCGTCGCTCCTCAAATGCAATCCGGCGACTCTTTGGCACGTCGGACATGACAAACAACCTAGTACAAGGACGCCACTAACACTTCTGTCGCTCGACAATCTGACAAAGTGCCCCTGGCTGCTGCGCCCCTGACCCTTGGTGCTTTTAGCTCTGACACCCTGACAAAATCACCCCTGGCCATTGCACCGTGTGAAAAAAGCATGGTTGACACTCCAGATCCTGACATCTTCGTCCGAAGCTTCCACTGACAGATGGGCCAGCTCAGCACGTCGAGTCAGCACGCCAGGTCAGCCTCACCTAACCGCCTCCATCAGGTATAAATACCCCTTCGCCACCATCGAGGAAGGGGTTTGGCAAATTAACTCTGAATCTCATTACTCTCACACAAGAGCAAAGGTCTTCCATATCTTTGTTCTTCCACAACTGATAGCTCGTCGCGTAAGGTCGACTCACTCCTAGTCCGACCTGTGTGCATAGCCCCCGCTTTTAAGCCCTAATACTAACTTAGGCATCAGAGAGGCTAAGGGTTGGACCCCAACCTGGCCTTTCTGACAAGCTGCTCCTTATGCAGGCGAGCTCTTCTTCACAGGTCGCGCTCAAGTCCCACCTTCGGCAGTGCGGTCATGGGGCAGAGTCCTCGCAGAATCGATCTCGTGGTCAGCCTTCGTAGTGCGTTCAGCCTCGTTACTACCCTCATTTCCTGTCAAATAGCCTACCCTAATCACATCCAAATCCTAACCACCGTGCCCTTGGTTACACTTAATACAAATTCATTGTACACGAGTTTTACCGGGGCATGATGGACGCCGTTGTCCACCGATATCAGGACGAGGAGCTCATCCCGTTGCTGCAAGAGGCGAGGGAGGCGGGCGTCCTCCAAGGGATGGAGAAGATGAAGGCTCGGCTAGCAGAGACGTCGGCTCCGGGGGGCAGCAGCCAGGGGTGAGTCGACACAGTTGAGGAGCTCTTAGCGTAGGGGAATTTTATATGGCTGGCTATTGGCCGAGCTTGATGTCGCATTGTATTCTTGACGGGCTCTGTGTTAGCAAAAGGTTGCGTAAACGAAGTATGTTTTTATCATTACCTCTTGTTCTCCTTGTTGGTTGTGAGGTTGGTGTTCTTGCCTAGGTATGATTGATGAATGCCCCCAACGTTTCCCATAGGACGAGTGTTCGGACGAGGAGGAGGGGAAAGTTATGATGATGTTAGTCCGACTAGGCTCCGAACGCGGCATTTAGGCGAGCATAGGGAGTGAGCTGGCTCGACCCCCCATTACTTTCACTGATGACAACCTGGAGGGAGTTGAGCTACCGCATGACGATGCCATCGTCATCGAAGCTCAGATCGGGACGGCCATCATCAGCCGCCTCCTGATCGACACCGGAAGCTCCTGCGACATTCTGTTCATGTCGACGATTGAGAAGATGGGGATGAAGTAGGCGTACTTAAGGCCTTGCATGGGACCCATCATCGGCTTCATCAGCCACTCGGTTCCCATTGTCGGGGTGATCACCTTACCGGTGTCGCTCGGGGAGGAGCCGAGGGTCGTCATGCGTATGACGCAGTTCGTTGTCGTCGACGTTGTGTTGGCATACAACGGGATCATATGGAGACCTTACATGATGGCCATTGAAGCACTCCCTAGCCTATTGCACCAGATGGTTAAATTCCAGACTACGCGAGGGGTGTGGCTAGTGTGTGGGAGCCAGAAGCTATCCCGGAGCTGCTACGCGGGGTCAACCAAACACAAGGGTCTGGAGCAGGCCTTATCGGTCGACCTCCTCGATGAGAGAGAGGATTTTTGCAACCAACAATCAACTCCTGCGGAGGAGGTCGAAGAAGTACCCCTGACCGCGGAGGAGGGCAAGACTGTCTCTATCGGCACGAAGCTCCCGGCCTCTCTGAGGGCGGACCTCATCAACCTCTTCAGAGAGAACGTGGACATATTTGCATGGTCGCCCTCGGACATGCCTGGAGTTGATCCTGTAGTGATCTCCCATAAGCTGAATGTGGACTCGGAATCTCGGCCGTTTCGGCAAAAGAAGAGGAGCGCTGGAGGAGAGAAGATGAGGGCTGCCAGCGAAGAAGTAGAGCAGCTTCTTCAGGCCAAGTTCATCCGGCCTGTGAGATACCCAGAGTGGCTGGCCAATGTCGTCTTGGTGAAGAAGGCCAGTGTAAAGTGGTGCATGTGCGTCGACTTCATGGATCTCAGTAAGGTGTGCCTGAAGGACAGCTTCTCGCTACCAAGGATTGACCACCTAGTCGACCAGGCGTCCGGTAATGAGCGGCTATGAGCGGCTATGAGTTGCTGAGCTTTATGGATGCATTCTCAGGTTACAAGCAGATCCCGATGGCAAAGGAGGATGAGGAGAAGACATCCTTCATTACCGAAAAGGGTACCTTCTGCTACACAAAGATGCCGTTTGGATTGAAGAACACTGGGACAACCTACTAGCGGATGGTAGACAAGATTTTCAGCTCGCAGGTCGGGCGGAATCTGGAAGTTTACATCGATGACATGCTGGTTAAGAGCAAGAAGGCCCCGGACCACCTCACCGACCTGTGGGAGACGTTCCAGAAGGTGCGTGGATATAATCTAAGGCTGAACCCAGTGAAGTGCATCTTCGACGTGCAATCAGGGAAATTCTTGGCTTCATGATAATGAAGCGAGGAATTGAAGCGAACCCCAACAAGGTGTCGGCCCTTGTCAATATGGCAGAGCCTCGGACCATCCTAGACCTGCAGTGGCTGAATGACAGGATCACAGTGCTGGGGAGGTTCCTGTCGAAGTCAGCGGAGAGATCGCTCCCCTTCTTCAGAGTCCTGCGGCAGGCCCTCGACGCAGCTAAAATTGATAGAAAAGTGATCCAATGGGACAACACCTGTGCACCAATGTTCGCAAAGCTGAGGGCTTACCTGCAGAGCCCACCGCTGCTCGCAAAGCCCTAGGAGGGAGAACAACTAGGGCTGTACCTGGCCACCAATGAAGAGGCCGTCAGCTCAGTCTTGATCAAGGAAGAGAAGGGTGCATAGCGACCGGTCTACTATGCGAGCCGGGTGCTCTGAGATGCGGAGACCCGTTATATCCCTATAGAGAAGGTCGCCTACTATCTCGTCATGACGGCGAGGAAGCTTCGACCATACTTTGAGGCTCAGACCATCGCCGTCCACACCAACCTGCCCCTCGAGAAGAACCCGAAGAGGTTAGAGCAGTCATGAAGAATACTCAACTGGAGCATCGAGCTTAGCGAGTTCGATATAATGTACAAAGCCCGGATGGCGATCAAGGCTAGGCACTGGCAGACTTCATGGTAGAGTGCATTGTGGAAGACCTTCTAGAGGAACCGTCGGGTGCTCTGTCGACGGTTGCGTCTCAAAGAGCGATGGGAGTAGCCGGACCCTCGAGGCCCATCCAAGAAGAAGTGGACAGACTGTGGACCGTTCATGTCGATGGGTCGGCCACAAGATCCAGAACAGAGGCTGGCATCGTCATCCAAACTCCCGATGGATGCATGAGGGAGTATACCTTGCGCTTTAACTTCCCGACAACCAACAATTTCATGGAATACGAGGTCGTAGTCAATGGGTTGAATCTTTACCGAGCTATGGAGGCCACGAACGTGCTGTTGCTGAGCGACTCGTAGCTTGTCGTCAAACAGGTCCAGGGGAACTTCGAGGCCCGGGAGGAGGTGATGAAGCGCTACCTTGAGCGCACCCAGGCCGAGCTCCAGAAATTCAAGAAAGCGGATGTCCAGCACCTACCTCACTCCAACAACCTCCGAGCCGACGCCTTGTTAAAGTTGGCCTCCTCCTCCCCGACCGAGATTGGGAAGTCCATCTACATCGAGAACCTGCTGACGCCCACCATTCAAGAAGAGGAATTGATGTGCATTGGCCAGATGACGACATGGATGAGCCCAATAATGAAATACTTGGAGACTGGGGCCTTGCTCGAGGAGCAGATGCAAGCCAAGAAGGTCGAGAGGTGGGCCTTGTCGTTCGTGCTCTTCGACGGAGTGCTGTACCATCGACGTCGCACGAGCTTCGACGGTATGCCTTACCTGAAGTGTCTGGGGCCGGAGCAAGAAAAACAAGTCATCTGCGAAGTGCACGAGGTATTCTATGGAAACCACTACGGTGGGCATACTATCGCCCACAAGATAGTGTTCCAGGGGTACTACTGGCCAACCATGATTAACGACATAGCCCGGTACGTCAAGAAGTGCGGGGCGTGCCAAAAGTTTGGCCAACACGACGGCGCCTCTGGCAAACCAGGTGCCTATCCTAAGCCCAGTCTCTTTTGCCAAGTGGGGGCTCGACATCCTCAGACCCTTCCCGAAGGCCTCCGGGGGGAGGAAATACCTGGTCGTTACCGTCGACTACTTCACTAACTGGGTCGAGGCCGAACCTTTGGCGCACATCGCGTGGACAGACATGAAGAACTTCATTTGGAAGTCCGTGTTCTATCGTTTTGGGATATCCCGTTCCATAGTGACAGATAACGAGAGGCAGTTCGATTGCGAGGGCTTCCGAGATTTCTGTTCGGGCTAGGGGATCAAGCTTCATTTCGCATCTGTTGCCCACCCTCAGTGCAATGGAATGGCAGAGGCAGTGAACAAATGATATTGGACCCCCTGAAGAAGAAGGTCGACGATGCTCTCGGATCTTGGGTGGACAAGCTGTCGGGCATTCTCTGGTCATATCGCACAACCTACAAAGCTTCGACCAAAGAAAGCCCATTCATGCTGGCGTTTGGGTCGAAATCAGTCGTTCCCATGGAGGTTGGAGAGGAAACTCTTTGGCTTTGGTACTTCGATGAAGACATCAATGTGGAGGGCCTTGGCCTTGAGCTCATCGATGAAGTAAGAGATCGAGCTCTGACGAACCCCGTCCGTCATAGCCAAAGGATGGTCCGACACTACGACTCCCAGGTCAAGAAGCGGAGCTTCAAGATCGACAACCTAGTCCTCAAGGACGCTACCTTCAAACCAGAGACCGCTCGCCGAGGGAAGCAGGCAGCGAAATGGGCGGGGCCCTACGAAATCATCGACATCGTCGGGCCGTCCACATATATTCTAGCAACCTTGGAGGGGCGAGCTAGCCCACTCCTGGAACGCCGAGCACTTGCTGAAATACTACCTATGAATTCGTGAGTGTTAATACAATTACCTTCTTTTCTATTGTATTTTTGAATTTTGGTATCTCCACTTGAAAATTTCAGTTTAACGCACGAGACTCCGGGGCAAGCTTACGGAGCCTCGCCACCCAAACCGGAGAAAAAGGGCATGGGCCGATCTACGGCTCCCTCCCCCCTCAAATGAAGAATCCAGGACATGATCCTTCCTCGCCACCCAAACTGGAATGACCAATGCAGGGTAGGCGATGGCCCAATACCCGTCTGACTATAGAGGCTGCGGGGAGGCGACGGCCCAACACCCGCCCTCTCAAAGACTCTGGGGAAAGCTTACAGAGCTTCGTCACCCAAACTGGAGAAAAAGGGCATGGGCCAAGCTACAGCTCCCTCCCCCCTTAAATGAAGACTCCGGGATAGGATCCTTCCTTGCCACCCAAACCGGAATGACCAATGCGGGGTAGGCGACGACCCAATACCCGTCCGGCTATAGAGCCTGCAGGGAGGCGACAGCCCAATACCCGCCCTCTCAAAGACTCTGGGACAAGCTTACGGAGCTTCGCCATCCAAACTGGAGAAAAAGGGTATGGGCTGAGCTACGACTCCCTCTCCCCTTCAAATGAAGACTCCGGGGCAGGATCCTTCCTCGCAACCCAAACCGGACTGACCAATGCAGGATAGGCGACGGCCCAATACCCGTCTGACTATAGAGGTTGCGAGGAGGCGACGGCCCAATACCCATCCTCTCAAAGACTCAGAGGCAAGCTTACGGAGCTTCGCCAACCAAACTGGAGAAAAAGGTCATGGGCCAAGCTACGGCTCCCTTCCCTCTTCAAATGAAGACTCCGGGGCAGGATCCTTTCTCACCACCCAAACTAGAGTGATCAATGCGGGGTAGGCGATGGCCCAATACCCGCCTGAATATAGAGGCTGTGGGGAGGCGACGGCCCAATTCTTGCCCTCTCAAAGACTCCAGGGCAAGCTTACGGAGCTGTGCCACCCAAACTGGAGAAAAAGGGCATGGGCCGAGCTACGGCTCCTTCCCCCTAAAATGAAGACTTCGGGGCAGGATCCTTCCTCGCCACCCAAACCAGAATGACCAATGTAGGGTAGGCGACGACCCAAAACCCGTCTAAATATAGAGGCTGTGGAGAGACGACGGCCCAATACCCGCCCTCTCAAAGACTCCAGGGCAAGCTTACAGAGCTTCGTCACCCAAACTGGAGAAAAAGGGCATGGGCCGAGCTACGACTCCCTCACACCCTCAAATGAAGACTCTGGGACAGGATCTGTCCTTGCCACCCAAACCGGAATGATCAATGCGGGGTTGGCGACGGCCTAATACCCGTCCGACTATAGAGGCTACGGGGAGGCGACGGCCCAATATCTGCCCTCTCAAAGACTCCGGGGCAAGCTTACGGAGCTTCGCCACCCAAACTGGAGAAAAAGGGCATGGGCCGAGCTACGACTCCCTCCCCCCTCAAATGAAGACTCTGGGACACGATCCGTCCTCGCCACCCAAATCGGAATGATCAATGCGGGGTAAGCGATGGCCCAATACCTGTCCGACTGTAGAGGCTGCGGGGAGGCGACGGCCCAATACCCGCCCTCTCGAAGACTGCGGGGCAAGCTTATGGAGCTTTGCTACCCAAACTGGAGAAAAGAGGCATGGGCCGAGCTACGGCTCCTTCCCTCCTCAAATGAAGACTCCGGGGCAGGATCCGTCCTCGCCACCCAAAATGGAATGATCAATTCGGGGCAAGCTTTCGGGGCTTTGCCACCCAAACCTAAGAAGGGCACGGGCCGAGCTATGTGCTCGCTTCCCCTCCATTGAAGACTCTGGGGTAAGCTTATGGAGCTTCGCCACCCAAACCAGAGAAGGGCACGGGCCGAGCTGCGCACTCAATTCCCCCCTTCAACTAAGTCTCCGGGGCAAGCTTAAGAAGCTTCACCACCTAAACCAAAGAAGGGCACGAGTATCCATACCAGGGCAGGCCTCGCACAGGGCTAAAACTTCCGGTCAATACACGGTCCCGATAAAGTAAGCCCCTGATGCGACCTGTCATAACAAAAGGACACTCGGGAAGCCTGCCATTAATGACAATGTGCCCCCTGAAAGGCACAGGCTTGACGCTTCACGTCTGACATCGCCTGGAAAAAGCGGGTTCGAATGACTTGACCCTGACAAGCCAGCTCATGGTGCCAGCTCATCACATCAGCCTATCAGAAGCTATCAGCTCTCGCCATCTATAAATACTCCATGCATTCCCTTGAAGAAGAAAAATGAATGGGAGAGCGAGTAAGCCTTAGTCCGCCTCCCATGAAGGTTGAAAGGGGGCGAGATACCCCCATAGTCGATCTCTCCTCACAAACCCGAGGCGTTAGGGTCGGTTTGCCTTTAGACACTCCCCCTTCTCAAAAGGAGTCCCCCAGGGGCCAGATTGTTGGATATGCCCTCGGTCGACAATGGGCCACGCCTTCCCGATGAGCTATTCCTCTTACATACAGATCGTCGATGGGCTATTCCTCTTACACGAGGGACGGACCGCCTTTCACTCCTCGACTTCCCTTGGACAACTTGCGACAGGGAACTTAGGGGACCTACGGCGGACTGCACCTCCCTTCCAGCACCCACTCCACAATGACCACCACCGGGGAAGGCGTCGATGCTCGTGCGGTGACGCTCCAAATCATCGGTTAGGGGGCCTCCATCCCATATCACCTCACTGGGCATACCAGCCTCCACCGGTCCGCCCTCCAATGGCCCGCCTTCCACTCCTTGACCTCCTGTGGAGGCAACGCCACCATGACGCCTCTTGCTCCTCCTCTCCCAGGGTTTCCCTTCGAGTCAGGGATTTCCAGAAGAGATCAAGCAACCCACCATCATCGAGGAGATGAAAGAGGATGCAACGAGTACCAGTAGAGAAGGAAGGCCATGCCCGAAACTGGAGTTCGATCATCTTGAACAGCCTACAACAGAGAAGATCGGCCCGCTAGCCCGTCTACGGAGGCCGTCACGCTCGTCCAAACGCTGTCAAGTGTCTTGTAAAAGTCAATGAAAAGACCCTCCCAAGCGAATTGCTAAATTTTGTCTATGAGGAAACTAACTTGTTTACGATCCCGGTCGAACTCCGGGGCGAGCTTACAGAGCTCTGCCACCCAAACCGAAGAGGGGTATGGGCCGAGCTATGTGCTTGCCCCCCCACTAGTGTGACTTGATAACTCCTACTGGTACTTAGACTATGCACTCTAAACCAGTAAAAGAAAGAAAAATTACAAAATTTTGTATTTTATTCAAAAGACGGAGCAAAACTTACAAAATTATGCACTTTAAATTGTGCAAACATCAAGGGGCGAACTAACAAAATTGACCCCCTAGTTCGCCCCCCCAGTCCATAATAAAAAGGGAAGAGCAGTCCCAAAATTCCTGAGAGGACGCCTACGAGGCAGCCCGTTCTTTGACCTCAGGGCCGCCCCGTGGGGCGTTGCCTGACGCTTGGTCTCTGGCACTCGGCCCCTCGGAGTTAACCGCGGGGGCGCCCTCTTCATCCTCGTCCTCCTTCCCCTCCGAGGCCGCCAACGCCTTAAAATCAACCTCCAGTAGAGGGTGGAAAGCTTGGGCCCTCTCCGTGATCCTCCGGAGACATGCCTCCCATCCTTCTTCTCGGCATTTCTCCAGCCCTTCTCCCCGGACTCTCTCCAGTGCTCTCATCTTGGCCTGAGCTAGCTGGGGGATGAAGGTCTTCGTTTGGAATTGCTGGAATTCCTCCATCCTCATTACCAACTCCTCCTTCGGGGAGCTCGCTTCCCCCTCTAGTTCGCCCATCCTGACCTTGTCGTGCTCTACCTCGCTCTCCAGCTCAGCATGTCGGTGGAGTACGGTGGCGACCTTCTCCTCGAGCTCCTCCACGTGCGCTTGGTACTCCTTGATCGATGTCCGCTGAGTAGCGTATGACTTCTTTAGCATGGCATACCGAGACTTCTCTCGATCAAGCTCCACCTTCATCCTCGCTACCGCGGCCTCTGCCTTGATGATGGCCAAGGTGCGACGCTACAGGGTGACCATCGAAGCAGTGGCATGCACACCCGAACAAGGGAAAGTTAGGTTCGACAGCGGTAAACGCTAAAACACCCACAGAATAGCCCGTCAACAAACCTGCATAAGATGCCATGTCACGGTGGCTCCCAGCCTCTCCGAACCAACTTGCGACAGGGATTCTTTGTCCCTGGGCAACTGGTAGTTCTCAACGATCCTTATTGCCACGCCGGTCTCGTCGAAGATAGACTCGCCCTTTCCAACCGGGTAGGTTGTCCCCAAGAGGGCGTCTGTCGGCAACTTATCGACATCCGCCTTCTTCAACCGAAACGTCACCAGCTTCTCCTTGTAACTCGGGTGGGCGGGCCTCTCCAGAGTGAACCGGGGCAGCCATAGGGCCACGATTCCTCAGCGGTCGACCCAACCCCCGAGCTCGACCCTGCAGGGCCTTCCTGAAGGACCGAGGTTGGATTAGGAGCCGACTATTAGGCGGCCCGCCTCTGATGTTCCCCTTTGCTCGGAGACACCCGGCCTACCGGACAACCGTGCTCCACTTCCCCTGCCTCGAGGGCAATTTGGTCTGGGAGATGTCGACATGCCCAACACCCTCAACAGTCCTGCCAACACCAGCCTCATTGACGGTCGGACTCCCCACTGTCTTTGTCTTCCTCGGCCTGCTGAGCTTCTCAGCCTTCTTGGACTCTCTTCCCTCCCTTGACCTTTTCTTATCACTCCTGGTGAGTGGCAGAGCGACTTGTTCGTCGACCCCCTGTTCTGTGGCCATCTATTCGTCGGCCATCCTCTCCAGATCCTCGAAGGATAGACTCATCGTCGGATCTGCAAAAAAGAAGGAGTTCAAGGTGAGCAAATTAGTTATGGAAGCCACTATGTCAGGATTACCTTCGGGCCATAGGTATTGCGCAATCATCTTCTCGTGAGCAAGCCGGGCATACTGCCTGCCTTTGGGGGGGATAGCCTTCAAGAGCCTCGCCCTCTCTGCCTCCACTTCGTCCAAACGGACCCCTTTCCTTGCCTCGGGGTTAAGCGTGCCCCAGTCGGACTTCAGCGCTATGTCGGTAGGCTGGGAGACGAACACAAACGACTTCCTCCAACCTTTAATCTTCCCCGACAGGCCTCGAATGAGAGGATGGCTCTTCCTCGTCGATAAGTAGTAGTACGACCTCAACCTCTTGACCGCAAAGAAGTAGCAGAATAGAGGGAGGGTCGGACTAACATTGTTCCTTGCACAGAGAATCAGAAACCCCACGATCACGCTGATGGAGTTCGACATTAGCTGGAAGAGCGACAAACCCAGGAAGTTTAGGATCTCATGGTACAGGGGGTGGAGAGGGAACCGTAATCCTTGTTGAAAGCACGCCATGTAGACCCCGAGTTCGCCCTCTTCTGCGAAACATACCCTCTCCGAAGCAGTCGGTAGGTGGACTGCATAGGGTGGCCTGAGGTACTTTGCGTGTGCGGTGGAAATAACATCTGTCCGCGCCACCGACCTCTGACCCGTTATCTTGACAGGAATGACCCCGAGCTCGGCCACTATTATGCGGACTCCGTCAGACGTTCTCGCCTTCGATTCTGGGGTCCCTTCCCTTTCCTCGGGTCCCTACTACATGACTTGGACGGTCGAACTGTGGCCTCAACCCCCGACCCGTTCTCAGCTCCTCCCTGACTCCCCGACGATACCTCCCCCACCACCTCCACTGAATCCGTCGTGGAGCTGTCCGTCGACCCCGACGGCTGGGTTAAGGATGAAGAAACCATCTCAGAGAAAGGAAAATAAATATACATATCGAATCCCTGATACGGTGGCGACGGCGGTGACTGCGACGGCACGAGATTCGACGATGACTGCGGTGGCGACGAAGACGATGAACTCAGACAAACGAGAGCTCTAGGAATTTTTGGAAGTGAGAAACTCTTCTGCAACGCCCCCACCCCTATTTATAGAAATCACCTACCAATCTCCGTCGCACAAGCCCGGCCACGTGTCGCCAATCCAGATCACCTGACGCTTCGCCTGACAACCACGGTCACGTCTCCCATGCATCGCCTGAGGAACGGTCGGAATGCTTCGATACCCCCCGCCTTTAATTCGAAATGTCGGCTGTAATTCGGCTGAGATTTGAGGGGAGGGTTCTTCGAAATAACTTACCGCCTTTTCCCAACGCTTGGACTATGTGCCCACTGTCACGACGCTCGAGCTAACAAGGCGGACTAAGCTACTCGGCTCGGCTAGCGCTGGTGCGTCGAAAGGATCCGAGGCAAGTTTTTGCACAGTAAGTCATGCCTGGGCGAGCCAGCTCATTCCCTACGTTTGCCTAAATGCCACGTTCGGAGCCTAGTCGGACTAACATCATCATAACTTTCCCCTCCTCCTCGTCCAAACACTCATCCTATGGGGAACGTTAGGGGCATTCATCAATCATACCTAGGCAAGAACACCAACCTCACAACCAACAAGGAGAACAAGAGGTAAGGAAAAAAAAATATATACTTCGTTTATTCAACCTTTCCCTAACACAGAGCCGTCAAGAATACAATGCGACATCAAGCTCGGCCAATAGCCAGCCGTACAAAATTCCCCCACGCTAAGAGCTCCTTAATTGTGTCGCCTCACCCTCGGCCGCCGCCCCCCGGAGCTGGCGTCTCTGCCATCCGAGCCTTTATCTTCTCCATCCATTAGAGGACGCTCGCCTCCCTCACCTCTTACAGCAACGGTATGAGCTCCTCGTCCTGATATCGGCGGACAGCGGTATCCATCATGCCCCGGTCGACCTTCCCATTCTCCTCCAGTTGCTTCTTCAGGACAGCCTTCTCCTTCTTCTCTACCTCGATCGCCTGCCTCAGCTCGGTTATCTTGTCCTGCTGAAAATCGATCACCCATTTCTTGCTGGCCGCCTGCTTGGCATGCCTCTTCAGGAGGTCATTCCTCTTACCCTCTTCCTCCCGAAGCTGACGTGCAAGCGCGGCCTGCTCCACCTCGAGTGTGGCCCGCCTTGCCGCAAAGTATTCAGCCCGTGCCTTCTGAACGTCATGGGCCATTGTGACCCGCCCCAGTTCCACCTCCTTTTCTCGCAGCTTCTCCCTTGCCTCATTAAGATCGGCCCTCGCCTGCTCGAGAGCAGCCTTTGTTATGGCTGTCGAGGTGTGGCTCTGCAGGGCCACCATAGCTACCATCGCCTACAAAAGGATCCGACGCAGTCAGACGTAAGCAAGAAAACTTTGAGGGCGAAGTGGGGAGTTTGACCTACCTGCATAGTGTGACATATCGCGGAGTCTCATAACCGCTCCGAGCCCACATTGGTCAAGGACTCATGATCCTGCGATAGCATGCAGTACTCCACCAGACGGGCCGCCACCCTGACATCCTCGAATACCGACTCTTCCTACCTACCCGGTAGGTCGGCCGGTGAAGATCCTCGCTTGGCAGAGCCTCGGCCTCGGCCTTCTTTAACTTGAAGTGGGCAAGTGCTCTCTCACAACTCGGGTGCACCTCTCTTTCCATCTCCCACATAGGAATCCCATAAGGCCACTTCTGGACGAGGGGCGCCTTGCGAAGCTTATCCGCGGTAGCGACCCACGTAGGGGCCGGGGTAACCGCTCTCGGGTTGGACGGACCCTCCGACGCGTCCCCGCTAGTTTGCTGGGGAGGGGCACACGGTTCGGACATTCGTCACCTCCTATTCGCCCCGTCCGTGACCAAGGTCTCGACGCTTCGTTTTCAGGCCACCACCTTCGCTGGCCATTCCTCACCCATTGCCCTCTTGCCCTTATCCAAAGGGTCGGTCTTCTTCGCAACAGGCACACCGACAGCCCTCAACACTTCCTCCTGCAAAAGCATTGCATCTTCACCTGCGAAGGAGAGAGAGATCAGGGTAAGCCTACATAAGGGCTCTCCAGATTCAAAGTACCTTGAGGCCAAAAATCATGGGCTAGCCGATCATCCTGCGTCAAGCTCGCCAATCTTGGGCTAGCCGATCGTCTTCACTTTAGCCAGATCTTCACCCGTCAGTTTCACCTTCTCGTTCACCAGAGGGTTCAAACTCACCCAGTTTGACATCAGCACCACATCGAACAACATCAGGATGAAGATGAAATCCTCCATCCACCCGTTCGCATCGACCGGAACCCCGACAATGAGTTCCCGTCCCTTCCTTGCACGAACACAGTAGTACATCCCCCTCTTCTGTACTTCATAGAAATGCTAGAACAATGCCAGGGACGGGCTCAAGGAGCTGGCGAGGCATAGGACGACAAATCCCACCAGCAAACCTAAGGAGCAGGGTGCCAACGCAAAGATCGGCAGCTCTAGGAAATTCAAGAGATGGAGAAGGTAAGGATGGATCGGGAAGCCGAGCCCTAACTCGAAGGACCGAGTATAAACCCCAACTTCGTTATCACTGGGCCAACATACCCCCTCCTTGTGCCCGAGGAGCCGCACTTCACATGGCGGATGGGAGAACCGCACCCGAATCTCCCTAACGTTAACCCTGTCCGACCTACACCAGACGATCGCAATCGTCCTCGGCACGTCTATTCGCCACATGCTTCGCCTCTGCGGCCTTCGCATCCACTGCAACATTTCCTCTTCCACTGACTCTTCCTCTACTGCCCCACTACCACCTCCGAACTCAAAACGAGAAGCCATCGATTGGAAGATCAAGAAATTACCTTGCAGAGCAGCCGAGCTAAGGAGACGACCGGAAGCAGATCTCTGATAAGGGCAATGGCAACAACGTCGACGAGCGATGAACATAAGCTGGAAAGCGCAAAGGGAAGTTGAAATCAGGAGAAACTTTCGATCGATCCTCTCCTTCCCATACTTATAGCAAGCTGCAGGCCATCCGACCATTGATGTGCCGCCATGCGGCACCCATCTGAGCCCCACTGACTCCTTAACTGGCATGACAATCACTTCAGCCACGCGTCACATGTTCAGTAGCAGAGACGCTTCGATTTCCCCCCGCCCTTTCAAATCGTAATATTGGCTAGCAGGGCAGAAACTCCGAGACCGCTGTCGTCGCTTCCAAGCATGGAACGAAACCCAACCCGCCATTTTCAGGGAGGGGAGGTGGTACATCATCCGAGCCGAGCCGGGCTTCCACCTCGAACTCGAATGACGAGGGAAATTGTTACGACCTAAAGATCGTGATAGTCTGACCTTCCATCCAAGCCAGCCAGATACCCGGCCAGCTTGCCTCCTCCTTCACGAAGGCCACCTAGACCAGCTGCAGGGCACTCTTCACCCCAACCTCGTAGGCCGCTCACTTGTTCCAGGGCCCTCTAGGCGCCCGTCGACCCTAAAAGTCCAACACGACTAGGGGAAGGGTGCACTCCACCTCGACTAGTGCGAGGGGCACACTCCGCCACAATCCTTGTCGGTTGTGCACCCGTTCCCTTCCGAGCTCGCCGGGCGTAGCTTGCAAGGCATACAACCGGATTGCTTGTCATCAATCAGGATCGACCTAGAGACCCATCTGCGGCCTCGCTCCTCAAACGCAATCCGGCAACTCTTTGGCACGTCGGACATGACAAACAACCTAGTACAAGGATGCCATTGACACTTTCACCGTTCGACAATCTGACAAAGTGCCCACTGGCCGCTGCGCCCCCTGACCCTTGGTGCTTTCGGCTCTGACACCCTGACAAAATCACCCTTGGCCGTTACACCGTCTTATAAAAGCATGGCTGACACTCCAGATCCTGACATCCTCGTCCGAAGCTTCCGCTGACAGATGGGCCAGCTCAGCACGTCGAGTCAGCACACCAGGTCAGCCTTACCTAACCGCCTCCATCAGGTATAAATACCCCTTCGCCACCATCGGGGAAGGGGGTTGGCAAATTAACTCTGAATCTCATTACTCACACACAAGAGCAAAGGTCTTCCATATCTTTGTTCTTCCACAACTGATAGCTAGTCACGTAAGGTCGACTCACTCCTAGTCCGACCTGTGTGCCTAGCCCTCGCTTTTAAGCCCTAATACTAACTTAGGCATCAGAAAGGCTAAGGGTTGGACCACAACCCGGCCTTTCTGACAAGTTGCTCCTTGTGCAGGCGAGCTCATCTTCACAGGTCGCGCTCAACTCCCACCTCTGGCAGTGCGGTCGTGGAGCAGAGTCCTCGCGGAATCGATCCCGTGGTCGGCCTTCGTAGTGCGCTCAGCCTCGTCACTACCCTTATTTTTTGTCAAATAGTCTACCCTAATCACATCCAAATCTTAACCATCGTGCCCTTGGTTCCACTTAATACAAATTCATTGTACGCGAGTTTTACCCCGCAACAGATATAAAAAATAATCAACATTGCTAGCATCATAGAAAATATCAATATAGATTCAAATAACAAACTACTTAGCTTGATACAGGAGAGGGGGCCTAAGGCATGGCCTAGCCTCCCAAGAAAGTCTCTGCAAAGCTCCAAAGGATAAGGGACCCCCCTCACAATGACGGCTACATCATATATATATATATATATATATATATATATATATATATATATATATATATATATATATGGATTAATGAGTATCATACGCCATATGAGATTGGCTCTCATACGCCCTCTCACATAAAGCAACCAAGTACAACAAAGTACAAGCCCATGTGGGCTTGTACTTGGTTGCTTTATGTGAGAGGGCGTATGAGAGCCTATCTCATATGGCGTATGATAGCCATTATTCTCATATATATATATATATATATATATACACCCCTCAAACCCTACCATATAACCCTAGAAAACCCAGCAAAGCCCCTTTGAAATTCGGCCCAAAACTCTGCTTAAGTCATGGGTCCCATCCAGCTCGGACGGAGTGGAAACTGCACTCAGCCGAGTGGCAGATTCCAACACTGCAGCATCGACTTCTAGAATTTCTGTAGAATTCATCTGACCTCTAATTAACGCGTTCTTATTGGAGTTGGAACCTTCATAAAGTCTACTATCCATGAAAAATATGAGAAAAATACTTTGCTAACTAGAATAAAAGAAGATCTCAAAAGAGTGAGAGACGGTCATGAATTCTGCACGCTTTGCCTCACTCGACCAAGTGGATGAGACTACTCGGTTGAGTAGGCCCAAAGCTTGGTCGAGTCTTGACTTGATGCCTTGAATCATCGGATGTGGGAGTAGTTTGCTTGGACCCAGTGGACGGCCCAGTCGGTCGAGCGGCCGTGGCTTATGCTTGGCCTTAAATCATCGCTCTGCCTTATATTCCACTCGACTGAGTCACCTTGGCACTCGGTCGAGTCAACGTGTCAGCTCGATGTGGCAGTGGCAGCATAGGCTCACAAATTTCCGTTCTATCGAATAATTGACTTGGCAGAGTAGCAAGGCTACTCGGTCGAGTGCCTTCATGCTCGGTCGTTGCTAAATCTCAAGCTATCTTCTCTTCCGCCATATCAACTCGGGCCAAGTGGGATTGCCACTCAGTCCGAGTCACCTGCAAGTTCTGATGGACATTAATAGATTCATCTTCTTGCTTCTCTTCTCATTATTTCATCATCATCTCCCCAGGTTCTCTTCTCCAACGAGTTAAGCATCTAGTAGGCCTTGCCATTATTGCTTTGGCTAGCTTGGATGTGTCCATGACTGCATCTTGCTCCAAATCGCATTAAAACTACTGAAAATGAGAATAAATCTTCGAAAGTGATATAATACGATAAACGATCAAATGAGTTATAAAAATGAGTTTTGAGGGATTGAAATGGCGTGAAATGATGCGATAAATGTATGGAAAATATGGACACATCAAAATCCCCCAAGCTTTCCTCTTACTCGTCCTCGAGGAAGACAACTAGGAAGTTCACAGGGAGGTAGAAATAATAACATGAAAAAGAACGCAAAGAGGAGAGGGTCGCTAGATTATTCTCTCAGATCTCATGCCATTCACTACATGTCACAACGGCTCAGAAAATGGCTCATATGCTACCACAGAGATTTCATATCTTATATAAATAAAGTACTTTGAGAGTTTAAGATCGAATAAAAGGGGTCTCTCTAAGATTTATACAATCCACCTATATCCACATTCTATATTTCATAGCATCGAATATACATAACAATACCAAAAACATAATGCTAATATGTTCAGTTAAAATCACTTAATGTTACATGTGAAATGTAACATATAGCAATAAGAAGGTAAGCATGATATCCGGTGATTCAAACATAAAAGGAAGTGCAGACATGCAGAAGTTCTATACTCAGAATCTTGTCATGAATTATTCACCTTGGGCATGGTGAATTAAATGTCACGAAATAAGCAATCACATGACATAATTTGTAACACCATGTATGCGAAAATAAAGCGATAATCACAAGCCTGAACTTCATGATAACTGAAGGGTTTTCTAGGACCCTTAGGACACAAAAACTCTATTCACGTCCTAAGTCGGACGGAACATAGACATAAAAAGGTGGAGGAAAAATTATGTTAATCTAATTAACATGCAGCCCTAAGGAACCAGACCCTCTTAGCCAGGATCTCTGCCAACTTGGGATGGATCTGACCACCCCAAGAGGGATCTAAACTACTGCGAATAATTAAAACAAAAGCTTCTAAAAACATACCTGGAATCTCATCCCTGGGGCGGGCAAGATGTTCCGCACCGTCTTCCGAGCCGCTCCAAGTCCCATACCGAGCCGCTCCTCGAACCGTTCCTCGAATCGCTCTGCATCCCGAGGAAAGATATACTCGTGTCGCTGAGCCAACCACGTGCCGAAGAAAGTTTCATACGAGTGAAAAGCCTTCGCCAAGATTTCGGATCCGAATCCGAACTCCTTCGTGGCTTTGCTAGAGCTCTCAGGAGTAAGGCAGAAATATAGGGAGATAGAGAATATTAATTTAAGCCTAGATCCAAGCGTGCTCGAACATTTACGGGAGATGCTTAGATCTGGAGCTTGGGACGAGTTTGGAGGAAGGGGGAGGCCCCTATTTATATAGGCGACAGACTCTCCCCTTTTCTGCACAACCGATGTGGGACTATTAAATTAGAGTTAATTAAATCAAGTTAGTTTGCCTTTCATAAAGTGCAAACTTCCGTGAATATTAACTCCATCAATGTTGAGCTTCATGATTGATACAACCTATCAATTCGAAGGGTGTTCAACGGTGAACGTATAGGAAAAAATGGCGAGTCAATCGGAGTCCGTTTGACCCTCCAATTGATCTCCCAAAGTTTAGACCAAGGCTTGTTTTTTGCAAAAACTGAGCCGTTAAAAACTGCCCACTGACCTAGGGTTCTGCACCCTGTGGTGGGGCCTAGCCAGTGGGCCCCACTGGTCAAATCCTACTGACTGGGCGCCTGGCCCAGGCCTGGGCGCAGGCGCCCAGGCGCCTGCGCCCGCCTGGGCGCAGGCGCCCAGGCGCCTGCGCCCGCCTGGGCGCAGGCGCCCAGGCGCCTGCGCCCGCCTGGGCGCCCGGGCCCTGGCAGGGCCCAGGCGCCCAGGCCGGGGCCTGGGCCGGGCGCTGAAGCCCATGCGGGCCAGGCGCCTTACCTTTACTGGGCCTGGCCAGGCATCCAGGCCAAGCCCAGTCTGACCCGAGTCAGTCTGGTCTGACCCGGTCTGAACCCTTGGGCTGTTTTGTGTATAACTTGGGTATTTGACGACCGATTTGGATGCCGTTCGAACCTGGGCGTAGACAGGGACATTCCTGTCTTACCCGTGAACTTTTCCTTGCGTTTATTCCATTAAGTATTTTCTTAAACTATTTAAGACACATTTAATCTGGTTTGCATCAAATGCAAAATAGTTCCTATCTAAGCTTAAATTTTCATTTACATCAAAATGCAATTTTCTCTTCCTTTGCATCAAATGAAAATTATTCTCCCTAACTAATTTCTACCTATTACTAGATGAAGGTCGCACTCTGTGTGAGACCTTACAGAGTGACCCTTACAACAAGTTGGGCTCGAAGCCCTATACGGCAGTGACCACGAGCAGTGGTTGCCGTCCCTGCTTCAGAATCATCATTATGTTATTGACTCATCGACATGAGTATTGTCGAGAACACCCTAACTGTTTCCGTGATGAGTTCTGTAGTTATAGTCCATGGTTTCTCTCCAAAAAGGAATAGCGGCTAAGCTCTCTTCTTCTTTTTTTCCCAGAACCTCTCACGTTGGAATTTTTGTGCACCTTTGTTGTAGCACCTGGGAAAAAATTGGCCTCTTTGACTCTCTTGGGAAGATGACACAAGAATGGGACGCAGCCTATAAAATATTTTGTGCGGCTCTCTTTTTTTTTTCTTTCTCCGGCCTGGTGATTTTGTGCGGCAAGCAGAAAATGAAGCCCCTGACTTTTTTAAAGGAAGATTAGAGGAAATGTTGGCCTTAGGGTTTTGTTCATGTGGTAGGATGAGATCAAAATGAAATCCCTAGAATCAAGGAGATGAATATATGAATTGGGATTTGATTGGTCGTTGGATAGAAGAATATCTAGTAGATTGATTTGATCAAATCCCAGATAGATATGGATTCATCCAACTCTTTCCAATATTGACCAAGTCCCATTGCTTTGTGCCTAGCAATTTCTCCATCTTGTATGTGTATAGAAATTTGTCCAACACATCAATTTACGTTCTCGCCAATCCTGCAAATACTTAATACACACATCAGATCGTTCATAACTATTTGTCATCATCAAACCATAAATCCTAGATCGTTGTTTCCAACAATATCTGCCATGTCATTGCACCATGCTAGAACTGCTAGGTTGTTTACTTTCACTTTCAGTTTCCTTGCACAAGTCTCTTGTAGACTTGCTGACATGTGCCCCTTGCTCTTTTGGGTGTCACATGTTAGACCTTGAGCCAGAGACCGTTGCTGAGTACGTGGTAGTTGCTGACGCTGAGCCTGAGTCCATGTCTACCCAGGAGGAGTTTTGCAGACACCGGTGACCATTCTTAGTGACCCTTGCTGAGCTTCCTTTTGTTTTAGGATTTCTGTTAGTTGCCGGTGCGTGGCACCTTTACCTTGTACGTTGTACTTTGTTGGCCATGCTGGGGCCCTTAGATTCTTTTCTTTTAGCCTGGTGGCTTTTTCTGTGATATTGAAACTTATTTTATGGATATTCTGAGATTGTTTTTGTCTCATTCTCCTTATTATTATCTTTGTTTCGTATCGCAATTGCAAGGACCTGCCATTTAATGTTTATTGACGCTTATCGGACTTGCATCTTTGCAGCTTCAAGTCTGAGCGGACCTACTCACGTCTCGCCTCCATAATTTTTGGGAAGCGGGGCGTGACAGGTTTTGTTGGTGGCCCATGCAGGTCTGTCTTACAACTGCAAATTATCGGAACACGATAATAACTATGGAATGTCCATTAAATAAATTGCAACATTCGAGTCATAAGCCTAGTCTAGTCGTTTACCTATGTCACTAGGTGATAGGAAGACTTGGTTAGACGTCTGTGCTTGCTAGTTAGAGGCCCCTGATTGTTAGTTAGACTCCATGCTAGGAATTGATTTAATCGTCGTAGGAGTTACCTTAGTGGTTCTTGTCTAACTCTAACCATATTAGACTTCTAGGATTTCTTTAGTCGTTCGCTTGGTTTCATCGATTTCAGACCAAGCTGAACGCATTTCATTACCGTCTAGCTCCTTAGAAAGTCTTAGCGCTTAGTTCTTAATCTTTAGTTGGTCGACTGTAGGATTTTCCCCGTAGATTTTCCTGGTTCATACCCTAGGCGTATGTATGATCATCCGACCATTTTCCTTGACTCGATTCACGAGATCGCCTCATGACGATCGTCGTCAATTTTCGAATCTCCCTGTTACAAATCTTGAATCTTCCAAAAGTATTTTTCGATTTCCTTTTCCCTAAGTTTAAATTTGTTCCAAAATTTTTAATAAATATTGCTTAGACTTCATACTCTTTCGTTGACATAAATTTTTTTAAAAACTTTTGTCGAGATTTTTGAATACTAGCTTATGATATTTTCTAGCCTATACTTTTCGTACCTATGTAAATACCTTGTCCTTTCGTACACTAATTTTATTCTGAACCGTACTTTTACTTTGCCCAATTCGATTTATAATTTATCTTCTTAATTATGCTATTCAAATGACACATCGCGTTTACTTTTAATATACTTTTCAAGTCACATGGAACTTCAGCTTTCAGCAAGTCGATTTTATGCTCATCGTTTTCTCTAATTCAGATTTTTGTAAAATTACTATTTCATAACTATTTCCTGACCTGGACCTTCCATAAATTGGTTTTAAAGCTTTATTACCAATTTTGATAATTCTACTACAAAGTTATTATTATCTTTCCATTCACCATACATACTTTTAGAATAAACCCTAAACTAAATAGAATTTCAATTATTTTTATATCTGTACCATGCTCGTTGTGCTCGTATATTAAGAACCTTGTGTAAATCAGTTTCTTTCTGGCAAATTCTAGTTCCGCTGAAAGTAGTTTCAATATTGATTATTTTAAATTTTTCCCTAGCTTAAAGATTTTGAAAGCATTTAACACGAGCTTAAATTATTCCGTTACTTTAATTTCATTCTTTGAATTTCAAAACTTTTGCCTACATTGTATTAAATTACTGCCGTATAATATTTTTTAAACTACGTCTTTAATGTTCGTGTGAATGATTTACTTCCTCCTGATAATTTTATATAAGCCAATAAACTGTTTTCTCTTATTATGTATATTCGACTCAAATTTGTTTCGAACAATTTGTTTTATCGATCTCCAAATATTTTATACAGACGAGGATTCCTACTTTTGAAGTACAACAGTTTTCAAATTTCACGTATTTTAGTTTATGTTATTTACACTATTTCCTTTCTCAATCCTATATAAGTATCACTGCATCCCCCTTTTCCTCTACTTAAACATTCACAATTAAGTCACTGTTTCACCTAACCAAGCTGTCTCCTTGTATTCGTCCTATCTGAACTCGTGCTCATCGATCCTTCCCTCGTCACGCTTTCGACCTTGATCTCCCTCTATTTCTTAGGCTTTAGTGCTCGTCAATGACTGTGTCAATCGTAAATTGTTAGTAGGCCCTTGGACCTTTGTGATGTTGTTGTGGTGCATGTAACTAGGTTGAGTGTGTGGGCTTGAATGAGTGTACTCCCTGTAGTATATTAATATTTGCCTATTGTGTGATATATACATACTCTGAGTTATTCATGATGTTATGAAATTGTATGTGTGTTGGTATTTATAGATATGTGCGTGGATAGCTATACCACTCTAGGGGCGTCTGTGTATATAAGAATCAGTGTTGGAATATCTAATGGGGTGTATGTAGTTAGAGATACTTATAATGGTTGAAGTAATATGTTGGTAATGTTATGTGTATGTTAGGTGTGATAATAATATGTGTACGTATAGTTAAGTGAGTAGGCCTATTATATGACCTGTATGTTAGTACGTGTGAGTGTGTGCTCATACGTAGATACGTATTGTGCTTGGACGTAAGTAGTTATGTATTTGTTGCATGAGTATATAGGTGTTATACATATGGTAGTAGGATTATAATTTTGAATGGTATTGCTTGCTTTTACGAATGTTGTATGAGTGTATACCATGAGGTATACACGACTATAGCATACCTTAGCTATGAATGAAGTAGATGTGTTGGTATACTAATTATAGGTAGTAGGATATGGTGTGTATATATGTTCAACTTGTGTGTGACTATACGGTGAATGCATGTAATAGGGAAGGTATTATAATTATACGTGTGCTGATGTCAGGTATTAATATTGTGGTATATAAAGTGATTGAACTATGTGAGTATTACCTGACTAAATATTAAGTGTGATTAACTTATGGTATGTATATGGTTATATTGGTAGATGTGTATACATTGGAGTGGTATTGGTATAGGTATATATACCGCGTTACGTATATAGAGTATTCTGATATGTGTTTCGAGTCTCACTCAAGCTTGAGTGGGTATACTCTAAGTATATTGTTATGTACGTCTGTAGTTCGCATATAGCAATGTTTGATGTATGTATAATGATAGGAGTGTTTGTGCCTGGTTGTGTTACGCACATGATTGTGGGTCGCTATACCAGTATATAGTTATAGGTGTTGGCCTTGTGGTATAGTTATTTACTAAGGACTTGCCTGTGTGAACGTATGTGTGCTAGCTAAACTAGGTGTGTAGATGTGCTGAATTTATAATGGTAAGATTGGTATATATGAATGAAATGTTAGCGTGTATGGGTGTGCACCATGCACGGGTAAGTATGTGCCTAGTTATAAGTTTTGGTGACTATGGTATATGTGGTGTGTCGTAAATACAGTTATAGGACTGTATGTGCTGTGAATGTATGGTGAAATATTTGCATACATTTGAATGACTATGTATTGTGAAATTATAGTAGTGGTGAATGTATATTAGATATAGTAAAACTTGATTTAATTATGGTATGGTGTGACTACATGAGTTGATGTGTTTGGTATTGGATGTGTACTAGGAAATATTAGGGAGTAGTATACCCGTGTTTGTTTTGTGCATAGGTAGCTATCCATGCGTCGAGCAATGATTGTATTTGCTAGATTGAGACTAATCTTATTAGAGTATCTGAACTATTGTTTGTGATAGGTTAGTAGTAGTCATATAAGGGATGTATGCATATATATATGATTGAAATATGTGCATGAATAAATATATACTTGTTAGCAGAATTATTGTTTGACTACCAAGTGTATGTGTAAGCATTGGTAATGACTATACCTGGTTGAATTATAATGTGATGTGATCGGGATAGGTACTAGTCTAGCTAGGGTTATATTTATAGTTAGGAAGTCCGAGGATGGACTTTATTCTATGGTGGGGAGGATGTAACGGTCGCTTTTCGATCGTACTTTGTTCGTGCACGTGCTGTTGACCGTGCACGTACTTATTCTAGACTTTGTTTGTTTGTGAACACTTTGGTGTGATATGTCGTTGTGAACGTCTCTGAGAGTATTAAATTATGGCACTAATTTGGAACGACATTTCTCGGGTCATTTTCCCACGATTTGATCTTATTCGAAGAGACGTTGTGATTTTCACTTTTGACGTGAGACGTTTCTATTTTTAGTTTCGTCGCTCGATGTTGAAATTGAGATCCGTCTTCTTAGTTACCTTTCTCTTGTCGTCCCGATCACCCCAATATTTATTTTACAATTTTTGGAGTTTATTTGACCTATTTTACATTTTTAGCAAATCTTATAATATTTTTAATAACTAAGTTTTAAAGTATTTTTAGCCAAATATAATTTTTATTAGATTATAATACTTCAACCTATTTTTGAGCCAAATCCTAGCTCATCTTGGCCGCACCCTAGCCATGTGTGGGTTAGAGGGAGAGAGAATTTGATTTTTAATTATTTTTAAATCCTAATTCTATTAGAATTAGCCCTAGACCAAGTCAACCCCTCTATACTATATAAACAACCCCTAGGCTACCCTATTTTCGCAAGCAAATAACCCTAGCCGTCACAAAAAACCACGTTCTCGCTTGCGACGTTCGTCACAACTCCGTTCAGCCGCCGCCAGTGCCTGACCGAGGAAATTCCTTGGTTTTCCCCGCACCGACCGAGGCCAACCCCCGCACCAAGCTCCGCTCCGCATCGCACAGCCGCCCGCTCGCATCGCCCGTCCGACCGAGAGATTCTATCGGTCTAACCGATAGAACCACTCGCATCGCCCGCATCCCGCTCCGTTGCAACATTGCAACGCCCGCTCCGCAGCGCACGACCGACGCTCCCGACCGCTACGACTGACCCGTTCCCCCGCTCCGCACCAACCCCCGCTTCGTTGCAAGCCCCCGCCCAAGCACCCGACCGAAGAACTTCCCCGCACCAGATGTGTCTGACCGAGAGACCCCGCTCCGCATCGCACCCCGCAGCGCTGCACAGCCCGCCCGCCGTGTCTGACCGAGCCAAACCCTCGCAGCGGCTAGTGTCTGACCGAGCGACGTTCATCGAAACGTTGCGACTCTCGCACCGCTTGCCACTGTAGGCCCTCCATGTTCTTCAGAGGTATTGTGGGTCCCCCATTGGCCCCTAGAACTACTGTGGGTCCCACCTAGGTGTCTCATCTTCGTGGGATTTCCGTTTACGACGTTGCGATACGTCGTAGCCCGTCGTCGCACGTTCTAGCTATGGAATCTTGGTCCATTGCTATGGTTGCTGCCCAGATCATTCGAGCTAGGAATCTATTCTGGAATCTAGACTTAGAGCGCATTCTTTTATTCCAACCCCTGGCGTCACTACCCGACGCCAGTGTAGCTTTCACGTCGTGTTGAGGTAACGCTTTGCACCCTTAGGACCCCAACCACAGCCTGATAATCAAGACTAAAATTGATGTTTTTAAAGTATTTTAAATGTTTTAGAATTCACTAATCAAGATTAATAATATGGGACTGTAGGCCGGTGGACTTGTGCACGTAGGTTATTTGTGACGTTGGACTCGTTGGACGGTGTTTCTCAGACGTTATACTTGCAGGCAAGTGAAACTTGCCAACCTTTGCTTTAGGCCATGTTTTAGGCCACTTCCTTGCTTTTAGCGTAAAAGAGACTAGACAGTGAAATGATAGCTGTCTAGATGCAACTTTAAGATCTAGCTTGACAACGAAGCTAGATCTGTCACCCTGCCATGTCATTCATGCATTGTTATCTGCCACGTTTAAATTCCTTATTTGTACGCACCTTTAACTGCCATGCATTGCATCTTACATGTCATCCAAGTTGATTGTTGCATTCGTAGCACACGCTACAATACTTGTACTTCCTTGTCCCGGCTAGGTGCACCCCTATGCCATCATGAAAAATACTTCCTGGACTCATGATCCAGAAGCGGGCCACATGTGTTGGTCAAAAGCCAATGCCCGACTTCCTTGTTCAAGCTAGGTGCACCCCTATGCCATCATGAAAACACTTCCCGGCTCGTGATCCAGAAGCGGGCCTCATGTGTTGGTCAAAAGCCAATGCCCGATACATGTGGAGGGGTAGGGATAAGCGATCACTTGAGCTAGGAGTTGGCCGTGAAGCCACTCTAGCCAAAAGGCGTAATCTCTGTGCATGACGTGCTTACTAAACTTGTACTTGTACGTGTGTTTGTTCTTATAAAACTTGACATCCATGCCATGATTTAAATGCCATGCTAGTACCTTACTTTACTTGTTGCACTCATGCTATATCTGCCATGTCATTGCACCATGCTAGAACTGCTAGGTTGTTTACTTTCACTTTCAGTTTCCTTGCACAAGTCTCTTATAGACTTGCTGACATGTGCCCCTTGCTCTTTTGGGTGTCACATGTTAGACCTTGAGCCAGAGACCGTTGCTGAGTACGTGGTAGTTGCTGACGCTGAGCCTGAGTCCATGTCTGCCCAGGAGGAGTTTTACGGACACCGGTGACCATTCTAAGTGACCCTTGCTGAGCTTCCTTTTGTTTTAGGATTTCTGTTAGTTGCCGGTGTGTGGCACCTTTACCTTGTACGTTGTACTTTGGTGGCCATGCTGGGGCCCTTAGATTCTTTTCTTTTAGCCTAGTGGCTTTTTCTGTGATGTTGAAACTTATTTTATGGATATTCTGAGATTGTTTTTGTCTCATTCTCCTTATTATTATCTTTGTTTCGTATCGCAATTGCAAGGACCTGCCATTTAATGTTTATTGACACTTATCAGACTTGCAGCTTTGCAGCTTCAAGTCTGAGCGGACCTACTCACGTCTCGCCTCCATAATTTTTGGGAAGCGGGGCATGACAGAGTAAGTCCACTCGACCGAGTGACAAACTGCACTCGGCCGAGTGACGCAGAGCGACAGAGCCCCCAACACCCCGACTTCTCTGTTTTATTTGGGTCTGTCACTCGGCCGAGTGACATTTTCTACTCGGCCGAGTGGCACAGTCTGCCTGTATCACGAACTAGGTTTCTGGGCTGTACCAGGGGCAAATCTGTCGGTGTTTTTTTGGCCGACTTTGGCTTGGTTTTAAGGCTAGTTTTCATCCTAGTTTAGGGAGAGACCAGAAATTAGGTTTTAGCTTAATTCTAATTGTAATTCCCTTTTGGAGATTGAAGATTTCAGATCTGCTTTGCTTTTCTTATCGAAATTTCCCATTTTTGTGAATTGCTTTCTTCCAACTATGAATTGCTATATGCTTTTATTCGTTTATTCTGTTATTTCTATGATGAGTTGCGAGTAGTTCCGCTGTTCTAAGGCATGGGGATGAACCCTATGGATTCGATTTTAGAATTGTGATGAATGGATTCATATGTTGCTAGAATTGATAGAATGTTAGATTGTGATTGATTTATTACGAATAGCTAGAGATTTCCATCGATTGGGGTTTGCAAGAGATTGGATTCTAATAGATAGGAGGCCAAGATATTCGATTTAGGTTTCTAATCAAAATCAACTAGACTTGGTTTGTAAGAGATTGGACCAAAGCTAGTATTTTTATTACAAATCTATACTCATATTCATTTGCAAGAGATTGGACGAATACGAACTATCACAACTTAGGTCGTAACTCGAGTTTGCACAAGAGTGGGCTCGAGGAGCGATTGAACGATGATGTCGATCCTCATGCTAGGGTCTTAGGTTAGGGTTTGCACGAGAGTGGGCCCTAATCTAGGTCACTATAATTCGGCAATAGCGCGAGAGCGTGAGCTTGGTTCTCTATTTAGTTACGACTAGTTCACCTCAATTCAAGCCTCGCAACATTGAGATTCACGATTCACAAAGATAAATGACGATTCGTAGTAGGGATTCCCTAACCCTAGACGCCTTTATTATATTGAATTCGAATTGTTAATTGAACGATTGTGACAACATTCTCAAAACCATTCTTCCACCAATAGCTTAGTGATCAAAATAGAGTCTCGTCATTAGTCCTCCTCGTGTTCGATAACCCGCTCGCCGCTACACCGTGTGCTTGTTGTAAGACTACAGTCGTGTCCCCCGGGGCATGTATCTGGGGGCCGATCAAGTTTTTGGCACCGTTGTCGGGGAGGCGACAGTGTTTTATTTTCATCACCTAGCTACATTTCATCTTTTATCTTCCTTTTATTTTTATTGGACACTCATATTAATGTGCTCCTCCAGATTTTTCGATAGGATTTTCACAGGTATCATGGGAGACACGATGATAAGAAAAGACTCTAGCCCGCTATATGATGATGCCTTTGCACCCCTTCTGGAAGAACTTATGGATGAGGTCCGATCCACAGGGACCTTGGCCATCAACGTAGGGGACCCCCTTGAACAGCTGTTTGCTAGTTTTGTTATTGACCAAATTTCCCCAAAAGGAACCATCGAGGGCAACATTAGAGTTGATATGAAGGATGATAAGTTGTCCTTTGAAGTGAGCAGGACCCCTCAGCCCGGGATAAGGGGAGGCAGCAGAGCATGCACTGGAGAGATTTTTGCTTGTGAAGAGTCTACTTTGCATACCAACGTTCAAGGAAGTATACTTGACGATCCCTTCTGCAGTATCGATGAATGCATTGACCTATCTTTTACTTTCAGGTATGAACATGAGGAGAATGGTAGTCCCACCGACCTCAGACCAGATTCATGTAGCATCCACTCTAATGTGCCACCCTTGCCAAGAAGCGAGTCTGAATCAGCATACGAGAGCCTACTCTCTGAGGAGGAGCTGAACATAGATGGGATCGAAGACACCATGCTTTCATGGGAAGAGGAGGCAGGGGGTACAGCGCCCCCTGAGGTAGAACTGAAACAATTACCTCCTAACTTTATATATGCCTTTTGGGGGGATAAACTGACCTACCCGGTGATTGTTAATGCTAGCCTCAACCACAATCAACTTGAGAGTCTTTTAGATGTCCTTAGGAGCCATAAGGACGTCCTCGGCTATAACATTTCTGACCTCAAGGGGATAAGCCCTAGGCTGTGTATGCACAGGGTCCACCTTGAAAGCACTGAAGCCAGCTTCATAGAACCTCAGAGGCGGTTACATCCTAACATGAAGGAGGTGGTTAAAAAGGAGATCCTTAAACTTCTTGAAGCTGATATCATTTATCCTATTTCTGACAGCAGATGGGTTAGCCATGTTCATGTCGTCCCTAAAAAGGAGGGAATGACCATTATAAAAAATGATAAGGAAGAATCCATATCGACACACACTGTCACGGGTTGGCAGATGTGTATTGATTATATGAAATTGAATAAAGCCACCCGTAAGGACCATTACCCTTTGCCCTTTATTGACCAAATGCTAGAACGCCTCGCCAAACATAAATTCTTTTGCTATTTGGATGGGTATTTGGGATTCTTTTAGATTCCCTTGCATGAAGACGACCAAGAAAAGACTACTTTTACGTGCCCTTATGATACGTATGCTTACCGTAGAATGCCATTTGGTCCTTGTAATGCTCCCACCACCTTTCAAAGGTGCATGACGTCCATCTTTTCTGATTATATTGAAGACATTTTGGAAGTCTTCATGGACGATTTTTCTGTCTATGGTGGCGGGTTTGACTTGTGTTTGGCCAATCTTACTAAGGTCCTTAAAAGATGCCAACAAAATAATCTAACTCTTAACTGAGAGAAATGTCATTTCATGGTCACTGAGGGGATAGTTTTAGGGCATCTTGTCTCGTCTACAGGGATCGAGGTTGATAAGGCAAAAATTGATGTAATCGAAAAGCTTCCCCTCCTATTAATTTTAAGGGCATTAGGGTATTTCTTGGTCATGCATGGTTCTACCGCCGTTTTATCAAAGATTTTGTCCTAATTGCTCGTCCTCTTACAGCTTTACTTACTAAAGATGCTCCATTTGACCTTTCAGGAGATTGCTTGCAAGCGTTTAATACACTGAAGGATGCCCTCATTTCCACCCCAATCATACAACCACCAGATTGGAATCTTCCTTTCGAGCTGATGTGCGACGCTAGTGACCACGCAATTTGGGCAGTGTTGGGACAAAGGAAGGATAAAAAGCTTCATGCAATATTTTATGCGAGCAAACCCCTGGATGAGGCACAAAAGAATTACACTACCACCGAAAAGGAGCTTTTGGCAGTGGTCTACTCCATTGAGAAGTTTTGCTCTTACCTCCTGGGATCAAAAGTGATTGTGCATACCGATCATGCGGCATTGAAGTACCTGTTGAGCAAAAAGGAAGCCAACCTGAGGCTAATAAGGTGGATACTTCTTCTCCAAGAATTTAACTTGGAAATCCGAGACAAGAAAGGCACGGACAACGTTGTGGCAGATCACTTGTCTAGGATTGTTCGTGATGGAAAAGATGATAGCCTGCCAATTGATGACACTTTTGCTGACGAGAAGCTATTTGCCATTAGACCCGGGGAAGTGCCTTGGTATGCAGATTATATGAACTATTTGGCGTGCGGGATAAAACCGTGTGGGATGGCCACACAACAAAAAAGAAGGCTCATGCACGAAGTCCGTATATATTTCTGGGAAGACCCGTACCTCTTTAAGGTATGCAACGATGGGATTATACGAAGGTGCGTTTCAAAGGAAGATGCCACTTCTATCATTTCCTATTGCCATGATATGCCTTGCGGGGGACATCATGCCGCCTCCAAAACCACCGCAAAGATATTGTAATGCGGGTTCTTTTGGCCAACCATGTTCAAGCATACACATGACTTCGTCAAGTATTGTGATAGATGCCAATGGACAGGAAACATATCCAAACGGAACGAGACGCCGATGAAGCCTATTTTGTAAATTGAGCTATTTGACAGTTGGGTAGTGGATTTCATGGGGCCTTTTCCATCAAGCAAAGGAAACGGATATATTCTATTAGCTGTTGACTACGTCTCGAAATGGGTAGAGGCCATCACAACCCCAACTAATGATGCGAGAGTGGTATCCAAATTTTTCAAGCAAAACATATTCCCATGCTTTGGGGTGACACGAACATTGATAAGCGACGGAGGAAGCCATTTCATAGAAAGCAAGTTCGAAGCCATGCTAGTCTAGTCTATTAGAGAGTCTTAGTGTTAAGTTTCTCTTGACCTTTAGTCAACCCGATAATTAGAACCCCTGATTATATCATTTTCCTGATCAGTACACTTCGGTGTTAGCGATCGTAGAATCCCATCGTAGCTTTTCATGAATCGTACCCTTGGCAAATTCACCATGCGGTCATATCCTTTGCCCTCGATACACGTGATCGCTTCCCGACGAGTATCGTTAATTTTTTGAATCTTCTCCGTTGCAAACCTTGATTCTTCCAAAGTTACTTTCAATTTTCCTTATTAAAAGTTCCCACTCAGTTTAAATTTTGTTTTTAAACCCCTTGTTATATATTTAACTTCCTTACTTTCGGTTGAGCTAAAATACTTTCTTAGATTTTAAAGTCGTCTTAGTTGTAAAATTTTTATTACAATCTCGAGACCATTTTCTAACCTATATCCATCGTATTTCGGTTTTAAAACCTTATTACCATTTTTGACAAGTCAATATATCATTCCTTCCATTTCTATACTTCTAAGTTTATCATTAAAATTTTCACTTATCGTACTTACTTCTAGAATGTTTTCTAAGCTAAATAGAACTTCGATATATCTTTACATACAAGATCTATGTTCATCGTGCTCATATTTCAAAATTTTTGTATAAACCTATTTTCATTTACAACCCGATCACTGCCTCACCCTACTCATTATTTCCTTGTCTCAACACTTTTTCCGTGTTTTAAAATTTTTACCGTTGGCTCGCCATTTCTACATATTTTTAAGAGTATATATATATACGATACCACATTTTACACATATCCTTCTTTCTTCTATTTAATTAGTTAGGACAATATTTTTGTCTCACCCAGCCAGCTATCTCCTTATCCTCGCCCATCTTCTGCATCAGTTCTTTCTGATCATGTTTCGTTACGCTCTTTAATCTTGGTTTTCTTTCTCTTGCTTAATCACCCTACTAGTGCTTGTCATTGCTTATGTCAACTCTAGTTTAGTAGTGAGCTCTTTGATTTTATTGTGATGTCGGTGTGGTGCATGTATAAGTAGAGTTGTGGACCCGTGTGTGAACCCCGGCGTATCACTCACGTATGAGTGTACTCCCCTGTATAGTATATTAATGTTTGCCTATTGTGTGATATATACATACTCAGTGTTATTCATGATATATATGAAGTTGTGTGAATGATATTGTTTATATATAAGTGCGTGGATAGTTATACCGCTTTGGGTACGTCTATGTATATTAGATTTAGTGTTGGATTATCTGCTAGTAGAGTATGTAGAGTATGTGGTAAATTTTTGAAATAGTATACTAGTAAGTCATGTGTATGTTAAGTAATGATAATAGGTGTACTTATAGTTAAGAGAGTAGCCCTATTATATGACCTATATGTTAGTACATGTGAGCGTGTGCTCGTACGTAGTTATGTATCGTGCTTAGACATATGTAGTTATGTATATGCTGCATGAGTATATGTGATATACGTGTGGTAATAGGATTATAGTTTTGATAATATTGCTTGTCTTGATGGGATGTTATGCGTGTGCGTGTATACCGTGAGGTATACACGATTATGGTATGTCTTAATCTATGTATGAATAAGTAGATGTGTTGGTTTATTGGTAGATGGATATGGTGTGGATGTTTATTATATGTATATGACTAAATGATGAATGCATGTATTAGAGAGGGTATTAAAATTATACGTGTACTGATATTGGTAATATTACTATAGGTGAAAAGTGTTTGCATTATGTGGGCTTTACTTGACTAAATATAGTGATTGATATTATGGTATGTATGTGGTTATGTTAGTGGATGTATACATATTGGAGTGGTATTGGTATACGTATAGATACTGTGTTATGTATATAGAGTTTTCCGATGTGGGTTTTGGAGTCTCACTCAAGCTTGAGTGGGTATACTAAGTGTATTGTTACATATGTCTGTGGATTGCGTGTGGTACTATAAATGTAGTAATGGATGATGTATGTATAGTGATAGGATTGGTTGTGTCTGGTTGTGTTACGCACATGATTGTGGGTGGCTATACCATTGTATAGTTATATGTGTTGGTCTTATGGTAAAGTTATTTACTAAGGACTTACATGTTGAATGTATATATGCTAGCTGAACCAGGTGTGTAGTTGTGTTGAGTATATAGTGGTATGAGTGGTATGTATGAATGATGTTAGCGTGTGCGGGCGTGCACCGTGAACGGGTAACTATGTGCTTAGTTATAAGTATTTGTGATTATGGTATGTGTGGCGTGTCTTGAATATAGTTATAGGACAGTATGTGATGTGAATATATGGTGAAACATTTGTGTGCATATGAATAACTATATCTTTGGGAAATTATAGTAGTGGTGAATGTATATTAGATATAGTAAGCCTGATTTAATATTATGTAGTGTGATTACATGTGTTGATATGTTGGAGTTGGATGTGTACTAGGAGATATGGAGAGTAGAATATCCATATTTTCTTGTACATATGTAGTTATCTATATGTGTAGAATACGATGGTATTTGCTAGTGTGAAATTATTTTCTTGTAAGTATGAGAGACTTGGTTATGTGATAGTGTGTGATAGCTATATTGGGATGTACGTGATTACATGAATGATTGAAGTATGTGAATGAATTTGACTGTCTATGATAGGTATAAGCATAGAGAGTGCATGTGTATACATATATGTTGTATTGATGTCTGACTAACTAGTGCAATATTAGCACTTGTAGTAACTATATCTGGTTGAATTATAGTGTGATGTGATTGGGGTAGTTACTAGAAGGCTAGTAGATATGTTATTCGTAGTTAGAAAGTCCGAGGACGGACTTTATTCTAAGGTGGGTAGGATGTCACGGTCGGTTTTCGATCGTACGCTTTTCGTGCACGTACTCTTATTCGTACACGTATTTGTTTGGACCTTTCTTGTATCCGAACACTATGATGTGATATGCCTTTGTGACCCTCTGGAAGAGTATTAATTTGTGGAAATATTTTGGAACGTTATTTCACGGGTCGTTCTCCCACATTTGACTTTGATTGATGAGGCGTCATAATTTTCACTTTTGTCGTGAGACCTTTTACTTTTTAGTTTCATTTCTCGTCGCCAAACTCGTGTCCAATCTCCTTAGTTTCGTTTCTCTCGTCGACACGGTCGCCCCGGTATTTTTCTCATAATTATTGGGTATCGTTTGACCCACTTGTGCACTAAGTTCATCATTAATCAAAGTTTAAGCCTAAGTATAGCAAGATTGTAATGACCCCAAAATTCACATACGTGTATTAATACGTATTCTTGGACGTATATATATGCGTATAAATTTTTGGGAGTCCTTATGTATTTTATTTAAGTTTGTCAAGCTAAAAATTATTTTTAAATAATTTGTATGACATGATTTTATTAAATGAAATATATGGGTGGAATAATAATGTCTTGATGAGTAAGTATTGCATGTGTATTAAGTGTGTATAATTATTTTTTTCTAAAAGACAAATCCTAATTTTACCTAAGTGACACCTCACCCTTTGATGTGTCAATAGCTCCTTGATTCTTACCTAACCCAAGGCTTGGTGGCATGCTTAGAGGATTTTAGGGAGATGAGGTGGCTACTCTAGGAATTAGAGAGAATGTTTTATTCACTCACTCTCTTCCCAAAGATCAGACCGAATTCATCCCTTTCCGTTGCTCTCTCTTAGACATTAGGGGGGACTGAGCACCCGTAGGGCTATGCCACCCTCACTCTGTACACACCCGTAGCATCCCTGTCGTCGTTTTGGTGCTGTTGCTCATTCTGGGAGCCTATGGAGGAGAAGAAGGAATTAGAGAAGGAGAAAGGGTTTGAAGAAGGAGGAGTCAAAGGGATTTGGGCTACCCCCTTGTCTCTCATCACCTCTAAGGTAGGATTCCATCTCCAACTAGTATTAGAGTTGCATGCTTAGTTTCATGGTTGTTGTTGTTGTGGTTGTACCTTTTCTTATGCAAATCCTGAGCTTTGTATGGTTGTGTGCGTTGAGCAATCCTGAATTTTGTATGGTTGTGTGCGTTGAGTAATCCTGAGTTTTGTATGGTTGTGTGTGGTGAGTAATCCTGAGTTTTGTATGGTTGTGCGTGGTGAGCAATCCTGAGTTTTGTATGGTTGTGCGCGGTGAGCAATCCTGAGTTTTGGGTGGTTTTGTGCGGTGAGCAATTCTGGACAGATTTACAAACTGATTGTTCTGTTTAGTCCTTCTAATCTAGACTTGAGTTTGCTCTGAAACTTTTATGGCCAAAATATTTGACTGTTACCTATAACTTTCATGTTTAGAATATTTGTTAATTCAGACTGTAATTAGCATTAATAATTCCATCTTTACAACATGTCAGAATTTTATCCAGTCTGTACACAGTTTGGCAAAACGTAGATCAGTCCCCGCATACTCCATAGAAATTGATGTTCTTAGTCTCGTTGGAAAGATAACAACTTTTTCTACAACTTTTCGTGAGTGTACATTTTTGAGATTCTAACTGAAACATGTCTTAAACTAGTAATCTTTACGGCCTTCAGAATCTGTCTGAAAAACAGATTCGTCAGGTCTTACCAAACAATTCACCATAAATCACCCAGTTCATATTTCTGCATGAAAATTTATTGGTGAATCCAGAACAACTATATCTACAACTTTCATTTGTATTGTATATGCATGTTTGATACAAAATTATGGAGAAATGTTCTTCTTAATCTGAATGTTCTGTTTTTCCAGCAAGCTGAAAGATTTGAATGTTGTTTTAAGCTCTCTTTTTGAGGTTAAACTTGCCATCAATGTTCTTGATTATTTCTGTTACACGGTGATATGTGGTTTATGTTCTTGGCACAAGCAAAATGTTGATGTGAATATGGTTATATGTTTCATGTATATTATGAGAAATGAAAAAGGGAATGCACAAGGCGATGCATGTCCCAAATATGTGATGAACTGTGGAAAGAAAAGAAATGGAAAGTGTTATGTTTCATGAAAATGACTAAGTCCTCTTAAAGGAGGGTGACATGGGGTTTGGGGGAAACACGGTTAAATTAAAGGAGTTAAGGAGCGGACAGATGATATGAATTCTCACCTGCTGCATCACTCTCGGAAGGGCGAGTTGAAAGGGTTGGAGAGGCCGTTGGTGTACCCGTGATGCACCATGACGGTAATTGATGGTTTACTCCGTTTGTCCGATAGAAAAACCGAGCAGGTCTCGCTCTAGTGCCTTGCCCCGTTCGGGCATAGAGTTGCGAGAGGCCCCCTCCGGTGCCCGTGTTGCTGGTTGGGGTACCACTTTTCACCCACCCTGGGTAAAGTCCGCCTCCTTAAGGTCCTACGACTTATCCGGGTTTCAAAATACTACCCAATGAATTAATTGTTAATCCTTGTTACTCTTGTAGCAATGGTAAATGTATGCGTTGTTTACTTGTGTTTCTTTACTATGGTTCTTTTATGTTGTATATCATTGTTGTACACCTTACCTGTTGCACGTGCATGATTTCACATGTTCATAAGTATAGTTGTTACTTCCTCTACTACAGTAGATGTTTATGCCATGACATACACTCTGCATGTTCACGTGCACCCTTTCCACACTTCATATAAGGACTAGTTGAGATATGGAATTCCTACTGGGTCACGCGTTGACGTGCCCCACCGTTGACTTTTCAGGTTGGTTCTTTGAGTTGGAGGCACTTGACTCAGTTGGTTGGATTTGTGGGTAGTGAGAAGTGTGGATGACTTGGGATTCTTGTTGTATTTGGGTGAGATGTGAGTTTTTGTACCTTATTGAGATGTGGGTATATTGTATATGGTTTTGTATAAGGAAGTTGTATATGAACAGTTTTATTTATATAGATCAGTGTTTGAGTTGTTGGTTCTCTTGTGTTTTGGGTTGTCTGGAATGCTACATGTACTATCCCAGCAGTGCGCAGTGGACCTGCTTGTGTTTGTAATTTTGTATTTCCTTCGTAGCACCCGCCTATTTGGGAATACCTGATACGGATTCGTACTTATCGGTATTCTTGGGAGCGGGGCGTTACAAAGATTAATTCTTCGAGCTAGGCTCACCCTCCTTTCCCCCTTAACTGCACCCTTCCCTCTCATATTCTCTCTCCCATTTACCCACAACTACCCAAAAATCCATAGGTGTATATCAAATGAGAAAATCACCGTACGTATCAAAACAATCCTCCTCCTTCTATTCACCGCCCAAACTCATCTCCATCTTAACTTCACTCCTCTCTATACCCCTTAAGTGTACCCCTTAAACAACCCTATATAGCAACCCAAACACTTTACAACTCAGCAAGCCCTAGGGCAATATTGTTTCACTCAATTAATTCCCAGGCGTCGCAAAACAACTCCCCTCACACAACATTTCTTCTCCCAGGCGTCGTCTTCACGCAACCCTCACACTTTTCAACCATCCACATCGCCAAACTCCAAGTTCTTCGACCTACTACCGCTCTCCGGCCTTCCCCTCGTCGGCAGCCGTCCCAGCGACGTTCCCCCAACACCCCCCAAATAGGCCACGGCCTGTGCTCCGCCCAGCATGCCGCAGTGCCGTGCGCTGCCCTCAGCGCTGCCGCGGCGCCAGACAGTGCCTCCAGGAGCCGCACGGGGGCGGCGCCTGCACGGCAGACCCCCCTCCATAAGAAACCGCCGGTGTAGCAGCCCTATAGCGTCGCCAGGTGCTGGAGATCACAGGTAACAGTGCCGCAGGCCACCACTTTCACAGCAGTAGTGGCAGCGAGACTCCCTCGCACGGCAGCGACGTTCTCTTCACGTCACAGCAAAGCACGGCGACCCCTCGCGCGACGGCAGCCCTCCCTCACGTCGTTGCGACGTCCCCTAGCCGCTGTCCACACGTGTCAACATTCCGCTAGCCATGGATATCTCGCGTCAACCCCCCGAAAGCTTCGTGGGATCATCCCCCTCGCTACGGTTAGTAACGTTCATGATAACATGTTTTACAACTTTTGTTATTAGTCTTGAACCGTAAATATTTGATGAACGGACTTATTGATATGGTGTTTGCTAGCTAGTAGCCTTAATGAACGATGATCAACTAGTGGACGTGGTATATTGATGTTAACAAGATTGTTCGTGGGCTGATAACTTGTTTACACAATTTATGGATAACATGTTAGCCTAGGTTGCTAGTTATAATTGTTGTGTATTTTCGTACTAGCAACGTGTTGTAGATAACCTGTTAGTGTATTTAACGTTCATTAATATTGTAAGGAAACCATCGTAGGACAGAGAACTTGTTAATTGGGTCATTAGACGTCTTAGGAGTTGTCTAATAATTCTAGCCCGACGTCACAAACTTATTTGTGCACGTGTTTAATCACAGAGTATCCGTCGTTCCGTACCGTTCACACTGCCAGAGTCCAACCCCTGATGTCGCTACCCGACGTCAGAGTAGCTCTCGCATCGTGTTGAGGTAAGTCTCTCTCTGTAGGAACCCACACCCGCATGTTAACAAGATAAAAACTGTGTTTGTCATTGCCTTGGTAACTCACTAATTGAAGATAATAATATGGGACTGTAGGTTGGGCGATGATTTGAACACATAGGAAGTATCTGGACTCATCGATCTGAGACTTACAGCACATCTCTTTCAGGCAAGTGAAACTTGCACAGTACTTGTTTTAGGCCATGTTTTAGGCCATTTTGCAAAATCGCGTAAAAGAGACTAGACAGTGAAATGATAGCTGCCTAGATGCCCTTTTGATCTAGTTTGACAACGAAACTAGATCTGACACCCTACTTGATCTTGCGTCACAACGAAGCTAGATCCGACACCTTTACTTGCTTTCTTTCATATTGCCATGTCATGTTTAAATTTCAATTAACGGTACGCACTTTAACTGCTCATCTCATGTCATGTCATGCATCATGTTTCTTCGTGATTGAGTAGCACACGCTACAAATGTTATTGCTATTGAGGCTAGGCACCTGCTTTTGTGGGCACAACCCTATGCCATATTGAAAAACACTTCCTGGATCGTGATCCAGAAGCGAGCACAATGTTGTTGGGAAACCAACGCTTGATACACGTGGAGGGGTAGGGTTAAGCGACCACTCAGTGTAGAAGTATGCCAGATCAGCAACTTCAGCTGTAAGGCGTAAACCCTGTGCACATCGTGAATGCAAGTTAATCGTGAAAATCGTGAATATTGTTTAGTAGCTTTTGCTACAACGTGTCATACCAATGTTACTTTTCATGTTCATCTTTAAATTGTTGCATTCATGCTCATGTTTAAATTGCTGCATTCATGGCTTGTCATCCTCTTTACTTTAGAACTGTTAGTTGTACATTTTTACATTTATGTTTCCTTGCACAAAAGTTTCCCGTTTTTCTCTTGGGAGACTTTTGCTGACATGTGCCCTTTTCTCTTTGGGTGTCACATGTCAGGTTTGAGCCTGAGTAGGTTGCAGAGGTCGACAGGTTACTGATGTCTAGTTCAAAGATACCGGTTCTACTCTTAGTCTCAGCTGGTAACTTTCTTTCAGATGTCTTTTACTTTTGTGTAGCTGCTGTTAGGTTGTTCGGCGCGTAGCACCATTTCGTGTTGTAGTTTTGGCCATGCTTTAGGCCTATTGTTCAGACTTGTACTCTTTGTGACTTCTCTGTGATGTTGGAATAATTTTATGGATGTTGGTGGATATTTTCTATTATATCTGCTTTACTATTATCATTGTTGTTGTTTCGTCGCAATGCAAAGGACCTGCTATTATTTGAAATTTTTATAGACGCTTATCAGACTGCAGCTTCACAACTCCACGTCTGAGTGGACCTTCTCACGTCTCGCCTTCCATATTAGGGAAGCGAGGCGTGACACCATCAATGGGCCGAAGCTCTACAGGGCGCTTGGGGCGACGAATGTACTGTTGATCAGTGACTCAAGGCTCGTCGTCCAGCAAATTGAAGGCAGCTTCAAAGCAAGGGAGGATATGATGAAGCTGTATCTGAAGTGCACCCGTGACGAGCTACTCAAGTTAAGAAGGCCGCAGTCCAGCATCTCCCAAAGTCGAACAACCTCTGTGCCGACGCCCTCTCAAAGATAGCGTCCTCTTCTTCGACCGAGATTGGGAAAGCTATCTACATTGAGAACCTTCTGACACCAATCTTGGAGGAGGGCGAGCTACTATGCGCCGACCTACATCAGTCATGGATTAGCCCAATCGTCACCTACCTGGAGACCGGAGCCCTACCAGAGGACAGACTGGAGGCGCAAAAAATCGAGAGGCAGGCTGTAACGGCCGGTACCCACTATTCCTTATACGGCTGTGCGTATAGCAATTTAGGGTATCTGATTGGTTTTGTTGCTTTATGAGTGAGTCGTGTTGTTGAGTCGTTAGGTCCGTAACCTTGGTTGCATCCTTAGCAAGCCAACCCCCGACGTGTGCCCAACTTGAAATTACTGTCGCCTTTGGACCCCGTATCCTTTATACGCTTTACGTGCACGTAGCCTTGTTCATTCATGTATATATTTTAGACTTTGTCTGTATCCGAACCATATAGTGTGATATGTCGTTGTGATCCTCTCTGAGAGTATTAAAATTATGGTGTTGATTCGAAACGTCATTTCACGGGTCGTTCTCCAACGATTTGATCTTATTTGACGAGACGTCGCGATTTTCACTTTTGTCGCGTTCTCCGGCCCTTGGGCGCCGCCGGCAAACTGAGCCTTCATCTCCACCGTCCTAACCTCACCAACCATCACCGGAGCTTCGCCAGCGCAGCCCGCAGGAGCACGCACAGCCGCAGCTCTTTGCGTTTTCCAGCCAAGACCGCCGCCGACCGGCGCCCTCATCTTGTCCCCGACCTTCCTCCTCCCTACTGCTCTGCCGTGGCCACCGTGGGACCGCCGTAGACCGTCGGAAGCTGCTGCACAGCTGCTGCTAGTAGCAAAAAACCCTCGCAGCAGCTAGCAGCGCCACCGCCACGTGCTGCGCCACCGCAGGCAGTTGCTCCCCTCTGTCGTGGGTCCCCTCTGCCCCCCTGTGCCGTTATCTTAGCCCTCAGGCCGCAGCAAGACTTGAAACAGCGATATCACTCGCTGTTTTGCATTTTATCGACGTGTCGTGGCGTCGTTTCATCGCTTTACCATCCCCTCACTGTTGGAGACTTCCGACAGCCCCCCTACTGCTCCTAGGGGTGCTTTCCGACGTCACAAATGTCTCCTACGATGCTCAACGTCGTAGACCTTGCGTGCGTCAAACCGTTCGTTCCGGTTAGTTGATACGGCTTCCCGGAAGCCGTAGAAACGCCTACCGGCACCCTACCCACCGATTGGAATCTTGATCGCTGATCTGGACACTGCCCGAGGATTGGTGAGCGTGGAATCTTGATTGGAATATGGATTTGGAGCGCGTTCTTTTATTCCAACCCCTGGCGTCGCTACCCAACGCCAGTGTAGCTTTCACGTCGTGTTGAGGTACTGTTCTGCACTCTTAGGACCCCCAACCCAACCCTGTTAAACAAGATAAAAATCGGCATTTTGGTTGTCTGATAATTCACTAATGAAGATAACTTAATTTGGGACTGTAGGCTGGTGGATCCGAGAACATAGGTAGACTGGACTGGTAGGACGATATTTGTAGAACGTTTGAATTCAGGCAAGTGAAACTTGCCAATTCGTGCTTTAGGCCATGTCTTAAGCCATCTTCTTGCTTTAGGCGTAAACGAGACTAGGCGACGAAATGATACTCGCCTAGACACAATTTTAAGATCTAGCTTGACAACAAAGCTAGATCTGTCACCCTGCCATGTCATTCATGCATATCTGCCTGTCACGTTTAATTTTCGTAACTGCATGCTCTTTACTTGTACTCTGCCTGTCACGTTTAAATTCCTTAACTGTACGCATTTAAATTACAACTTGCTATGCCATGTCATCCATGTTTGAGTGTCGCATTCGTAGCACATGCTACTATACTTGTACATCCTTATTCAGGCTAGGCACCTGCGTTGCAGGCACAACCCTATGCCAAATACACTTCCTGGCTCGTGATTCAGAAGCGGGCTACATGTGTTGGCCAAAAGCCAATGCCCGATACACGTGGAGGGGTAGGGATAAGCGATCACTTGAGCTTAGGAGTTGGCCCGTACAGCCACTCTAGCCAAAAGGCGTAATCTCTGTGCACGACGTGTTTACTTGACTTGTAAAATCCATGTGTTTGTTTAGTAGCTCTGCTACCCATGCCTTGATGTACGTGTGCCTTGTTAAACTTGCTGCCATGTCATACTTGTCGCATTTATTTAATTATTGCATCCATACTATAAAATGCCATGTCATCGTACATTTTTAGAACTGCTAGGTTACTTTACTTATCTTTTAGTTTCCTTGCACAAAGTCTTTGTAGACTTTGCTGACATGCGCCCTCGTCTCTTTGGGTGTCGCATGTTAGTTGTTGAGCCAAAGTCCGTTGTTGAGGACGAGGAGTTCGTGGACATTGAGCCTGGGTCCACAGCTGACGTGGAGTACGAGGACACGGACGACCAGTCGTAGAGTTTTCCTTCGTCGTTACTTTGCTTAGTCTGTTGTTAGGTTGTCGGTGAGTAGCACCTTTCTTTCTATATGTTGTTTACTTTTGTTGGCCATGCTGGGGCCTTTTAGACTCTTTTCTTTTAGCCTGGTGTTTTTTCTGGGATGTTGAAATTTGTTATGGACATTCTGAGATTGGTTATTTTATGTCTCTTTTATTATTATTATTTTTGTTCCGTATCGCACTTGCAGGGACCTCTACTCGGTTTAAATCCAGATGCTTTACAGACTGGAGCCTCACAGCTCCAAGTCTGAGCGGACCTTCTCACGTCTCGCCTCCATTTTAGGGAAGCGGAGCGTGACAGGTTTTGTTGGTGGCCCATGCAGGTCCCTTTTGCAACTGTGAATTATCGGAACAACGATAATAATTATAGGATGTCCAATAAATAAATTTCGACATCCGAATCATAAGCCTTGAGTCTAATTTTTATCGTTTCCTATGTCTTAGGTGGCTGGTAGACGTGTTGCCCGAACATCCGTCTCAGCTTAGTAGGGAATCCATTAGATCAGGACTTTAAAAAGACTTAGTTAGACGTCTGTGCTTGCTAGTTAAGAGGTCCCTGATTGTTAGCTAAACTCCATGCTAGAAATTGATATAATCGTCTTAGAAGTTACCGTAGTGGTTCCTGTTTAGCTTTGACCATGCTAGACTTCTAGAATTCCTTTAGTCGTTCCCTTGGGTTCGTCGAATTCGGGCCAAGCCGAACGCAGTTCATTAAGGTCTAGTTCCTTAGAAAGTCTTAGCACCAAGTTTCCTGATATTTAGTTGGTCGACCGTAGGAGTTTCCCGTAGATTTTCCTGAGTCGTATCCTAGGCGTGTTTATGTTCGATCATGCGACCAAATTCCTTGCCTCGATTCACACGATCACCACATTACGATAATCGTTGACCTTTCGAATGTCCTCTTTCGCAAAGCTTCATTCTTTCAAATTTATTTTTCGATTTCCCTCATTAAAAGTTTTCGCTAAGTTTAAATTTTGTTTTAAACCCTGTACGTATATATTTAAAATTCCTCACTTTTTTGATTGAGTCAAAATTCCTTGTAGATTTTGAAGTCTATTGGTTGTAATTATAATTACTATCTCGTAACTATTTTCTAATCTATATTTTTCGCATTTCGGTTTAAAAACTCTATTACTATTTTGGAAAATTCGATATACCATCTTTTCTAAACTATGAGATTCATTTTAATCGCTTAGCATACATACTTTAAAATATTTTTCCAAGCTAAATAGAACTTCAATTATTTTTATATATAACAGTTCTAGGATTCGTGGTACTCGTACTTTAAGATCTTTGTATAAATCAGTTCGTTTGGCAAATCCGGGTTTCTCTAAAAGTATTCTCATTATTATTTATTTGAAATTTCTCTCCAGTTTTAAGACTTGGAAAACATTTTTTTAACTTATATCTTTTACACACTATTTTCCTGTATCCTATGAGAGTATCATTACATCTTTCTTCTCCCACCTAAACAATCACAATTATACCCCTGGTTCACCTAACCAAGATGTCTTCTTATCTTCGTTCTATCTGAACTCGTGCCTTTCGACCTTTCCTTCGTTAGGCTTTGGTTTCGATTTCTTTCCTACTGTTTTAGCCATTAGTGTTTGTCATTGCCTGTGTCGACCATAGTATAGCTTGGTGGGCCCATTAGTATAAGTTGTTATGCCGTGGAGGTGCATGCATATAGGTGGAGTGTGTGAACCCGTATGAGCGTGCTACCCTTAGGGTATTAATAATTGAATCTTGTATTATGTATGTATAATCAGTGTTATTCGTGATATATGTGTGAAGTTGTATATATGGTGGTGTTATTATATATGTGTGGATAGCTATACCGTTTTAGGGATGTCTGTATAGATATTGGAATTCGTATTGGAGTATATACTAGTAGTGTAGTAGCTAGATGATACTTGTAGATGCTTGGTATATAATATATTAGTAAGTCAGGTGAATGTTAGGTGTAATGATAATAGATGTACTTATAGTTAGGTGAGTGGGCCTATTATATGACCTATATATAAGTACGTGTGGGTATGTGCTCGTACGTAGATATGTATTGTGCTTAGACGTAAGTAGTTATGTATTTGCTACATGAGTATATATGTGATATACGTATGGTAGTAAGATTATAATCTTGATTGGTATTACTGGCTTTTACGGGATGTTGTGTGCGTGTATACCATGAGGTATACACGATCATTACATACCTTAACTACGTATGGATAAGTAGAGGTGTTGGTATACTAATTATAAGTAGATGGATATGGTGTGAATATATACGTTACATGTGTGTGACTATACGATGAATGCATGTATTAGGGAGTGTATTATAATTATACGTGTGCTGATGTCTGTAATATTATTATGGTATAAAAGTGATTGAACTATGTGGTGTTACCTGATTAAATATGAAGTGTGATTGACATTATGGTATGTATATAGTTATGTTGGTAGATGTGTATACATTGGAGTGGTATTGGTATAGGTATAGATACCGTGTTACGTATATAGAGTATTCTGTCATGTGTTTTGAGTCTCACTCAAGCTTGAGTGGGTATATTCTAAGTATATTGTTATATATGTCTTTGGTTTGCTTGTAGTACCATGAATATAGCGATGGGCGATGGATGATGTATGTATAGTGAGAGGATTGTTTGTGCCTGGTTGTGTTACGCACATGATTGTGGGTCGCTATACCAGTATATAGTTATATGTGTTGGTTGTGGTATAGTTATTTACTAAGGACTTGCCTGTGTGAACGTATGTGTGCTAGCTAAAATAGGTGTGTGGATGTGCTGAGTATAAGGTGGTGTGATTGGTATATAAGAATGGAATGTTAGCGTGCGTGGGTGTGCACCATGCATGGGTAAGTATGTGCTTAGTTATAGGTATTGGTGACTATGGTATGAGTGGCGTGTCGCGAATATAGTTATAGGACCGTATGTGATGTGAATATATGGTGAAAAATTTGCATGCATTTGAATGACTGTGAAATTATAGTAGTGGTGAATGTATATTAGATATAGTAAACTTGATTTAATAATGGTATGGTGTGACTATATGTGTTGATGTGTTTGGTATGGGATGTATACGAGAAAATATTAGGGAGTAATATACCCATGTTTATTTTGTGCATAGGTAGTTATCTTTATGTAGAGCAATGATTGTATTTGCTAGTGTGAGACTATTCTTATGCGAGTATCTGAACTATTGTTTTGTGCTAGGTAAGTAGTAGTTATATAAGGGATGTATGCATATATATATATGATTGAAATACGTGTATGAATTTGACTGACTATAATAGGTATAAGTGTATAATGTGCGTGAATATATATATATATATATATAACTCTTTGGTCAAAGGTGAGGGATTATTATAACTCTTCCGGTTGAATTAATTCTCCAGTCATCCAGCATGTTAGGCACTTGTTGCCGCAAGCCAATTTTAACTCCTGTCCAGATTCGTGGGTATGGATGTCTGACACGCATTTCTCCTTCAAAAATGCCTGGAACGGTGTGCGGGACAGAGGTACCCCCTTCCCATATGCAAAAATAGTCTGGTTCAGTAATAATGTCCCTAAAATGTCGTAAACCCTCTTGAGAGCTTTCCGTCAGAAACTGCTAACAAGAGATATACTTATCAAATGGGGTATAAATTGCCAACCTCACTGTGTGTTATGTGGTGATGGGACCAATGAAAGCTCTAGCCATCTCTTCTTTGAATGCAATTACTCAAATTACATAATTACCAGAAGTCTTCTCAAGTTGGGTGTATCAGACCCCATTGAGCCTCGTCAAAAATCGGGGACTATTTTATTGATCACTTCGTCAGGAAGGACACTACTAGCCTGCTTGCCCGTACTGCGCTAGCGGCAATAGTATGGCATATATGGAGAGAGAGAGAAACAAAAGAATTTTTGAAGGCGTCATGAAATGCAAGACCCTCTTATTTGAAGAAATTGCAGCTGATATTAGGATTATTCTAGGGACCATGACCCTTCATCCTCTGGTGCATCACAGGTCATGGAAAATTGGGGCTTTAGAGATAATGGATGATAAATCGATTTACTCTTTACTCTGTTTGTTTTGTTGTGGATGTGAAAGTAGCAAGTAGAGAGTGACGGCACTTATGCCCTCTCCTCTCTCTTACTACCTTCACTGTCCTCTTGTAAGATATTTTGTACAGATTCCACCTTTTAATAAAGTCAAACACTAACTTTCCTATATATATATATATATATATATATAGACACACACACACACACACATGTTGGTAGTGTTAAAGTTTGACTACCTAGTGCATATATAAGCACTGGTAATGACTATACCTGTTAGAATTATAGTGTGATGTGATTAGGATAGCTACTAGTCTGGCTAGAGATATATTTATAGTTAGAAAGTCCGAGGACGGACTTTATTCTAAGGTGGGTATGATGTAACGGCCGGTACCCACTATTCGTTATACGGCTGTGCATATAGCAATTTCGGGTACCTGATTGGTTTTGTTGCTTTGTGAGTGAGTCGTGTCGTTGAGTCGTTAGGGCCGTAACCTTGGTTGCATCCTTAGCAAGCCAACCACCGACGTGTGCCCAACTTGAAATTACTGTCTCCTTTGGACCCCGTATCCTTTATACGCTTTACGTGCACGTAGCCTTGTTCGTGCACGTATATATTTTAGAATTTGTCTGTATCCGAACCCTATAGTGTGATATGTTGTTGTGATCCTCTCTGAGAGTATTAAAATTGTGGTGCTGATTCGGAACGTCATTTCACGGGTCGTTCTCCCACGATTTGATCTTATTTGACGAGACGTCGCTATTTTCACTTTTGTCACGAGGCCTTTCTATTTTTAATTTCGTTTCTCGTCGTCAAAATTGTGATCCGTCTTCTTTGTCTTCTTTCTCTCTTCGTCCCGGTCACCCCAGTATTTATTTCACAATTTTCGGACTTCGTTTGACATACCTTCACTTTTTGGCCCAACCCATTGTATTTTTAGCCCTAAGTTTCATTGTATTATATCCATAATAATTGACTGATAATAAATTACACTAGATTTGGGCTTAGCCCAACTCCCTAGCTTAGCTTGGCCGCATGCACCTGGTAGGAGAAGAGTGTGGTAGAGTTGGGCTTTTAATAGTTAAAACAAATTTACCTTAAAACAAATAAACCCTAGACTAATACCCTAGCCCACGTTTTCACAGCCCTACCCACATTCTCAACTGCTCCCTCCCCTATATAATAGAGACCTAGCCTATCAAAGTTACACAGCACATGAGAATCGCGCCGCCCTATCTTCTTCTCACGCAAACAACCCTATACCCCCGACTCCTCTCGCGTTCTCCGGCCCTAGGGCGCCGCCGGCGACCTGATCCTTCATCTCCACCGTCCTGACCTCGCCAACCATCACCGGAGCTTCGCCAGCGCAGCTCGCAACCGCTGCAACCCGCAGGAGCACGCACAACCACTGCTCTTTGCGTTTTCCGGCCAAGACCGCCGTCGACCGGCCCCCTCATCTTGTCCCCGACCTTCCTCCTCCCTACTGCTCTACCGTGGCCGCCGTGGGACCACCGTAGACCGTCGGAAGCTGTCGCATAGCTACTGTTAGTAGCAACAAACCCTCGCAGCAGCTAGCAGCACCACCGAAGGCTGTCGATCCCCTCCGCCGTGGGTCCCTTCTGCCCACCTGCGCCGTTATCTTAGCCCTCAGGCCGCAGCAAGACTTGAAACAGTGATATCACTCGCTGTTTTGCATTTTATCGACGTGTCGTCGCGTCGTTTCGTCGCTTTGCCATCCCCTCACTGTTGGAGACTTTCGACAGCCCCCCTACTGCTCCTAGGGGTGCTTTCCGACGTCACGAACATCTCCTACGATGCTTACCATCATAGACTCCGCGTGCGTCGAACCGTTCGTTCCGGTTAGTTGATACGGCTTCCCGAAAGTCGTAGAAACGCCTGCCGGCACCCTACTCGCTGTTGGAATCTTGATCGCTGATCTGGACACTGCTCGAGGATTGGCGAGCGTGGAATCTTGATTGGAATCTGGATTTGGAGCGCGTTCTTTTATTCCAACCCCTGGCGTCGCTACCCGACGCTAGTGTAGCTTTCGCGTCGTGTTGAGGTAACGTTCTGCACTCTTAGGACCCCCAACCCAACCCTGTTAAACAAGATAAAAATCGGTATTTTGGTTGTCTGATAATTCACTAATGAAGATAACTTAAATTGGGACTGTAGGCTGGTGGATCCGAGAACATAGGTAGACTGGACTGGTTGGACGATATTTGACGTTTTTCAGGCAAGTGAAACTTGCCAATTAGTGCTTTAGGCCATGTCTTAGGCCACTTCTTGTTTTAGGCGTAAAAGAGACTAGGCGACGAAATGATACTCACCTAGACGCAATTTTAAGATCTAGCTTGACAATGAAGCTAGATCTGTCACCATGCCATGTCATTCATGCATATCTGCCTGTCACGTTTAATTTTTGTAACTGCATGCTCTTACTTGTACTCTGCCTGCCACGTTTAAATTCCTTACCTGTACGCATTTAAATTACAACTTGCCATGCCATGTCATCCATGTTTGAATGTTGCATTCGTAGCACACGCTACTATACTTGTACATCCTTGTTCAGGCTAGGCACCTGCGTTGCAGGCACAACCCTATGCCAAATACACTTCCTGGCTCGTGATCCAGAAGCGGGCTACATGTGTTGGCCAAAAGCCAATGCCCGATACACGTGGAGGGGTAGGGATAAGCGATCACTTGAGCTTAGGAGTTGGCCCGTACAGCCACTCTAGCCAAAAGGTGTAATCTCTGAGCACGACGTGTTTACTTGACTTGTGAAATCCATGTGATTGTTTAGTAGCTTTGCTACCCATGCCATGATGTACTTGTGCCTTGTTAAACTTGCTGCCATGTCATACTTGTCGCATTTATTTAATTGTTGCATCCATACCTTAAAATGTCATGTCATCGTACATTTTTAGAACTGCTAGGTTGCTTTACTTTCCTTTTAGTTTCCTTGCACAAAGTCTTTGTAGACTTTGCTGACATGCGCCCTCGTCTCTTTGGGTGTCGCATGTTAGTTGCTGAGCCAGAGTCCGTTGCTGAGGACGAGGAGTACGTGGACATTGAGCCTGGGTCCACAGCTGACGTGGAGTACGAGGACACCGGCGACCAGTCGTAGAGTTTTCCTTCGTCGTTACTTTGCTTAGTCTGTTGTTAGGTTGTCGGTGAGTAGCACCTTTCTTTCTGTACGTTGTTTACTTTTGTTGGCCATGCTGGGGCCTTTTAGACTCTTTTCTTTTAGCCTGGTGGCTTTTCTGGGATGTTGAAATTTGTTATGGACATTCTGAGATTGGTTATTTTATGTCTCTTTCTTTATTATTATTTTTGTTCCGTATCACACTTGCAGGGACCTCTACTCGGTTTAAATCCAGACGCTTTACAGACTGGAGCCTCACAGCTCCAAGTCTGAGCGGACCTTCTCACGTCTCGCCTCCATTTTAGGGAAGTGGGGCGTGACACGGGCCTTAACGTTCGTAATCTTCGATGGCGTGCTCTACCAAAAATGTTGCGCGAGGTACGACGTCTTGCTCGATCTATAGTTCCTTGGGTCAATGAGAGCAGAGGAGGTCGTCAGTTAGATCCATGAAGGGCTCTGCGGGAATCACTATGGGGGCCGCATCCTGGCGCACAAGGCAATCCGGCAAGGCTATTATTGGCCGAACATGGTGAAGGACCCAACCAACTACGTCAAGCGATCCAGTGAGTGCCAAAGATTCTTCAAACATACGACAGCCCTGCCCACCGATCTGATCCCAATCCTTAGCCCTTCCTGTTCACCAAGTGGGGGCTCAATATCCTCGGCCCGTTCCCTATGGCCGTAGGAGAAAGAAAGTTTCTCATCGTCGCCATCAACTACTTCACCAAATGGATCGAGGCGGAGCCGCTGGCATGCATCGCCTGGGTAGACATGAAGAACTTCGTCTGGAAGTCACTTATATGCCGCTTTGGGGTACCTTGCTATATAGTGACGGACAACGGGAAGTAGTTCGACTCCGTGGAGTTCAGAAGCTTCTGTTTGGACTGGGGCATCAACCTACACTTCGCATCTATGGCACATTCACAGTGCAACGGCCTAGCTGAAGCAGTGAACAAGTGCATCCTGAAGCCCTTAAAGAATAAAGTCGACAGTGCTCCTGAATCGTGGCCCAATGAGCTACCTGGCATCCTTTGGTCCTACCGCACCACATACAAAGCTTCAATCAGCAAGAGTCCCTTCATGCTAGCTTATGGGGCGGAGGCCATCATCCCAGTAGAGGTCGGCGAGGAGTCTCTCTGGCTCTAGTACTTCAATAAAGAAACAAATGAAGAAGGCCTCAACATTAACATCGAGCTTGTCAACATGGTGAGGGATTGTGCACTAACAAATCTAATCAAGTATAACCAAAGGATGGCGAGGTACTACAACTCCTGCGTCAGGAAGCGGGGCTTCAGAGTTGGCGACCTCGTCCTCAAGGACGCAATCTTCAGACCTGAGATCGGCCGCCGTGGAAAGCTCTTTACAAAATGGGAAGGCCCCTACACCATAACAGACATCATGGGACCGGTAACCTACACTTTGGCGACCATAGAGGGCGAGGAGCTAGCCCACCCTTGGAACGCCGAGCATTTGCTAAAATACTTCCAATAAACAAACTTCCTTGTACATTAAATGCTATTTTTAATAAATTGATGTGTTTGTACACTCAGTGAGTCATCTGAATCTTAATTTCAGCCCTTCTCTAAAATTAAGAGCACCGCAGTGAAGGTCAACTGTACAGTCGGAAGCCCAAGCCTTCGCAAGATGCCTCAACAGAGGTCGCGGGGTCGGCTTCGGCCCAATTGTCCCCCCCTCCAAAGACCAGGGCAGCTCGCCCTCCAACAGAGGTTGTGGGATTGGCTTCGGTCCAATTGCCCCCTCTCAAAGCCTGGGGTAGCTTGTCCCCCAACAGAGGTTGCAGGATCAGCTTCGACCCAATTGCGCCCCCTCTCAAAACCCAGGCAGCTCGCCCCCAACAGAGGTTGTGGGGTTGGCTTTGGCCCAATTTCCCCCGACCCCCCCCCCCCCCAAGCTCGGGGCAGCTCACCCCCCAACGAAGGTCGCGGGGTCAGCTTCGGCCAAATTACCCCCCTGTCAATGCCCGGGGCAGCTCGTCCCACAACAGAGGTCACGGCGTCGGCTTCGGCCCAATTTCCCACCCCCCCCCCCAAGCCTGGGGCAGCTCGCCCCCCCCAACAGAGGTCACGGTGTTAGCTTCGGCCCAAATGCCCCCCCTCAAAGCCTGGGGCAGCTTGCCCCCCAACAGAGGTCGCGGGGTCGGCTTTGGCCCAATTGCCCCCCTCCAAAGTCTGTGCCAGCTCGCCCCCCAACATAGGTTGCGGGGTCGGCTTCGGCCCAACTCCCCCCCCAAAATCCGGAACACAAATACGACTCTTCAACATTCCACTTCTCCTCGACCTTAAGCTCGTTAATGATAGAATGTTGGGGGCATACACATAAAAAGACACAAGTCACAGAACAAACAAGGTGTTACAACCTCAAGAACGGCCCAGTCGATCTAGGCCCACATGTTCAAAGTCCAAGTAAATCGCCCGCCAAATCTCCACAATGAGAACTAGTTCTGAAGAGAAGCTCACCGAGTCTATGAGAAGCTCGCCCAAGCAGAGCGACAAACTCGTCATCCAAATCAGAGAGAAGAGTCCTCCAGTAGATCGCACACATTCTATGCTAGCTCGCCCCAGAATAACTTGCCCCAGAGGCAGCTCACCTACCTCTCTGCTCTGAAGCAGTCTGCCCAAGGAGGGAGGTAGCCCGCCACAAACATCACTGCCTGTTTCACTACAGACAAAGTCTGACAAAAGCGCACCTGGCCACTTCGCCACCTGACAGCCTGTCGAAAGCGTCCCTGGCCGTTTCACCTCCAGACAGCCTGACAAAAGCATGCCTGACATTTACAGCTCTGACAACCTGACAAAAGCGCGCCTGACATGTTTGGCCCTGACATCGTCGGCCGAACCCCTGACACCCTGACACTGCCAGCTCTGCTAAAGCAACTGACTCCAGCAGCCTATAAATACCCCCTCTTGTCCAGCGAGAAAAGGGTTGGTTGGCTAATCTGTAAGAAATCCTAACACAACTACTTATACTAAAGGTTGAATATCATCCACATATTCGTGCCTTCCACACTAGTTCTCCACGCAAGCACCGATCTGCCTCTAAGATCACCATGCATGTCCGACATTCTCCAAGCAATCATCGACTAACTTAAGCATCAGAGGGGCTACGGGCTCGCAGCCAGGCCCGCCTTTCTGACGAGTTGTTCTCCTTGCAGGTAGCTCGCCTCGGCTGACCGATGATTGAAGCGACCTTGGGCTGACCGATGATTGAAGCGACCTTGGGCGACCAACTTAAATTGAAGGGCGACCTTCACCAAATGACGAGTGATCTTCACCAACTAGCAAGCAAACTTCACCAGATGAATGGCAAACTTGAGATTCTCATCTACAAATCGTCCTCAAATCGTGATTAGCCTTGTCATCAACTTACACTTGTAATCATCGTGCCCTTGATTCCCCACTTCAATATAAATTCATTGTAAGCAGATTTTACCCCACAACAATTGGCGCCGTCTGTGGGAACTTTGGGTCACACATATGCCTAATCCCATACAGTTCAATCCCAGTCCTAACCATGGCAAACATCACATGGAGGAAGTGACACGTCCTCTCGGAGAGACTTCCCTGGTAGATGTACCCCTTGAGGGGATGGCAGAGGCTATTCATGCAGCGACTCGTGCTATCCACGAAGGCTTTAAAGCTTTTACAAATATGACGAATAATTAGGGTGCGGGTGGGGCCGGGACATCCACCATCCCCTATAAACCCTAGAACGTGAGGTACAGCCTTCATCCTAGATCGAAGAAGAAGCATCCGTCTGGCAGAGGGGGCTCAACAAAGAGATAGCGGCCCAGCAAAGACATCTCGATGCGGAGATGGAGGGCACTCATTAGAAGTGCCTCGAGGAAGAAGTTGTTGTTCAACTAAGGCAGCTTAACGAAGAGGCAGAAGCAGCCGTACAACAAATATGGGTAGATGAGGAAATCGCATGTCGACAGCTACGATTCATCATCGCCACGCGAGAAAGGCTCCGGGATGATAGCCGTAGGATCCCGAAGGCATCAACCCTAAATCGATGGCACCTACGTAGCCCGCCGCTGGTGGATATCTCACCGCTCAGAGGGAGCATCCACAGGTCAGCCTGCCAATCTCCTATGCATGATGATCGTCGATGACGAAGCTGTGATCGGAGTAAGACTCCTCCGAGGCATGGAAGGGACGCCACTGAGTGTCGAGGTGGCTCATCCGGTGACTCCAATGATTGGTGATGCAGTCGAGGCAGCCGTATTGACCCCTAAAGATCGCCTGTGCGACCCCCTACCCAGAAGTGGCTAACCCCCTGGCCAGACGAGTGACCACGGCCCCGATACCTCGTAGGTTCAAGCTTCTTAGCTTGAACTGTATGATGGTGCGGGTGACCCCCTCGAACATGTGCAGCAATATAGAGGGCCAATAGAGATTCAAGGCACCGATGATCTGCTCATATGCCAGGGCTTCCAAATGACTCTGAAAAAGTCGGCATTAGAGTGGTACAACGGCCTACCCACCCGCTCCGTCGAATTCTTCAACGACATACCCCACAAGTTCTGCCAGCAGTTCAGAGCGGGACGGAGAAGGAAGAAACATGTAGACTATCTATTTTCGATAGTCCAGAAGAAAGGGGAAATGATCCGAAGTTTTTTGCACCATTTCCAGGAGGAAAGGCTTGGCGTGGCGTGCTGTGGAGATGAGTTCGCCATGGCGGCCTTCAAAAAGGGTGACCAACCAGAGCATGCACAAGCCACTCCTCCAAGATCTGCCCACCGATCTGGATGCACTCATCACCCAGGTAGAGAGGTTCATGCTGAGCGAGGATGCTCTGGGAGTAAAGAAGGTGGCCACCCCGGTTGGGACATCCTGCAACGAGCGACTGCTTGATTTTCAATCAAGGCAGGAAGACTGCCCTAGAGGGCACGACCAACTGGGCAACCAAAGGCATGACCAAGGAGGCCATAAACCACAAGATCGCCCCGAACCAGCACAAGGGTTCGTCGTGCCTAGAGAGCCCCCACTGGCGGTCAGCAGGCCCGAAGGACAATAGCAGGCCCAATACACTCAGCTCAACGCCCCTATGATTGAAGTGTTGGCCGCAACAACAAGAGATGGACTTCTCTGAGACCTGCCTCAGGAAATGAGGATGAACCCAGCGGCGAGGAATCCACAGAAATACTGTCAATATCACCGTGATCACGATCATGATACCAACGAATGCTTCACTCTAAAGAGGGATATCGAACGGCTGATTCAGGAGGGCCATCTCCAAGAATTTGTCGATGGAAGGAGACCAGTTCACGATGAAAGAGCACCCCCGGGAGCGCGGCAGCCGAACCAGCCCCAAAACGCTGAGAAATGTATCTGGGAGAGGAGACGAGAATTGTCACTCGAATGATGCAATTCGTTGTCGTGGACATCGCATCGGCATATAACCGCATAATAGGGCGGCCATACATGACCGTCATTAAAGCTCTCCCTCACTCCTGCATCAAATGATTAAGTTCCAGACTCTGCAGGGAGTTGGACAAGCGCGAGTGAGCCAAAGACTGTCCCGAAGCTGCTACATCGGCTCCACCAAACACAAAGAGCTCGAACAAGCCTCCAGCTGGTTGAACTCGCCAATGATCGAGAGGACTTTGGTGACCAACAGGGGAAGACACCGAGCTAGCCTGCCATCGAAATGAAGAGCATTTACTTAGATATTATCAACAGCTTTGAAAATATAACTATCGTTTTCTGTGCATACTCTCAAATATTGTCATCTCCATTTGGAAATTTCAGCTTCCCTCTGAGGTTATAGGCACCGTTGGGTTAAGGACCGAGCTAGGGCTCGCACCCTCCATAACCTCAACTCTGAGGCAAGCTTACAAGCTTTGCCCTCGATAGGTCTCCGATGGGTTAAGGACCGAGCTATGTGATCGCTCCCGGATATCACCCGGAAAACACGATTATAGTTTTACTGCAAGCGCACGGTAAAGTGGCGAGCGGGTATTGAACACGAGGAGGTGGTGTTGGCTCCAATATATCCTAGGTTGGTTTGACTATGAATGTTTTATTGGTGGAGATGGGTATGATGTGATGTAATGGGAATGGTGATGGATGTCGGTGTCGATGATAAAGAAGTTGGTCAAGTATCGATTCAGATATAATATAATAAAAGTTTCTAGAGCTAGGGAATCCCCACTACGGATCGTCATACATCATTGTAAATAGTGAATCTCAATTTTACTATACTTGTGTTGAGGTGAACTAGTCGTAACTGAATATAGAACCAAGCTCACGCTCTCACGATATTTTCGGTCTATAGCAACCTAGATTAGGGCCCACTCTCGTGCAAACCTTAACCTAAGCCTCTAGCAAAAAGATCGACATCATCGTCCAATCGCACCTCGAACCCACTCTCATACAAACTCGAGTTACGATCTAAGTTGTAATAGTTCGTATTCGTCCAATCTCTTGCAAACGAATATGCGTATAGATTTATAATAAAAATCCTAGCTTTGGTCCAATCTCTTGCAAACCAAGTCTAGTCAATCTCGATTATAAACCTAAATCGAATATTTAGGCCTTTCCATCGATCGGAATCCAATCTCTTGCAAACCCCAAATCGATGGAAATTCCTAGCTATCCGTAATAAATCAATCACAACATAACACCTTTAGCAATTCCAGCAACATAGAGATTCATTCATCACAAATCTGAAATTAGATCCATAGGGTTCATCCCTTTGCCCTAGAACAGTGAATCTACTCAAGCATATCAATAACGATATAGAAATCAATAAGAGACATTGCTTGCATATGAAAAGATAGCAAATCAAAGATTCAAATAATAAGAACAATGATAATTAGCTTTGATGAAGAACTTCAATCCAATTACATGCTTTTAGATCCAAGAGGGGGCCTATGGCATGGCCTAACCTCTAGAATATTCTCCAAGAAAACAATATGGGAACTCTCTCTAATGACGGCTACACCCCTCTTATATAGCCTCCAAAAACCCTAGCAAAAACCCCCTAAAAACCTCTAAAACCCGTGCCCAAAATCAGATCTAAGCGTAACTTAATTTCTGGGCCAGCAGCGACTCGGTCGAGTGGAAAGCTCACTCGGCCGAGTGAGAATTCCTGCAGAAACTTCAGAAAACAGCACTCTGTCAAAAACAGTCAAATACTGGTCTCTCGGCATCACTCGACCGAGTGGGATTCTTCACTCGATCGAGTGGACTTCTCTACTCGATCGAGTGGTCTTCTGCTGCGCTCCCTAAAATTCCGGAGAGCTGGCTTCGATTTCCTTCACAAATTCTGACTCACTCGGGAGAGTGGAGTTCTCTACTCGGCCGAGTGGAATTATCCACTCGGTCGAGTACGTTGTGGCTTAAGATCTCTTCATATCAGTTGTACTCGGCCAAATACACCTCTTCACTCGGCCGAGTGGGCTATGTTACTCGGCCGAGGGGCATGTTTCTGGAGTTAACTCTTCTCCTCCTCGCCTCTTTGTCGATTCTATCGATTTCCTTCTTCTTCCACTCATCCTCCAGTATTGTTAGCTTATTAATATGGCCAGGGGCGATGCTCCGGTATACGCGCAAGTCCTTTAAGCTCATATTTTCTCCCGATTGCTTCATATTTCCTAAAATCCGACAAAAACAAGAAATAGTGAAAAGTAACGCAATATCGTCGAATACTCGTGAAAATCGCAATATGAGCAATCGAAATGACATAAAAACATGCAGAAAAAAGAGGTAAAATATGGATCGATCACTACGGCTCGCACCCTCCCCACCCTCAACTCCGGGGCAAGCTTACGCGCTTCGCCCTCAATAGATCACCGGTGGGTTAAGGACCGAGCTACGGCTTATGCCCTCCCCTCCCTAAACTCCGAGGCAAGCTTACGAGCTTCGCCCTCGATAGGTCACCGGTGGGTTAAGGACCGAGATACGGCTTGTACCCTCCCCACCCTTAACTTTGGGGCAAGCTTATAAGCTTCTTCCTCGATAGGTCGTCGGTGGGTTAAGGACCGAGCTACGGCTCGCACCCTCCCCTCCCTCAACTGCGGGACAAGCTTACAAGCTTTGCCCTCGATAGGTAGCCGATGGGTTAAGGACCGAGCTACAGCTTGCATCCTCCCCACCCTCAAATCTGAGGCAAGCTTACGAGCTTTGCTCTCGATAGGTCACCGGTGCGTTAAGGACCAAGCTACGGCTCGCACCCTCCCCACCCTCAACTCTAAGGCAAGCTTACGAGCTTCGTCCTCGATAGGTCACCAGTGGGTTAAGGACCGAGCGACAGCTTGCACCCTCACATCCCTCAACTCTCGGGCAAGATTACGAGCTTTGCCCTCGTTAGGTCGCTGGTGAGTTAAGGATGGAGCTACGACTCGCACCCTCCCCTCCCTCAACTCCGGTGCAAGCTTACGAGCTTTGCCCTCGATAGGCCACCAGTGGGTTAAGGACCGAGCTACGGCTCCCACCCTCCACACCCTCAACTCCAGGGCAATCTTACGAGCTTCTCCCTTGATAGGTCACCGGTGGGTTAAGGACCAAGCTACAGCTCGCACCCTCCCCTCCCTTAACTTCGGGGCAAGCTTACGAGCTTTGCCCGTGATAGATCGTTGGTGGGTTAAGGACTGAGCTACGGCTCGCACCATCCCCTCCCTTAACTCTGGGGCAAGCTTATAAGCTTCGTACTAGATAGGTCACCGGTGGGTTAAGGACCGAGCTATGGCTCGCACCCTTGATGGTTCCTGGAATACACCCGAGAAACATTTGTAGTTTTACCGCATGCGCACGATTAAGTGGTAAGCGTGTTATCGAACAAGAGGAGGGACTAATGACGGTACACTAACTTAATCACTATGCTATTGGTGTAAAGGCAAATACAGAATGTTGGTGTCACAATCATTCAATTATCAATTCAATTCAATATTATAAAAATGTCTAGGGCTAGGGAATCCCCACTACGGATCGTCATGCATCTCTGTGAATTGCGAATCTCAATGTTGCAAGACTTGAATTGAGGTGAACTAGTTATAACTAAATAGAGAACCAAGCTCACGCTCTTATGCTATTGCAGGTCTATACAACCTAGATCAGAGCCCACTCTCATGCAAACCCTAATCTAAGCCACTAGCATTAAGATCGACATCATCATCCAATCGCACCTCGAACCTACTCTCGTGCAAACTCGAGTTATGATCTAGATTATGATAGCTCGTATTCGTCCAATCTCTTGCCAACGAATATGGGTATATATTTATAATAAAAATGCTAACTTTGGTCCAATCTCTTACAAACCAAATCTAGTGAATCGCGATTATAAATCTAAATCGAATATCTAGACCTTCCCATTGATCAGGCACAATATCTTGCAAACTCTAGATCAATGAAAATTCCTAGCTATCTGTAATAAATCAATCACAATCTAACCTCCTAGCAATTCTAGCAACATATCGATTAATTCATCGCAAATCTGACATTAGATCCATAGGTTTCATCCCTTTGCCCTAGAACAACGAATCTACTCACAATTCATCAAAGCAATAGCAAAATCAATGATAGAAAATATATTGCAATTCAAATCTAGAAGAAAACAATTCATAAAGTGGAAATATTCAAAAGAAATAGACAAACCAGATCTGAGTTCTTCAATCTTCACAGCTGAATTACAATTAAAATTAATCTAAAAACTCTATTCTGGTCTCTCCCTAAGATGGGATAAAAACTGGGCTTAAATACATGCCCAAAACGTCAAAATAAACCTGACAGAACTGCCCATGCACAGCCCAAAACCCTAGTTTCTAACCTAGGCTGGTGGCGCTACTCGGCCGAGTGGAAATCACACTTGGCCGAGTGCCAGATCCAAATAAAAACAGAGAAGTTTGAGGGTTTGGGCACTCCGGCACTCTGCATCCGGCCGAGTGGAGTTCATCACTCGGGCGAGTGGACTTTCTACTCGGTCGAATGGGTCTTCTATTGTGCTCCCCAGAATTCCAGAGAGTCTGCTTTGATTTCCTTCAGAAATTCTGACTCGGTCCAGTGGGATTAACCACTCGGGCGAGTACATTGTGACACAAGGTGTCTTCGTATCAGTCATACTCGACCGAGTACGCTTCTTCACTTGGGTGAGTGGGTTGCGTTACTCGACCGAGTGGCCTGTTTCTGGAAGCAACTCTTCTCCTCATCGCTTCTTCGTCGATTCTATCGATCTCCTTCTTCTTTCGCTCATCATCCAGTGCTGTTAGCTCCTCGATAGGGCCAGGGGTGATGCTCCGGTATCCGTGCAAGTTCCTTAATCTCATTTATGCTCCCGATCGCTCCATATTTCCTGAAATCCGACAAAAACAAGAAATAGTGAAAAGTAACGCAAAATTGTCGAATAATCGTGAAAAGCGCGATATGGGCAATCAAATTGGTAAGCAAATATACAGAAAAAGGTGTAAAATATGGACCGATCAAAATCCTCCACGATTGCCTCTTACTCGGCCTCGAGGAAGATGAGTAGTGAATAAAAATAAGGAATATGAAAAAGAAATATGAAAAAGAAATATAAAAAAGAAAACAAAGAGGGAGGTGCTAGATCATCCTCTCAGGACATGTAGTTGCTTACTCAAATAGCGCACGATTAATTAAACATGCTAAAGATTTTTACCTCGATATCACATCATATATAAGCGCATTCGATATAGAAACCAAGAACGTCAAAACAGTACGAAATATGAAATCATCCTAGAATTAGCATCGTATAAGGCATTTAAAATGATATACGTAATCATAGATTGCACACTTTTTCTATCGATCGCTTTCTGCTTGGAGTATAAGAGGTATCACACAATATAAAGCAATAAGAATAGAAAGAGATGGTATTCATGAAAGGCATGCCAAATTTTCAATTCATAGACTTCGTTCACTCTAAGTAATCTCCCTAAGTATCGAAAATTACTTAGCTAAGGTCGTCATGCACATATAAGTGGTCACTCTCTTACATGTCATTGGATCCCCTCCCCCAACCTTATCTATAATCGTGGTGGCATCAAATAGAACAATACGTCTTTTCCCATTTTTTCAGAGGAATAAGGGGAAATAAAAAAGGAACGAAGGAAGGATTATGTATATACAAATAAACTTCTTTTTGTTTTTCTTTTCTCTTTTTCTTTTTTTTCTTTTTTTGATACACAATAACAATCCCAAATCAAAGATGAAAAGATATGCATGTATTTTTTTCTTTTGATTTTGGGATAATGGAGCTTGGACTTTTTAGCATGGGGAAGATGCAAGTATAAGATTCACTAAGGAGAGATTCACCAATGCTTATAAGTATAGAGATGATGTTCAAGATATGTGAAGAAAGAAAAATATGTAACGCTCAGTTCGCTCTTTTGTATGTGCACGACAACTTTCATCAGGGTAATGTAATCTACTCAGTTTTATTCAGAAAGTAAACTAATCTAATCATATCAAAAAGGCATACATTCAATCAACGTAGAAGTTGAGTATACAATTTCATGCAAATAGAAGTGATAGTAGATAACAAAGCAGTACTCCAAGATTAGGCTATCAATGCGTGAAGCTTGGTGTGTTTTCTATGAAGAGTATACGATATAAATTTTCAGACTCAGCTAATGCTAGCAATCATATAACAGAGATGGAGGTTCCTATTCTCAAATGCATGGCGATGTATAGCATATGATATCTGAAATTAAAAAAACTAATGGCATGGCAAGGGAATACGCATATAAGAGCAAGCCAACTCCAAGTCATCGTCATCATAGAGAATTCATTTCTAGCAAAAAAGGATAAAAGAAATAAATATAAAGGAAAAATAAGAACTAACTATACAAATGCAACGCACGCATAAAGTAAGAAAACATGATGCATGAGAAAAAAATGAAAAAGTGGGTGAAAATAAGTGGAAAATAAAGAAAGGTAGAAAAATAAAGATAAACATGAAGAAAATAAAAAGTGTATGAGTGCACTTACTCCCCCAAGCTGAACTGCACAGTGTCCTAAATGTGCTAAGTGTGGCACAAGGACATATATAATAGGGACGGGTGGGTGCGGATGCATGCATGATATAAAGTAAAAATAAAATAAAATGGAATGGATATGCATATGATAAGTGCAGCATGCAAATGATGGATGTGGTGGGCACGCAGATCATGGGAGCAAAATAGTAAGGCCCAGAAATACCACCTCTCCCCCACACGTATATATACATAGCCATGCAGTAAGTGATCAAAATATTGGGCAAGGAAAGTGGTCACGAAATCATGGGGCGAGAGGGGGGTGCAAAATCAGCAGCAAAAGTAACAACCAAAATATCGGCAAAAAATATCAGAGACATCAAGTGTGTGCCTAAGTGGTGGTGGGGCGTCATCACCTCCCTGTGGTGGGGAAGGTGGTGGCGGTGGTGCAGGCTGCTGAGGTAGGGGGCGGGGTGTGGGTGGTGGAGGCTGTGGCAAGCATGCAAGGATCTGGTTCAGTGTGACCTGAATACCAGGCAGAAGGGCAACACGTGCCTGTATAGAGCTAACGGTGGCGGCGAGAGCCCGAAAATCTGCCCTGAGCCCACTCACGACCCCCTCGACAACATGGAGATGCTGGACAAGGGCGTCGGGAGCGGGAGCAGAGGGTTGCACATGTGGAGGTCAGGCTGACGCACACGACCACCGTATACGAGTGGGGCCACTAGTGGGTAAGGGTGAGGGGCAATGCTCGCTAAAAGACCTCAGCCTCTGTGGGAGGCTGAGATGCAAGAATGCTCCCAGTAGTGTGAGCAGCGGCAGAAGATGATGATGCAGTGACAGAGGACGAGATATGCAGAGAGGTCATAGACGCAGAAGTGGGGACAAACATCACGACACTCTCGGTGAAAATTACGACAGCGGAGACAGAAGTGTCGACGACTGGGATGGTCGTAATATCAACAGAGAATGACTCCCTAGGGGTCGAGAAATTAGGTGAGGAAAGGGTCTCGGCCATCAAAACTAGGGAAGGCTCGCCTCTCTCAAGTGCAGCGGGTGTGGCGCTCTTAGTTCTCAAGGAAGAAATGGGATCAATACTCAAAGGCATAGAGGTGGTGATGGTGGTGGAAGTGACAGACACATCAACAGTGCTCCCGACACTAGCAGAAGTGCCGGGAGCTGGAATCAGATCAGGTGCAGGCTATATGATAGGGATCTTCGAGGCAAGAGGGCCAAGAAGGGGCTCCTGCTGGGCATCCTCAGGCTCGCTTTCATATGCAGCTAGGACGATGAGGTCCATCTCTGGTCTCCACTCCCTACCTGCGGGTCCAATGTGGGTCCGAGCAGGGCTCGAAAGCACCATATAGTCCGCTGAAAATGGACCCTGAAGCCAAACCCACTGGTGCTGACCACGAGGATGCACCATCTTCATACAGGCCATAACATCTATAGAAAGGGAAGTGGGGCCCGTAGGTCGAAGCAAGCCAGCAGGGAGCTCAACCCGTGCAAAGGAGCCAGCAAGGTGATCAGACCGTCACAAAAAATTGCCATCATGGGGTGACAAAGGTAATGATGCGGTCCAGATACCAGCTGGCAATATCAATCTGAGTGGCGGGGACTAAGATGTCCCCGTCGCCCGCGAAGGCTCTCTCTCTCGTGTCATCGCGTAAAGCATATAGAGATCAGGTGTAGACATCGTACCAGGCTCATACCTCGCAAGAATGGTGGTCGCCATAAGGCGTTGAGCAATACGAAGTCAAGGGTGGACGATAGAGGAGGCCTTGGCCCGGCTAGGGTCAAAGGCAAGTGGCGATCCCGTGATCAGGGTCCAGAATGCATGTGCATCAAAGGAAGGAGGGGTGTGGTGCGTGGGATTAAAAGAGCGATCAGTGTCAGAGACAGGGGGCCAGTGGAAATCGGCTCGGAGCATATTGAGAGTGATCTCGCACTCACGATCCATCAGACGAAAAGTGCATCCCCTGGAGTCCTACGAATAGAATTCAGGACCTCGAGGGTCAGACGGACGTAGGTGTCCAGCGACAGGGAAAGAAAATCATGCCACCCTACGTTGTCGTACAACTGGAGTAGCCCCTGGAATACCACTAGGTGCTCAAGATCAGCTATGTGTGCGTGAACCTAGAGGGGACTAGCGAACGACGTGAGATTCTTTCAAATCTGGTGCGGTGTGCGTCATCTCTAAAAGTGATTCACATCGTGTCGAAGGCAGTGGCAGGCTGTGCTGTTGGGGGTGGATTAGGTGTAGTAGGAGGTGGAAGTGTGGGTGGTGGATCGCTAGGAGGCAGGGAGTCAGCTCTAGCAAAAGAAGGGCCGGGGTCGTCGGTCTTCTTCCGCTTGGCAGCTGGCTCCCGCACACGAGACCTAGTGCATGGGGGCATCGTGATGCCGTGAGATGTGCAAACAATCGCGAAGTGATAGTAAATAATATGAAAATAGTATACCAAAAGACGATGTGACTCCACGCTAGCAATTCGGGCAAAGATGCGCCTCCCCTGAAGCTTCAAATCAACGCTCGATCTCTCCCAAGCTATCCTGAAACATAAAAACAATTGACTAGCAATGAATATCAAAAAATCGAGGGGTAGATCAAGAGAAATAGGCGTGAATATGGTTTAATTTAGATTCGGGGTGGATTTGGGATTACGAGATGAGAAATAGGAGAGTAGGGGGCGAATAGGGCGTCAGAGCTTTGCACATAAACTGTCTTTATGAAATCTTAAATACCGAAGATGGCAAAATGATGGGAGACCCACCGGTTCCTCTTACCGAAAAAGAGAAGTACAATGCTGATGTCGTTAAGATTAGAGAGCTATGCAAGCTCTCTATGGTGAAGCACTTGAAAGAAGACCCACTGGCGAATGAATCTGCACCGTCGGTCAAGAGGAAGGATGCCAGTAGCACAAGCTTGGGGAAGTCATCCCCCACTACTACCTTTGATGAGGAACAGCCGAGGAAAGCCAACGAGAAGCAACAGCTGATCCCAAGCGGCCTTCCCCATAAGTTTGACACGCGCATCTCCCATGTGCCAAACATCAAGCACTAATTGCGAATCTTAAGGGGTCGAGCTCAAGACCTTAAACGAGTGCTTGCCGGGAGGCACCCGACGATCCTATCTCAGTTTTAGATGAATTTTATTTTCATTTTTGTTTTAGATCTTTTTTAGTGTATAGAGTCGAGAACCTAGGAAGAATCTGACAACGGGCTATGGTTCTCAATTCAGGAAAAGGATTATATGAGACCATATGAATAGAGGACGGCCATGGTGATGGAGAGCACTACAGGGATGTGCTCAAATGCCAAAGTTGTAAGGATCGCCTTACCCTTGCAATACTAACAACAACACACTAGATGGGGTGAATAGTGTAATGGCAATATAATTGTCCAATTAAAATTAAACTTGCAAATGCGAAATAATAAATGCAAGAGGAAATAATTGACACAATCAATCCAAACGCAAACACAAGATTTTACCCTGGTTTCCCAAAACCTGGGTACGTCCAGCCACACCAATATTCACTATAGTTCCAAAAAGAGAAGTGAATACAAATCTCACAAAGAGATACATCACCAAGAGGATTTTACCATATGCAAGGACCCAACCAACCCTCCACAAGGGTCAAACTCCCACCTAGAGAATTACTAACTTCCACTCAGAGAATTAGGGTTAGCCCTACACTAGGACACCAAACTCCCACTAAGGAGTTACTCCCACAAAGAGAGTTATTCCCAGAAAGAGAATATCCTAATCCCACAAAGAGATAAACTCCCACAAAGAGAGAAAGACTAATTCTCATAAAGAGAATTAGAGTTACAAGAATCACCAAGTAAAATAAATACTCTAACATATGCCTTGAGATGATACTCATAGATGAATGCAAGGCATGGAAGAGGATCTCCATGTATTGAGATTGGCTTGAAAGCACTTGGATGATTTCCCTTGAGCTAGACTTCAATGCATGAAGAGGAATGAGAGCTCAAAGAGTGAAATAAGAGAGTTTGAGAGTGGCTTATTTATCTCTTATGATGTTCAATAGCATCAAGAAGTTCCAATGAACTCAGCCCTCTCCTATATATAGGAACCATATACAAACCCACAAAGCCCAAGGAAACAGCCAAAAGCACAAGGCTGCAACGGCTAGAAACTGGGCAAAAACGACACCGACAGGCGACTGAAGAACAAAAGACAGTCGACTGTTAAACGGCTAGAAAATATCCAACGGATATACTCTGAGCCAGGACAGTCGACTGATGAAGTCGATACAGTCGACTATAAACAGGACAGGCACCTGTAAAACCTTCAGCAGGCGACTGCTGCTGGGGATGGAATAAAACAGAGAGCTGCACTCTTTCTCCAGATAAGCATACAGGCGACTGATGTCAATAATACAGTCGACTGTAAAATAGTCAGGCGGCTGTAAAACCTTCATCAGTCGACTGCTGCATGAGATGGAGAAAACCAGAGAGAAGCAGTAAATGCACTTACACTACTCAGACGACTATTGACCAATTCACAGGCGACTGTAAATATACAGGCTACTGTAAACTAAGCATCAGTCGACTATTGCGAAAAACTCAAGTAGAGTCAATAGAAATGTTGTCTTGATTAGTGCATATCAGTCGACTGTAGAAGGATCAACAGGCGACTGGAAATCACCCAGTCGACTGTAAATCCTTTAACAGGCGACTGATGGAAAGCCAGAGACTCCAAATGAGTCTTTGGTCAAAATGACCCTATTAGGTTGGATTCCATGATAATCCTAAGGCTAAATAAGATGGTTAAATACATATGCATGAATGAGTAGACCATCTATCAAGGCATTACATTAACCTAGACTCAAATGAGAGAGAAAGCAATAAAGGAAATATTACATGGTTACATTGCTTTTCTTAGAGTCTGTCTTCAATCTTGATGCATTGATGCTCTCCATCATCTCCAAGCTTTGGCACCCCTTGAGTCCAAGCTTTGGCCCTTCTCCACTTGATTTCCATCCTTGCACCAAGTGTTTAGTCTCCAAGAAAGATATTCATGAAATGAAACTATGAGACTAAAACAAGAGAGTCATTAGCAACAACATAATGTTGTGATCATCATCAAAATAAGATTAGTATGAAACACCAATACTCAACAAAAGGGAGGAAGAGACTGACGGGAGAAAAGAAAACAGAAAGTGTCGCAAAAACAGAGAGTCTGGAGCTGAAAATAGCGGCCCACTCGGCCGAGTGTCTTTTTCACTCGGCCGAGTGAAGACCCTACTCGGCCGAGTAGGATATTGCACAGGGAAGTCTCGAAACCCCCTCTCTGGAAATTATATGCCACTCGACCGAGTGACTTTGTCACTCAACTGAGTGACGCAGACACATTTAGCACTTAAAACGCTCTGAGTGGCCTATTCACTTGGCCGAGTGCCTTTGTCTACTCGGCTGAGTGATAGTTTCTACTCGGCCGAGTCGAAACTTAATGAAATTTTTAAAAATATCCTAAACAGTTGCCACTCGGCCGAGTGGTTATCGTCACTCGACCGAGTGACCCGATCGACACAACCTTATTTAAACCTAAACTCGCAGCCGCTCGGATCAATTTCCCCAAATTTCTCTAATCCCCCAAATTTCCCAAATCCCCCCCCCCCCCCCCGACTCGCCCGAGCTCCCCCTTGACTCGCCCGAGCTGTCGCCACCGTGCCTGAGTGTCCTGATCTTCCATCGCCACCGCCTACCGCCGTCGTGCACCTCACCGCCGACCGACGATCGGTAGCCCTCTGATGCCCTATTCGCCCCCTAATCTCCTATTTCTCATCTCGTAAGGCCAAATCCACCCCAAATCCAAATTAAACCATATTCACGCCTATTTCTCTTGATCTACCCCTCGATTTTTTGATATTCATTGCTAATCAATTGTTTTTGTGTTTCAGGATAGCTTGGGGGGAGATCGAGCGCTGATTTGAAGCTTCAGGTGAGGCGCCTCTTTGCCCGAAATGCTAGCGTGGAGTCATGTTGTGTTTTGGTATACTCTTTCCATATTATTTACTAGCACTTCACGATTGTTTGCACATCTCACGGCATCACGATGCCCCCACGCACTAGGTCTCTTGCCCCGGAGCCCCCTGCCAAGTGAAAGAAGACCGACGACCCCGGCCCTTCTTCCGCTAGAGCTGACTCCCCGCCTCCTAGCGATCCACCACCCACACTTCCACCTCCTACTACACTCGTTCCACCCCCACCAGCACAGACCTCCACGGCCTTTGAACTTGCCCCCCCCCTCCCCCCTCCCCCCCCTCCCCCCCCCCCCCCCCCCCCCCCGTCTTACCGCGGCTGCTGGCACGAAGCTAACTGGGGCTTCTTCCTCGAGTCCTGTCATGATCGCGCACTCGACGAAAGCTCTTTAAAAGCGCCATTACCCTTCTTCACTCACGCGATATTGCTGGATCGGGCTTTCGCCCATTGTCCAAGATTCACCACTGCTGCCCCCCATGGGAGTCGGGGCCGTATCACAGTCCCAGTGTGGCTGATCATCCGAAAAGACCAGCTAAGCATCATTGGCTTGGTCAGCCTTTACCTGACCAACTACCTAATACTACGCAGGCTCATCAAACAGCACTTTTGAGCTTTCTTCAGGATTTGGCCCAAACTGTTCGGCAGATTTGAAAGAATCTCACATCATTCGATAATCCCCTCTAGGTTTGCACACATAGCTGATCTTGAGCGCCTAGGGGTATTCCAGAGGCTCTCCAGTTGTACAACAACGTGGGGTGGCGTGATTTTCTTTCGGTGTCGACGGACACCTACGTCCATCCGACCCTCGAGGTCCTGAGTTCTATTCGTAGGACTCCCAGGGGTGCACTTTTCGTCTGATGAATCGTGAGTGCGAGATCACCCTCGATATGCTCCGAGCTTATTTCCACTGGCCCCTTATCCCTGACCCCGATTACGCTTTTGGTCCCATGCACCACACCCCTCCTTCCTTTGATGCACATGCATTCTGGACCCTGATCACGGGATCACCACTTACCTTTGACCCTAGCCGGGCCAAGGCCTCCTATATCGTTCACCAATGCCTTCGTATTGCTCAGCGCATTATGGCGACCACCACTCTTATGAGGTATGAGCCCGATTCGATGTCTACGCCTGAGCTCTATATGCTCTATGCAAGGACGAGAGAGAGAACCTTCAATGGTGACGGGGACATCTTAGTCCTCGCCACTCAGATTGATATTGTCAGTTGGTATATCGACCGCATCATTACATCTGTCATTGCCAGGACGGCGATTTTTTGTGGCTTTATGATCGCCTTGCTGGCTCCTATATGCGGGGTTGAGCTCCCTGCTGGCTTGCTTTGACCTACGGGCCCCAATTCCCTTTCTATAGATGTTATGGCATGTATGAAGATGCTGCGTCCTCATGGTCAGCACCAATGGGTTTGGCTTCAGGGTCCAATTTCAGCGGACTATATGGTGCTTCCGAGCCCTGCTCGAACCCACATTGGACTCACAGGTGGGGAGTGGAGACCAGAGATGGACCTCCTCGTCCTAGTTGCAAATATACTCGAGCCCGAGGACGCCCAGCAGGAGCCCCTTCTCGGCCCTCTTGCCATGGAGATCCCTATCCCACAGCCTACACCTGATCTGATTCCAGCTCCCGACACTTCTGTCCACACTTCTGCCAGTTTCGGGAGCACTGTTGTTGTGTCTGTCACCTCCACCACCATCACCACCTCTGTGCCGTTGAGCGTTTATCCCATTTCTTCCTTGAGCACTGAGAGCGCCACCACCGCTGTACTTGAGAGAGGTGAGCCTTCCCTAGTTTCGACGGCTGAGACCCTACCCTCACCTGATTTCTCGACCCCCGGGGAGTCATTCTCTGTTGATTTCACGACCTCCCTAATCGTCGACCCTTTTGTCTCTGATGCCGCTATTTTCACTGAGAGTGTCGTGACGTATGTCCCCACTTCTATGTCTACGATCTCTCTGCATGTCTCGTCCTTTGTCGTCGCATCATCCTATTCTGCCGCATCTCACACTACTGGGAGCATTCTTGCGTCTCAGCCTCACACAAAGGCTGAGCGTCTTTTAGCGAGCACCGCCCCTCACCCTCACCCACTAGTGGCCACACTCATCAATGATGGCCATGTGCATCAGCCCCGACCTCCTCCTGTGTAACCCTCTACTCCTGCTCCCGACGCCCTTGTCCAGCATCTTTGTGCTGTCGAGGGGGCCGTGAAAGGGCTCAGGACTGATTATCGGGCTCTTGCCACCATCGTTAGCTCTGTGCAGGCACGTGTCGCCATTCTGCCTAGTATTCAGGTCACACTGAACCAGATCCTTGCACGCTTGCCACAGCCTCCACCATCCGCACCCCGCCCCCTCCCTCAGCAGCCTGCACCACCGCCACCACCTTCTCCACCACAGGGAGGTGATGATGCCCTACCACCAGCTTAGGCACACACTTGATGTCTCTGATATTTTTTGCCGATGTTTTGGTTGTTACTTTTGCTGCTGATTTTGCACCCCCCTCTCGCCCCATGATTTCGCGACCAATTTCCTTGTCCATATATTTTGATCACTTATTGTAGGGCTATGTATATATATATGTGTGTGGGGGAGAGGTGGTATTTCTGGGCCTTACTATTTTATTCCCATGATCTGCGTGCCCACCACATCCATCATTTGCATGATGCACTTATCATATGCATATCCATTCCATTTTATTTTATTTTTACTTTATATCATGCATGCATCCGCACCCACCCGCCCCTATTATATATGTCCTTGTGCCACACTTAGCACATTGAGGACACTGTGCAGTTCAGCTTGGGGGAGTAAGTGCACTCATACACTTTTTATTTTCTTCATTTTTATCTTTATTTTTCTACCTTTCTTTATTTTTCCACTTATTTTCACCCACTTTTTCATTTTTTTTCTCTCATGCATCACGTTTTCTTACTTTATGTGTGTGTTGCATTTGTATAATTAGTTCTTATTTTCCCTTTATCTTTATTTCTTATATCCTTTTTGCTAGAAATGAATTCTTTATGACGACGATGACTTGGACTTAGCTTGCTCTTATATGCGTATTCCCTTGCCATACCATTGTTTTTTTTATTTCAGATATCATATGATATACATTGCCATGCATTTGAGAATAGGAACCTCCATCTCTGTTATATTCAATAATCTAATCATATCAATGGTGAATCTCCCCTTAGTGAATCTTATACTTGCATCTTCCACATGCTAAAAAGTCCAAGCTCCATTATCCCAAAATCAAAAGAAAAAAATACATGCATATCTTTCCATCTTTGATTTGGGATTGTTATTGTGTATAAAAAAGAAAAAAACACAAAAGAAAAAAAGAAAAAGAGAAAATAAAAACAAAAGAAGTTCATTTGTATATACACAATCCTTCCTTCCTTCCTTTTTTATTTCCCCTTATTCCTCTAAAAAATATGTGAAAAGTCCTATTGTTCTATTTGATGCCACCACGCTTATAGGTAAGGTTGGTGGAGGGGATCGAATGACGTGTGAGAGAGTGACCACTTATATGTGCATGACGACCTAAGCTAGGTAAATTTCGATACTTAGGGAGATTACTTAGAGTGTAATGAAGTCTATGAATTGAAAATTTGGCATGCCTTTCATGAATACAATCTCTTTCTATTCTTATTGCTTTATAATGTGTGATACCTCTTATACTCCAAGCAGAAGCGATCGATTGAAAAAGTGTGCAATCTATGATTACGTACATCATTTTAAATGCCTTAGACGATGATAATTCTAGGATGATTTCATATTTTATATCGTTTTGACGTTCTTGGTTTCTATATCGAATGCACCTATACATGATGTGATATCGAGGTAAAAATCGTTAGCATGTTTAATTCATCGTACGCTATTTGAGTAAGCAACTACATGTCCTGAGAGGATGATCTAGCACCTCCCTCTTCATTTTCTTTTCTATCTTTCTTTTCATTTTCCTTATTTTTATCCACCGGGTTCGCCGTTTTACTCCTCTTCCTCAAAGACAAGTAAGAGGCAAGCTTGGGGGATTTTGATCGGTCCATATTTTACAACTTTTTTCTGCATATTTGCATACCATTTTGATCGCCCATATCGCGCTTTTCACGATTATTCGACGATATTGCGTTACTTTTCACTATTTCTTGTTTTTGTCAGATTTTAGGAAATATGGAGCGATCAGGAGCATAAATGAGATTAAGGGACTAGCACATATACCGGAGCATCGCCCATGGCCCTATCGAGGAGCTAACAGTGCTGGATGATGAGTGGAAGAAGAAGGAGATCGATTGAATCGATGAAGAGGTGAGGAGGAGAAGAGTTGCTTCCAGAAACAGGCCACTCAGCCGAGTAACATAACCCACTCGCTCGAATGAAGAAGCGTACTCGACCGAGTACGACTGATAAAAAGACACCTTGTGCCGCGATGTACTTGCCCGAGTGGTTAATCCCACTCGGTCGAGTAGAGAACTCCACTCGCCCGAGTGAGTCAGAATTTCTGAAGGAAATCGAAGCAGACTCTCTAGAATTCTGGGAAGCACAGTAGAAGACCCCCTCGGCCGAGTAGGAAGTCCACTCGCCCGAGTGATGAACTCCACTCGGCCGAGTGACGCAGAGTGCTAGAGTGCCCAAACCCTCCAACTTCTCTGTTTTTATTCGGATCTGGCACTCGACCGAGTGTGATTTCCAATAGGCTGAGTAGCACCGCCAGCTTGGGTTAGAAACTAGGGTTTTGGGCTGTGCAGGGGCAGTTCTGTCAGGTTTATTTTGACGTTTGAGCATGTATTTAAGCCCGGTTTTTATCATAGCTTAGGGAGAGACCAGAATAGAGTTTTTAGATTAATTTTAATTGTAATTCAGCTTTGGAGATTGAAGAACTAAAATCTGGTTTGTCTATTTCTTTTGAATATTTGCACTTTATGAATTGTTTTTCTTCTAGATTTGAATTGCAATATGTTTTCTATCATTGATTTTGCTATTGCTTTGATGAATTGTGAGTAAATCCGTTGTTCTAGGGCAAAGGGATGAACCCTATGGATCTAATGTCATATTTGTGATGAATTAATCGATATGTTGCTAGAATTGCAAGGAGGTTAGATTGTGATTGATTTATTATGGATAGCTAGGAATTTCCATTGATCCAGAGTTTGCAGAGATTGGGCTCTGATCAATGGAAAGGTCTAGATATTCGATTTAGATTTATAATCGAGATTCACTAGATTTGGTTTGCAAGAAATTGGACCAAAGCTAGCATTTTTATTATAAATATATACACATATTCGTTTGCAAGAGATTGGACGAATACAGCTATCACAGTCTAGATCATAACTCAGGTTTGCATGAGAGTGGGCTCGAGGTGAGATTGGACGATGATGTCGATCTTAATGCTAGTGGCTTAGATTAGGGTTTACACAAGAGTGGGCTCTGATCTAGGTTGCTATAGACCTGCAATAGCGCGAGAGCGTGAGATTGGTTCTCTATTTAGTTACAACTAGTTCACCTCAATTCAAGTCTTGCAATATTGATATTCGCGATTCACAGAGATGCATGACGATCCGTAGTGGGGATTCCTTAGCCCTAGACATTTTTATAATATTGAATTGAATTGATAATTGAATGATTGTGACACTAACATTCTGAAATCGCCTTTACACTAATAGCTTAGTGATTAAGGTAGAGTACCGTCATTAGTCCATCCTCGTGTTCGATAACCCACTTACCACTTAACCGTGCGCTTCCGGTAAAACTACAATAGTTTCTCGGGTGTATATCCGGGAGCCACCAAGTTTTTGGCGCCATTACTGGATAATCCAGGAAAACAATTGTAGTTTTACCGCAAGCGCACGGTGTAGTGGCAAGCGGGTATCGAACATGAGGAGTGGTGTTGGCTCCAACTATCTTTGGTTGGCTCGACTACTAAGGTTTTATTGGTGGAGATGGTTATGGTATGATGTACAAGAAATGGTGATGGATGTCGGTGTCGGTGATAAAGGTGTTGGATGAAATTCAATATAATAAAAGAGTCTAGAGCTAGGGAATCCCCACTACGTATCGTCAAGCATCTCTGTGAATCGTGAATCTCAATATTACTAGACTTGGGTTGCGGTGAACTAGTCGTAACTAAATAGAGAACTAAGATCATGCTCTCGTGCTATTGCAAGTCTATAGCAACCTAAATCAGAGCCCACTCTCGTGCAAACTATAATCTAAGCCACTAGCATTAAGATCGACATCATCATCCAATCACAACTTAAGCCCACTCTCGTGCAAACTTGAGTTAACCAATCTCTTGCAAACGAATATGGGTATATACTTATAAAAAAAATGCTAGCTTTGGTCCAATCTCTTGCAAACCAAACCTAGTGAATCTCGATTATAAATCTAAATCGAATATCTAGATCTTCCCATGATCAGAGCCCAATCTCTTGCAAACTCTAGATCAATGGAAATTCCTAGCTATCCATAATAAATAAATCACAATCTAACCTTCTAGCAATTCTAGCAACATATCGATTCATTCATCACAAATCTAGCATTAGATCCATAGTGTTCATCCTCTTCCCTAGAACAAAGATCAACCAAGCATAGCAATAACGATATATGAATCAGTAAAAAACATTGCTTGCATATAAAAAGATATCAAATCAAAGATTCAAATAACAATAACAAAGATACTTAGTTTTCATGAAGAATTCCAATCAAATACAAGCTTTTAAATCCAAGAGGGGCCTAGGGCATGCCCTAACCTCTAAAAAAGTCTCCAAGAAAAAAAATGGAACTCCCTCTAATGACGGCTACAATCCCTATATAAAGCCCCCTCAAAAACCTAGCAAATAGCCCTAGAAACCCTCTAAAATTCGTGCCCAAAGTCAGCTCTGGCTGCAACTTAAGTTCTGGGCCCACGCTGACTCGGCAGAGTAGCAATTCCAGCACTGCAGCGTCAACTTGCAGAAATTCTCCAAATTTCATCCGACCTCCAATTGGCACGTTCTTAGCGGCGTTGGAACCTTCATGAAGTCTACTATCCATAAGTAATATTAGAAAAATACTTTGCTTGATGGAATGATAGCATATCTCAAAATAGTGAGAGGCTGTCTGAAAATCTGGACGCTCAAGCCACTCGAGCGAGTGGGAAATATTACTCGGCTGAGTATGAAAGTCTGCAGATCATCCAGAAAAATAGAGAAGTCAGCCTGGCACTCTTTGAAATCTTGGCCTCCACTCGGGCGAGTGGAGTTCTTACTCGGCCGAGTGAAATTCACCACTCGACCGAGTACATTGTGGTATTCAGGCTAGTAGATGTTGGCATATCAGTATTACCTAGCCGAATACGCTTCTTCACTCGGGCGACTGGGTTGTGTTACTCGGCCGAGTGGCCTGTTTCTGAACTCTGATATTCTCTTCCTCTCCTCCTCGTCGATCCTTCCGATCTCCTTCTTCTTCCACGCATCCTCCAATGCCGTTATCTCCTTGATATGGTCATGGGCAATGCTCCGGCACGCGTGCAAGTCCTTTAGGCTCATTTTTGCTCCCGATTGCTCCATATTTCCTAAAATCAGACGAAAACAAGAAATAGTGAAAAGTAATGAAGTATCGTCGAATAATCATGAAAATCGCAATATGAGCAATCGAAATGGTATGCAAATGTGCAGAAAAAAGGTGTAAAAAATGAGCCGATCAAAATCCCCAAGCTTACCTCTTACTCTTCCTCGAGGAAGACGAATACGAAGCTCACCAGGAGGTAAAAATAAGAAAACTGAAAAAGAATACGAAGTTGAAGGGGTCACTAGATTATTCTGTCAAATCTCAAGTCATAAGCTACACACCACGATAACTTGGAAAATACGAATCATATGCTATAAAGATTTCATATCTTACTTAAACATGGTACTTGCAAGCTTTTAAGAACAACAAAAGGGACTCTCTAATTCATATCCACATCATGCAATTCATAGAGTAAACAAATCATTGGCAACGCACTTTTCAATCAAGAGTTATAACAGAAGCATATCGGAATCACACCAAGCATGCGATGGAGAACAGAATAAATTATAGCATTCACATATTTATATTGAATCATAAGAAATCTCTATAACTAAATTATTTTGCTAAGTTTTAGCATTAGCAAACTTCTTTTGTGCACCTCTCCACTCTAATGTCGCACTCACTCATATGGTCAAGTGAATTCACCCCCCCCCCCCAGCGTAGCTTGAGGCATCACATCTAAAGAAATATGATAGTGGAAAATGGGATTTTTGCCTTGGTTTTCCCAAGTATTTTGTGGCTCCAATAATGAGATAGAGAAATGTTTTTCTTTTTCTTTTTGAACTTTTTGTTTCTCATTTTTCTTTTTGGATATTTGTATGAGCTATATAATTTGTATTTTTGGTTTTTGTCTCCTTTTTGGCTTTTTGTACTTTTTCGAGCTAAAATTTTCTTTTGTAGGGATTTTTCGGAAAATAGATGCGATATAAGTAGCTTTAGGAGGTGAACTCAAGTGACATGTAGAGAATAAAAAGATATATGTGGAGAAGGAAATGGTGTAACGCTCGGTTCACTCTAAGATGTGCACATATGGTTCAATAAGATAATACATCAACTAAACTTACATGTAAGCATGGATATTCTCAATCATTTCAATAAATAGTGAAGTCGAGCAGGAAAGAGTACAACCATATCGAGCATGCAACAGAAGGTGAATAAGACAATAAGGCAGATGCTTTCGTTATATAATTGATGCGTGAATCTTGGTGAACTTTCGACAAAAGCATACTAAACACTAATACATACATTCAGCATCAATTAATATCATGCATTCATGTAGAGGAATCATCAAAAGAATATATAAGCAAGCACATGGATAACAGGATACTCCAAATAGCATGGCAAGAGTAGTAAGCATCGTGATGGCTACTAAAGCATAAGAGTATCATCATAAGGAACATATCTAGAAAAAGGAAGAAAAGAGAATAAAGAAATAAAAATAAAAGAGAGGAAAGAAAAGAAAAACAAGCACACAATATGATGCATGAACACACATAAAAGGAAAATAAGAAGGAAAAATCAAAAGGATGATGCAAAAATTTTGAAAAATTCTTAAAACCCTAAAAATAGAGTAAAAGTGTAACTAAATGGCATGGAAATGCACTCCCCAAGCTTAAAATTCACATTGTCCTCAATGTGGTCATAATGGAAGAATATGAGGAACAACAATAAATATGGGGGTGAATGAAAAATGATGAAATGAATGACATGAAATCCTAATGTAACTACAAGCAGCAATGATGCATGAGAGAGCATGAGAGCGCCTTCCCCCAAGCTTATACCAAACAATCCTATTCAAATGACTCGATCAAAATGTCACGGCTTTGCTAAGCGAGATCGAGTCAAACGAATAAGAATGTGAGTATTCACTTGAACGAGATGCTCGATGGTGGGGAGCAAAATGATGTGGCACATCAAAATATGAAGATGGCAATTAATATAACATATAAAGGGTAGGGTGTAAATGATTATTGTTGCCGTCATATGTGGTGATATTTATTCAAGCAAATCTATACAGTCCTCTCACTGTCGAGAGGATTCGTGTTTATTAAAAGCATGAAATACTACACTACTGGATTGATATCACCTATAGCAAAATGCAGATCCAGAATCTTTGCCGATGCTAACAACTGCTCCAACTGTTCCTTCCATGGTTCCGCCAGGTGCATGTGTCCACTGACTCCATCAGATTCCAGTAATGCGACTCCCAGCATCTCTACAAGGACTCCACCTGTACCTGCAAGAGATAAGCCGCATCAATCTGATGTGGATAATTCTTCCCCAAAATAAATGTATTCCAAAGATGGTCATCAAAAGAAATATTTAAAATTAATGATGGTTGACAACACTTCCCTGGAAATAAATCTCTACTCTCGTGCACCACGTCAATCAACTCCTCGTTGTTTGTTTTAGATTCTTCTGGTAACTTTGGCATATAATCGTGGGTCTCATCAAGCAACTCCTCCTCATCATCAGACATATCCCAGCGCACCTCCTGATCATATTCATATGCGTTCATGGGTGCTAACTCCTCGCTCTCCTCCTCGTATATGTCACATCGTGCCTCTTGATTATATGTATGTGTATCCTACAAAAGGTGCAACGAGTCGTTAAAATCTGAATCATAGTGAACACCATACACGAGAGGGGAATCAAATGTAAAGAGCAAGGGAGTAAAGAGCTCTCCCTGAAGGGGAACCATAAGCTCTGTGGGATAGTCCTCGGTGTTAGTGGAAGGGTGGTCCACTGAGGGATGATCGTAGAAGGTGGGGATGGATGTGGTAGCTCGAAAGGCGGGGGCACAATTCGGGCTCCATCTGTGTGCAGATGTCATCGTTCCAAGTTACGTCCTCCTCGATGGTCTGCTTCACTACTGTAGGCATGACCTCCTCAATAATATCCTCTTATGGTATAGGCTACTCTGACTCATATGGGTGGCAAGGGGAGGCGACAACGGCACAAGGTGGCTCTATGGGCTCATGTATCTCGACCGTGGTGTAAAAATGGGTCTTGTGCCCCTCAACTAGAGCGTAAACTCCATCATCAATTGTGCCTATGGGAGAGATACAATGAGTAATAAAGTTTTGAAATCCGAGCTCAAAAGGATCACCTGTCGTTATTGTTAATAGACCGGTTTCTCGAACTTCGTTGACAATGTTTCTCAATAGGTCCATATATGTGTCCTCCTCCGACAGCTCAGATGTCTCTATTTGTGGAGTGTTGATGGTGTAAAAGTGGATATGATCACCTTCAAGTGAAGCATACACTCCATCTATGATAGTACCTGCACCAAAGACATTAGCCATAACGAAATCGATGAATACTTGGTCGGATGGTTTACCTACCATAACGGTTAGAGAACCAGTAGATCGAGCATCATCTATCAATTGCTCCAAGGTTGCTGCCAACTGCAGATCACTGAACTTTCCCACTTGCATCCTCTTCATAAACTCATGTGAGGGTCCCTTTAGCCTTCTAGCGAAGATCTTAAATAGCATGGAACCATCCCACTCATGGTCTGACTCCGTCTGGAACATTCCTAACATTCTTTCAAACCTGGACAAGGCTTTCCTGAAGGATTCTCCATCAGCCTGACAGAATGTAGCGAGATATATATAAGATTGTATAGAACCCAGTCGCATCTTCTTTGGAAGCACCATTGCTGCAACAACTGTACCTGATCAAGCAAAGTAAACAACCTGGAAAAGCCGTCAGTGGTACAAAGAGAGATAACGCTAATAATAATAGCAGGTGGTGGGAATAAATCTCTCTCTCTCTCTCTCTCTCTCTCTCTCTCTCTCTCTGTTTTTTTTGTTTTTTTAACGCAGTCTAATCGACCTAATTGTGACAAATTGGCACCCAACAGGAAACACCTCCCCGGCAACGGTGCCAAAAACTTGGTCGCTCCTGGATATACACCCGGAAAACAAATGTAGTTTTACCGCAAGCGCACGGTGCATTGGCGAGTGGGTATCGAACACGAGGAGGTCGTGTCGACTCCAATCTATCTTAGGTTGCTCGACTACTAAGGTTTTATTGGTGGAGATGGTCATGGTATGATGTAATGGAAATGGTGATGTCGGTGATAAAGGTGTTGGATGAAATTCAATATAATAAAAGAGCATAGAGCTATGGAATCCCCACTATGGATCGTCATGTATCTCTGTGAATCGTGAATCTCAATATTACTAGACTTGGGTTGTAGTGAACCAGTCGTAACTAAATAGAGAACCAAGCTCACGCTCTCTCGCTATTGCATGTCTATAGCAACCTAGATCAGAGCCCACTCTCGTGCAAACTCTAATCTAAACCACTAGCATTATGATCGACATCCTCATCCAATCACAACTCAAGCCCACTCTCGTGCAAACTTGAGTTATGATCTAGACTGTGATAGCTCGTATTCGTCCAATCTCTTGCAAATGAATATGGGTATAGACTTATAATAAAAATTCTAGCTTTGGTCCAATCTCTTGCAAACCAAACCTAGTGAATCTCGATTATAAATCTAAATAGAATATCTAGACCTTCCCAATGATCAGAGCACAATCACTTGCAAACTCTAGATCAATGGAAATTCCTAGCTATTCGTAATAAATCAATCACAATCTAACCTTCTAGCAATTCTAGGAACATATTGATTCATTCATCACAAATCTAGCATTAGATCCATAGGGTTCATCCCCTTCCCTAGAACAAAGATCAACCAAGCATATCAATAACGATATAGGTGTTGATTATTGGACTCCCCGGATTTGGTTTTGGATGATGAGCAAACATAAATAATTCATGAACTAACAATTTGTGAGTGCAGTATTGGAGATCGTCGCCAAATTCACGAGAACAATCAAAGCGACATCTCAAGACTTCTCAAAGCACGTATTCACTGCCTAAAGCTTCGTTGAAGCTCTTGGACCGTTTTGGAAGTCATGAAGAATTAATCGAAGCTTTCGAAGACCTTTCATTAAGGTTTTATTTATAGTCTTTTAGCTTCGATCTATAGAATGTTAAGCCTTGAGTATATCTTACGATTCTATCTTCATAACGCTCATATCGTAGCTCTAGGATCTTAGTACAAGTTCATTCTAACTTCCTCGAAGCGTCGCGCTTCGATTCGGACTTGTTTGTGCATGTTAGTTGGTACAAGAAGAAGTACTGACCGACTAGATGATGATCTAGTCGGTCAGCAAAGCTTCTTGGACCGACTAGTTTGCTTCCTTAATTTCTTGCACCTTACTGTTTACAGTTAGTCGGTCTACGTTGACTCACCGACCGACTAGTTTGTGAACTAGTCGGTCAGTGATGCTTCTTTGACCGACTAGTTGTGACTTACTGTTCATACTAAATTTCTCCTAAGCTACTGTTTATCGTTAGTCGGTCTAAGAACGTTTGGTGACCGACTAGTTGACAATCTAGTCGGTCAACTTTTGTTCTTGGACCGACTAAGTCAATTTGTATTCAGACTATTTCAGTATGCCTCTTAGTCGGTCTACGTTCACTGACTGACCGACTAGTTGTGAAACTAGTCGGTCAGAAAGTCTTCTTGGACCGACTAGATTTCTAGGTCTGAATTTCTATCTCTTCTCAGTTCTTCACTTAGTCGGTCCATGTTGTTTGACTGACCGACTAGTTGATGAACTAGTCGGTTAGTGGTTGTTCTTTGACCGACTAGTTGCCTCAGATTTCTATCCGTTGTGAATTGACCTAAGTTGTTTTTATGGGACCCTATAAATACGAACCATGGTCATTTCTCTCTAGGTTAGAGCTGCCATTAAGAGATTCATTGAGATAGAAAGAGATAGCCATTCTCACTCATTTCCAAAGCTCTCTTCCTCACAAGAAATCCATTCTCTCACTTTCTAGATCTAGAATCCATCTTGAGAGAAGCTTGTTCTTGGTGAGCCCTTCAAGCTCTAGCTTGAATCAAGTCTCCAAATCACTCCTAGGCACCTATTGCTGGTCATTTCCTTGGTGCTAGGTCTTGGTGACTTCATCTTCCTCAAATCCTTCCTTTCACCTATTGGGTAAGAAAAACTCAAGGTATAGGATTTTGTGGTAAGATTGTTTATTTCATTATAAACTTGTTTATATTGCTTGTTGATTCTCTCGGTTGTGAGAGAAGGTTGTGATCCCGGGTTGTGGGATTCACTTTTGCCATTGCATGTATGATTTGATCTTGTGAAGGTTTTTCACAAGATATTCATAGTGGAAATCTTGGGTTAGGGTTTCTAACCTAAGTATCCGGAGGGGATCCGGGTGGTTGGGACGTAGGATCACCGGGAACAAGTCGGGGAGACTTGGGTGGATCCGAACCCATTAACATTATTTGTTAGCATTGTTAATTTTGTTGTTGTCATTCAATTTAAGCTTCCGCAAATTGTTTTGGTAGTTGTTTGCACTATAATTTGGAATTATACTCCTTGTTATTTTTAAAGTACTATTCACCCCCCTCTAGTACTTGTGCAGTAGCTTGTAGGGCTGTCAAGCCCCGCTTCCCAAAATGGACGGAAGCGGAACGTGACGAGGCCCGCTTAGGCCAGAGCTGAGAAGCTCGGACCCAATAAGCGTCTGTAGAGGTACCATTTTAAAAGATTTTCAGGTTCTTGCATTTATATAGTTCGAAACAACAAAAGTACAGAAATGAAATTGCATTCATTAAATTAGAGATATGATATCCAACAAGTACAAAGTCTAAAAGAAGCCTAAGCGTGGCAACAAAACTATCTAAAAGAAACGGAAAGTAGTAACCTCTGAAAGTGACGACTAAGAAGACCTCAAGGTCTGGTCCTCGTCGGGCGCGTACTCTGGGTCGACGTCCTCGGCTCCTCGTGCTCCAGTGTGTCTGCCTCGTCCACGAACTCTGGCTGAGCACCTGACGTACAGCACCCAAGAAAAAGGAACTGTACGTCAGGTAAAGTCTACAAGAAGGGTTAGACTTTACTGCAAGTGCACCGAACTTTAAACAACGGTTTACTGGTTGATTAACATGCTGAGGTTCTTTTACACAACATTTTACTGGTTGATTAGCATGATGTGGTTATAACAGGGTAACACAACAGGAAGTAACGTAACAGGAAAGTAAAACGGGACAAGTAGTAGTCGTAGCGTGTGCTACCAACTACGGGGACTAACCTACAGGTGTCAAGACAAGTCAGGACGTGGCGGGACAAGACGGGACAAACAGGACGGGACAAGACAAGACAAGTGTGACACGAAGGGTTCACGCCTTACGGTTCGAGGGGGATCAGACCCTCTTACCGTGCACACGCTCAACCCTACCCCAACCCCAGGAACTCAGGACAAGAAGTACAGGGATCACTTCCGCTAGGGAAGCATCCAAAACGCCCGAAGGCTTTTTGTATAACAGGGATCACTTCCGCAAGGAAAGCATCCGAAACGCCCGCAGGCTTTTTGTATAACAGGGATCACTTCCGCAAGGAAAGCATCCGAAACGCCCGCAGGCTTTTTGTATAACAGGGATCACTTCCGCAAGGAAAGCATCCGAAACGCCCGCAGGCTTTTTGTATAACAGGGATCACTTCCGCAAGGAAAGCATCCGAAACGCCCGCAGGCTTTTTGTATCACGGGGATCACTTCCGCTAGGAAAGCATCCGAAACGCCCGAAGGCTTTTTGTATCACGGGGATCACTTCCGCTAGGAAAGCATCCGAAACGCCCGAAGGCTTTTTGTGTAACAGGACAGGACATGACAAGTGTAGGAAGTTGTTATTCTAGGGTGTCCACACACACGCACACACATGATAGCCCTACAGCATCAAAGTTGTTGTCAGGCTCAGACTTCGTCGTCAAGTCTGAGCCGTCAGGAGTCGTCCCGGACGCTATCATTTCACGTCCGGTTCTATTTGTTCACAGTCTAACAGTTCTAGCAACCTAAGACCAAAGCACGGTCAAAAACGCAAGTGGGTACACTTGCCTGAAATGGTGAGTGTGTCGTCCTCTCGAAGCGTCTCGTCCAAGCGTCTCGTCCAAGCGTCTCATCTGTAGAAGTCCGTCTGAAATATCGCCACGGCGACGATGTCAGGTCTCAAATTCATCAAATCCTATTAGGGTTCGTTTCTAGGTTTTCGGGACTATCCTATTCGTCAAAAGTCACTTTTTGATGTTTCAGCCTAATCGACGATCTATCCTATGTGCACGGTCAAATTAGTCCGTTCGTCGATTTTCTATGTTCAAACAACATTTTACAGGAGCTGGAAAGTAAATTTAGTTCAAGTTGACGGTTTTTAGTTTAGGGTTCAGTCAGCTATTGTGGGGGTTTCTACGAGTTTCGGGGAACCAACCTGAACCGGAGTTTGTCGTAGAATGGATGTCGGGTCTGATCGGAGGACTCCTCGGCTTCAGATCTAGTCCTCGCACGTCTCTCCAAAAGTCTGAACTTGCGACGAAGGCCTACGACGTGTCGCAACGTCGTAGACGGCAAATCCGCGAAGTAGCACGTCCAAGTGGGGCCCACAGCAGTGCTAGGGGTCCAAGGGGGCCCACAACACCTCAGGAGCACTTGGGGGGCCCACCACAGGAGTTGGTGTGGGAGAAACCAACTTGCGACGAAGCTCGGTCGGTCGTACACTGCCGTTGCGGAGGGTTCTCTCGGTCAGACCGAGAGAAGCTCTCGGTCGTGCACTGGCGATGCGGGGGCTCGGTTGCAGCGACGGGTGCGGAGGAATCCGTCGGTCAGACCGACAGATCCTGTCGATCGGGCGCTTGGACGAAGCTGGCAGCGGAGCGGGGTGCGGAGCGGCTTCGGGTGCGGAGCGGGCTTCGGTCAGACCGACGGGGCGGGTCGGTCAGCGCTTGGCGATGCGGAGCGGAGCAGAGCGGGCGGCTGTGCGGAGCGGGCGCTCGGTCTGACCGAGCGGTGCTCTCGGTCGGAGCGGGCGACAGCGGGGGGGCGATGCAGCGGGCGCTGCAAGCGGCGATGCGGGGGCTTGCTCCGATCGTGCGCTGAGATTTGCGGGGGTGGCCGTCGATCGTGCACGTTGCGATCGTCGCAACGTTGCGACGAACGTCGGGAGGGGTTTTTGACGGCTAGGGTTTGTGTGGCTGCGAAAATAACCTAGCCTAGGGTTTATTTAAATATAAAAGAGTTAGGGTTTGGGTTTGGGTTAAGAAAATCGTAATTAAAATAATTAAAATAATTAATATAATTTAAAATTGCTCTCCTCTCCCTCACGCAAGATGGGTGCGGCCAAAAATTCTGAAACTTTGCCAGAAAATTCTTTAATACGTTATTATAATATAGTAATTTTATTGTAATTAAAACTTTTATAAAAATAGGTTTTAAAATTATTTAAAGCTTTCAAAAAAATGGACAATAGGTCAAATTAAGTCCAAAAATTATAAAATAATTATGGGGTGTTCTAGATGACTAAAGAAAGATAGTGGAGAAGACGGATCTAAATTTCGATGTCGAGGGACGAAACTAAAAATAGAAACGTCTCGCGTCAAAACAGAAAGTCGCGACGTCACGTCAAATAAGTTAGTATCGCGGAAGAACGACTCGAGATATGTCGTTCCCAAGTTATTCCACAATCTAATACTTTCAGAGACGATCACGACGACATATCACACAAAAACGTTCAAAAACAAATAAAGTCTAAAATAAACACGTGCACGATCAAAAGCACGTGCACGAAGTAGGTACGATAGAAACAGGCCGTTACAAGGGCATTACATTTGGTATCAAAGCCAGATACTTAGCTATGTCTGCCAAAGACAACAAGACCGTGCGTCCACCTTCCAACTATGACACCTTCAGGAACCGTGAAGGAGCATCTTCGGTGATGGAAGGACATTCCTCTACGAGGCCTCCATTCTTCAACGGTACCAACTACGGGTACTGGAAATGCCGGATGGAAACCTTCCTCCGGAGTGCATCCTTATGGAGGACCACAATGAAGGAATACATCGAGCCCGAAGAAGAAGACTTTGAGAAATGGACTACCGCGGAGAACGCCGCGGAGGTAAGCAATGCCAAGGCAATGAACGCCTTGCAATGCGCATTGGAGCCCGAGGACTTCAATAAGATATACACATGTAAGAGTGCATATCAAATTTGGAACTCCCTCCTCATTCTTCATGAAGGGACGAGTAGGGTAAGAGAATCTAAACTCGTAGTCGTAAACAAAGATTACGAAATGTTTCATATGCAACAGGGCGAGAAGATGAAGGAATATTACGCTCGCTTCGTTGACATAATAAACGAGTTAGAGGCCCTCGGCAAATCCTACACCCAAAAGGAGAAGTGCTCAAAGCTTATCGAAGGACTTCCTTCTTCTTGGGAGAAACGTACCTTCGCCATCGAGGAAGGTAATGACATGAATAAGTATACCGTAGTTCAATTGATGGGTACTTTGATGTCATACGAGGTACGCAAAGATAGCAAGGTGAAGTTACAAGAAAAGATGAAGTCCTATTTGAACCAAGACGTGCCTAAGAAAAAGGCAATTGCATTCAAGGCAGCTTCATCCACCTCTACCGATGATGAGGACTCGGAAGAAGAAATGGACATGGAATCCGTTGCACTCATGGCAAAGAAGTTCATTCGCTTCTTCCGAAAGGGTAACTTCAAACAAAAATCTAAATTTACTTCTACTAACGCCTCTCCACCTTTGTGCTTTAAATGCAATAAGCCAGGACACATCAAAGCGGATTGTCCTCAAAACAAGCAAAAGGAGAAGTGGAAGGCGCCGAAGTTCGACAAGTCGAAGAAGTACAAAAAGGGGTACAAAAAGGGACTTGTCGGAGCAACATTCACCGACTCCGAGGATTCCTCAAGCGGAGAGTCGGACGATGAGAAAGTGGAGCAAGCGCACATGTGCTTCATGGCAAGAGAGGAGCATGATCAAGGATCTTCCTCCTCCGATGATAGCGACAACGAAGGCGATGAGGTAACTATGGATGATCTTAGGGATGCTAACTCTCATTTATGGTCTAAATACACTAAATTAGTAAATAGATATACTAAAGTAAAAGATGACCTAGCTAGCATTCAAACCTCGCCTAAGACTATCATCACCAACAACGACACCGTTGTTGAAGAGTTAAGAAATGAGATTGTTAATCTCAAATCTAAACTTGAACATGTTAGCATTGAGGATCCGGAAGAACTTAAGATAGAGGAGTTGACTTCTCAAAACTCGACTTTGAGTATTGAGAATGAAAGTCTTAAATCTCGTGTTTATGTGCTCACATCGCAAGTATCCAACTTGGATACTTCTATGCGTTCTCTCAAAGAGAAATATGAGAACACATTAGGCCGAATTAATAAATTCAATAAGGGTAAGGACCATTTGGATAAAATCCTAAGTGACTTACTTCCGGCCAATCACCACATTGGTTTGGGGTATACGATGGGATGTCCATCCAAAGCGGCCACTACTTTTGTTAGGCCAACTTCCGGTGACTCTACGAGTGGTAGCAAACACTCTATTGGTAGTTCATCTACCAATGGTGCTTCCACCTCGTCCACACCCTCTTTTGGAAAGAAACCCACTTTGGGTGGACCTCCAAAGAAGGGGCATGCTTATATGTACACCAATACCATGCCACGTAGGAACACACGTCCTACTCCACCGTCTCACACATATGATGATTTTTATGCAACACATTCTCGGGCACGTGCACACCATGTGAGACACCCTCACGCACGTGTTCCCACACATGCATATGTTCACCCACCTCATCATATGAATAATTCTCGTCGTGCACCATTCCATCATGTTCCTTATGCCTATCCACAACATGCATCACGTAGAAATCAACGTCGCATGCATGCACCCAATAGGATGTGGGCTCCCAAAATTTTCACTATTTGGAGTCCAAAGGACACTAGCATGGATGAAAAACAAGTGTATATGAATGCTTATTTTTCGGATGTTGTGCATAGTAGAAATTATGTGGGGAAGTCTAAGTCCAATTGGACTTGGCTTCCAAAGGTCTAACCTTTGAGGACCCAATGACCTTGGGTACCATGATATGAAAGTTTCTATCTTTAGGTACTCAAGGAAAAGAAAAAGAAAAGGAGCAACAAATTTAAATTTAGCTCCAAAGGGAATTGGATACTCGATAGCGGGTGTTCAAAACACATGACGGGTGACGCTCAATTGCTCTCCGGAGTGGTTCCCATTGCAAATGGAAATCGCGTCGTATTTGGAGGCAACGAGAGCGGAACAATCGTCGGTGTTGGTAAAGTGGATAACCCATCTAAACCCTTAATTAGTGATGTTTATCTAGTTGATGGTTTAAATCATAATCTTATTTCAATAAGCCAACTTTGTGACCAAGGTTACAAAGTTAGATTTGCGAAAGGATTATGTCATATTTCAAATGATAATAATAAGTTATTATTTTCTGGCACACGCCATAAAGATATTTATATTTTGGATCTTCCCAAGTCATATGAACAATGTCTCGTTGCCAACACAAGTGAACAACACTTATGGCATCGACGATTTGGACATGTGAACTTTGGAACACTTTATAAGCTTTCAAAATTAAATTCTATTAAAGGTTTTCCGAAGCTCGTTTTTGAAAAGAAAAGTTTTTGCGATTCTTGTCAACGTGGCAAGCTTCCTAAATCTTCATTTAAACCTAAGAAAAGCATTTCTACTAAACGGCCACTAGAGCTATTACATCTAGATTTATTTGGGCCAACTAGAGTTGCTTCCTTAGGAAATGCAAGATATGGACTAGTCATCGTTGATGATTATTCAAGATTTACATGGGTATTTTTCTTAGGTAATAAAAATGAAGCTTTTGAAAACTTCACAATATTTGTGAAGAAAGTACAAAATCTCATCGGAACCACCATTTTCACTATTCGTAGTGATCATGGGGTGAATTTGAGAATGAGTCTTTCTCAAATTTTTGTGATGATCTTGGAATTACTCACACGTTTTCTTTCCCTCGCGCACCTCCTCAAAATAGTGTTGTTGAGAGGAAGAATAGAACGCTTGTGGAGTGTGCTCGCACTATGCTCGAAGATAGTCAACTTGGTTATCAATTTTGGGCGGAAGCGGTACACACCGCTTGTTATGTGTTTAATAGAATACTTTTGAGGCCCGGCACCAAACAAACTTGCTATGAATTGTTGTTTGGTAGATTGCCTCAAGTTAAACATTTTCGTGTTTTCGGCGCAAAATGTTTTATTAAAAACACATATGATAATTTGGACAAGTTTGATCCGAGATCGGATGAGGGGATATTTGTTGGGTATTCCTCACGTAGCAAAGCCTACCGGATATACAACAAAAGATCCTCTACGATCGAGGAATCACTTCATGTCTCTTTTAATGAGAATTTTACTACTTCTAGAATTTCAAATGATGATGATTCTATGGATGTTTTATGTGATTCGTTTGAAAATTCTAAGTCTATTGATTCAATTGATTCTATTGATACTAACCAGACTAATGAAGTTGTTGAGAATGTGCCTAGTGATCAAGGTATTCCCAAGCGGCTTCATACCGTTCGCGACCATCCCCATGAGCAAGTCATTGGCAATATTCATGATAGTGTCAAGACGAGATCGCAAGTTCACCACTTCGCCAATTGTGCCTTTGCCTCATCGATAGAGCCAAAGAATATAGTTGAAGCGTGCGAAGATAGTGCTTGGATCCTTGCCATGGAGGAGGAACTCATTCAATTTGAGAGGAATGAGGTATGGGAGCTTGTTCCTTTGCCATCGAAGAACCACACCATCATAGGGACAAAGTGGATCTTCAAGAACAAAACCGACGAAAACCAAGTCGTCGTCCGGAACAAAGCTCGGTTAGTTGCTCAAGGCTATCGCCAAGAGGAAGGTATCAATTTCGAAGAATCCTTCGCTCCGGTAGCTAGATTAGAATCAATTAGACAATTATTGTCTTATGCATGCCATAAAAATTTTAAATTATTTCAAATGGATGTTAAAAGTGCATTTTTAAACGGAGATGTTGTTGAGGAAGTTTACGTTTCTCAACCTCCGGGCTTCATAAATGAAAAATTTCCAAATCATGTTTTTAAACTAAAGATTATGGTTTGAGACAAGCTCCTCGAGCTTGGTATGATCGTCTAAAGAATTTTCTTTTGGATTTGAATTTTAAAATGGGCGAAACCGATTCTACACTTTTTGTTAAGCATGTGAATAATGATATTTTATTAGTTCAACTTTATGTTGATGATATCATTTTCGGTGCTACTAACTTCACTCTTTGCGAAGAGTTTTCTAATGTTATGAAGGAACATTTTGAGATGAGCCACATGGGCGAACTCAAATATTTCTTAGGTCTCCAAATTCGCCAATTGAACGATGCAATCTTCATCCACCAAACGAAGTATACGGTGGAGTTGCTTAAGCGATTTGGAATGGAGAGTGCTTCAGGGAAAAAGACTCCAATGAGCACGACTACGCATCTTGACAAGGATACAGGCGGTAAGGATGTAGACATTCGTCTATATCGAGGTATGATAGGTAGTTTACTTTATCTTATCGCAAGTAGGCCCGATATTATGTTTGCCGTATGCATATGTGCTCGTTATCAGTCTCAACCTAAGGAGTCTCACTTAGTAGCGGTAAAACGTATTTTCCGTTATCTAAGTTATACACTTGATTTTGGATTACTTTATCCAAAATCTAGCACGTATGAGTTAGTCTCATATAGTGATGCCGATTATGCGGGATGCAAATCCGACAGGAAAAGTACTAGTGGCACTTGCCATTTTCTAGGAAATTCTCTTGTCTCTTGGTTTTCCAAGAAGCAAAATTCTGTATCACTTTCAACCACCGAGGCGGAATATATTGCCGCCGGTGCTGCTTGTGCCCAGGTTCTTTGGATGAGACACACACTGAAGGATTTTGGTATTCATTATGATACTAGCTCAATCATGGTGGATAACCAAAGTGCTATCTGTCTTTCAAAGAATCCGGTGCACCATTCCCGATCAAAACATATAGATGTCCGACACCATTTTTTAGATGATCATGTTGCTAAAAAGGACATCATTTTAGTGTACGTTGAAACCCAGAAGCAAATCGTCGATATTTTCACGAAACCCCTAAAGGAGGACTCCTTTGTGCGGTTGCGTCGAGAATTGGGGATTATGGGTGAATCCGAGATATAGGATTCATATCTCATTCAATTATCTTGCATGCTTTTATATTTCGCGATATTTCGTTCATGCTAGATTTATTGAATTTTTGGGGATTTTATGTGATATGTTTGACGTTTTGCTCGAATTCTTATTTGAATATCGTATATGAGATTTCGATGTTTTATGGGGTAGTTTAGATGACTAATGAGAGGGTTAAGATGTTTCATCCAAGTGGTTTATGAAGAGAACTCATTTATCAATTTTTGGACTCTTCTAGTCGGTTTCAGTTCATCAGCCAACCGACTAGATGCTCATCTAGTTGGTCAGCTAGTGAACTCAGACCGACTAGATCAAGCTTTTATCTTTCTATTGTCATTAACTTTCTTTAGTCGGTCACAGTACACTTACCGACCGACTAGATTGAAAACTAGTCGGTCAGTGAGTATACTGCGACCGACTAACTCTCGCCCTAGAAATTTCTGTTTGCCTCTGTTTCGACTTAGTCGGTTCAAGCTCATTGACCGACCGACTAGATCGTAATCTAGTCGGTCAGTGCTTGAACTGTGACCGACTAAGTGTGTTAGGGCAAACGCATCTTTTCGCATTCTCGACCGACTTAAATCACTTCTATCCGACTAATTTTTGTTTTAGTCGGTATTCTAAGTCCCTCCAGCTCGAAAACCCCCTAAACCCGATCGTGCCTCTTCGTTTTCCCGTCGACTCCGGCCAGCTTTCCGGCCATCTCCGCCGCCCGTCGCCGTCGACCACTCCCCTAGGTATCTTCCCCCTTCCTAGATCTCTTTTTCCATCCCTAGGGTTAGTTCTTCATCGTGTTTTCTATTCTAGGGTTTCGAAGTTCACTTTTAGGGTTTGGTGCTTGCTTGATCTCAGTTTTTAGGTTTGAGCTAGGGTGTTTGATCCTATCTTCATCGCGTGATTGTACTCGTTGTTCCACGATCATGGCATGAACGAGAATCCCGATTACATCTTCTGGGGCATCCCCTATGACCGTAGAGGGTGCTACCGCTTCGACCCCTCCCAAGCGTAGGGCCAAGACCACTCGATCCCCCTCTTCGTCTTCAACTCCGTTGAAGAGGAAGAGGACGTCCAAGCCTAAACCTGCCGGCCAAACGTCCAAGCCCAAACCTAAACCTAAAAAGTTTCGCGCACCCACTCCTCGTGGTGAGCGTTCAGATAGTGATTCAGAGGATGATTCCGATGACGAATACACTCCTGAACATCCCGAGAAAGCTCCTACTCCACCCCCTCCTCCACCTCCTCCGTCCCGTAAGGCTAAGGGTAAAGCTCCTATGCCAGTCGGCGGTGTAGATATATCGTTGTGCCGCGACGACCCTCAGTGTCTCGCAGCGTACAACCGTATAGAGCACTGCCCACTGCTGTTAGAGCATTACGTTCAGTTTTCTGATTTTCTTGGCCTTGCAGATCTTCTCTCCTATAGTGGCCTATTGGACTATCTTAGATATGACCCCAAGGCGAACCCCAGACCATATCCTCGCCTGGTCAAATTATTCTATGCCAACCGTGTCCGGGGCCAGTACGACGAGTCTCACTCCATCGAGACTTCTGTTTTGGGGACTCCTATAGTCCTCACGGCAGAAATCTTGGGGGAGTTGATAGGTTGCTCGTCGTGTGGCCTCCTCCCTTCTGACATCTCTGTCGATGATATCTCCTCCCTCGATCAGCGGACCCTAGGCAAAATCTTCCAGGTTATCCCCCCAGCTTTTATAGGAGTCCCTACCAAATCTTTCAAATCAAATGCTTGGGTGCTTAACCTTATCTTGAAGTCCTGCCTTCTTCCCAAGTATGGATCTTCATCTCTTCCATCTCAGCCGTTTTTGAAACTGATATACGCTCTGTTCATGGGTAGCGAGATTAATTGGGCTCGCATTATACTCGATAAGATGGACTCTTTCGAGTGTATACGCAAGACCACTAAATCTGCGCATATCCCATATCCATGTCTGTTGACCTTGGTTTTCCGTCGTTTCGGTGTTCCCCTCCCTCTTGATGATGAGCGTCCCCTTGGTCCTCCTCTGAACACGACGGCCGTTAAGAAATCTCTTGCGGCACTTCGTCACGTGCAGCGGTCGACACCTTCTGCATCTCAGGCCACTCCCTCAGCTGCTTCAGTGCCTCCTCCTTTAGCTGCTTCTGTGCCTCCTCCCTCAGCTGCTGCAGCCCCCACTCCTTCTGCCACATTAGATGATGTCGTACGCCTACTTCGTCGGCACGAGTTGCGTTTGGCTCGTACCGAGGAGGTAGTTTACTGTATGGCTCGTATGATGGGCATTGAGCTTCCTCCTTCCGTGTCTGAGGACGATGAGATGGACGATGAGGATATTGATGATCTTGTCACCTCCTTGGCTCGTGGCGATAAGGCCACTGCTGCTGCTGCTGCTACCACATCTGCTCCTGGAGATGGCACCTCTTCCGGTGCTCCAGAGACTTCTGCACCAATAGTTTAGACTTCTGAGGCTGCTGCTGCTCCTGTTGACAACCCTGCTCCTGTCATGCCTGCTGCTACTCCTGTTGAGACCCCAGCTGTTGAGCCCGACGTCGTCGTTTCTACTCCTGCCCCGACTATCCCGTCTGTTGACACGCCTCTCCTCCCAGCAGAGCCTGAGTCCACTCCATCGACTGGACCCATAGAGACTGCTGATCCAGCCACTCCCTCGTGATCGTCAGTATCGAGGACTCTCCACTGCACATTGGATGATGCATCTTATTGAGAGTATTTTGGGTTAGGATGGAGTTTGAGGGTTATTTTGATGTATTTTGATTTTTATGGATGTCGGTGTTGTATTTTGATGTACTTTGGATGATGCTGATGGTTAGTTGATGTATGATGTATTTACATTTTTGGTTGATATCCATGGTCGTTTGTATTTTGATGTACTCGATGTGATATCTTTTTGGATGTACTCATGATGTTTTTATATATATATACATCGATGTTCTCCTTATTTGGTTCGTCGTGCACTTTTACTATTCGTTCAATGCATATGATATGTGAATTCCTCGCTCGACGCTTGAAAACTTGGTTAAATAGATTATATTTCTATGATTGTATAGAATTGTTTTCCATGCACAAATTTAACCAAGAATATTGAAAATTGGAGAGTATGTTCCTTTACTCAATAAATGAAGTAATATTTGGTGTTTTTGATGATTTTAATTTTCGCTTTTAGATGATGGACAATTTGGCACACCTTGATTTTATTTTATCGTTTTTCCCTTGGTGTCAATTGGGTCCATCGTCAACATCTACGACTCCCGATGTTGGATTTTAATTTCTCTAGTTGTTGTCGTTGTATGCCCCCCATTTTTGGGATAATGCCAAAGGGGGAGAGATACTGATAATAAATAGGGTAAATGAAAATTTAACTCAATTTCCAAGAATCTAGTTTGATATGTTAGATTCAGGGGGAGTTAAGATATATATAAGGATTTCCAAAATCCGATATTTCAAAAATCGATTCTCTTTATATATCTTACTCGTCTGATTGATGCAATTCATATATATTCATTTTGGAATTAACGCGTCATCAATGCAGGGGGAGTAAGTATTTTTCATTTGAATCATTATTTTTTATTATTATTTATGTTGGTTTGTCATCACCAAAAAGGGGGAGAATGTTGATTATTGGACTCCCCGGATTTGGTTTTGGATGATGAGCAAAAATAAATAATTCATGAACTAACAATTTGTGAGCGCAGTATTAGAGATCGTCGCCAAATTCACGAGAACAATCAAAGCGACATCTCAAGACTTCTCAAAGCACGTATTCATTGCCTAAAGCTTCGTTGAAGCTCTTGGACCGTTTTGGAAGTCATGAAGAATTAATCGAAGCTTTCGAAGACCTTTCATTAAGGTTTTATTTATAGTCTTTTAGCTTCGATCTATAGAATGTTAAGCCTTGAGTATATCTTACGATTCTATCTTCATAACGCTCATATCGTAGCTCTAGGATCTTAGTACAAGTTCATTATAACTTCCTCGAAGCGTCGCGCTTCGATTCGGACTTGTTTGTGCATGTTAGTTGGTACAAGAAGAAGTACTGACCGACTAGATGATGATCTAGTCGGTCAGCAAAGCTTCTTGGACCGACTAGTTTGCTTCCTTAATTTCTTGCACCTTACTGTTTACAGTTAGTCGGTCTACGTTGACTCACCGACCGACTAGTTTGTGAACTAGTCGGTCAGTGATGCTTCTTTGACCGACTAGTTGTGACTTACTGTTCATACTAAATTTCTCCTAAGCTACTGTTTATCGTTAGTCGGTCTAAGAACGTTTGGTGACCGACTAGTTGACAATCTAGTCGGTCAACTTTTGTTCTTGGACCGACTAAGTCAATTTGTATTCAGACTATTTCAGTATGCCTCTTAGTCGGTCTACGTTCACTGACTGACCGACTAGTTGTGAAACTAGTTGGTAAGAAAGTCTTCTTGGACCGACTAGATTTCTAGGTCTGAATTTCTATCTCTTCTCAGTTCTTCACTTAGTCGGTCCATGTTGTTTGACTGACCGACTAGTTGATGAACTAGTCGGTTAGTGGTTGTTCTTTGACCGACTAGTTGCCTCAGATTTCTATCCGTTGTGAATTGACCTAAGTTGTTTTTATGGGACCCTATAAATACGAACCATGGTCATTTCTCTCTAGGTTAGAGCTGCCATTAAGAGATTCATTGAGATAGAAAGAGATAGCCATTCTCACTCATTTCCAAAGCTCTCTTCCTCACAAGAAATCCATTCTCTCACTTTCTAGATCTAGAATCCATCTTGAGAGAAGCTTGTTCTTGGTGAGCCCTTCAAGCTCTAGCTTGAATCAAGTCTCCAAATCACTCCTAGGCACCTATTGCTGGTCATTTCCTTGGTGCTAGGTCTTGGTGACTTCATCTTCCTCAAATCCTTCCTTTCACCTATTGGGTAAGAAAACTCAAGGTATAGGATTTTGTGGTAAGATTGTTTATTTCATTATAAACTTGTTTATATTGCTGGTTGATTCTCTCGGTTGTGAGAGAAGGTTGTGATCCCGGGTTGTGGGATTCACTATTGCCATTGCATGTATGATTTGATCTTGTGAAGGTTTTTCACAAGATATTCATAGTGGAAATCTTGGGTTAGGGTTTCTAATCTAAGTATCCGGTGGGGATCCGGGTGGTTGGGACGTAGGATCACCAGGAACAAGTCGGGGAGACTTGGGTGGATCCGAACCCATTAACATCATTTGTTAGCATTGTTAATTTTGTTGTTGTCATTCAATTTAAGCTTCCGCAAATTGTTTTGGTAGTTGTTTACACTATAATTTGGAATTATACTCCTTGTTATTTTTAAAGTACTATTCACCCCCCCCCCCCCCCTCTAGTACTTGTGCAGTAGCTTGTAGGGCATTACAATAGGAATCAATAAAAAACATTGATTGCATAAAAAAGATATCAAATCAAAGATTCAAATAACAATAACAAAGATACTTAGCTTTCATGAAGAATTCCAATCCAAATACAAGCTTTTAGATCCAAGACGGGGCCTAGGGCATGGCCTAACCTCTAAAAAAGTCTCCAAGAAAAAAATGGAACTCCCTCTAATGAAGGCTAAAATCCCTATATAAAGTCCCCTCAAAACCCTAGAAAATAGCACTAGAAACCCTCTGAAATTCGTTCCCAAAGTCAGCTCTGGCCACAACTTAAGTTCTGAGCCCACGCTGACTCGGCCGAGTAGCAATTCCAGCACTACATCGTCAACTTGCAGAAATTCTTCAGATTTCATCTGACCTCCGATTGGCGCATTCTTGGTGGCGTTGGAACCGACATGAAGTCCACTATCCATAAACAAATATAAGAAAAATACTTTGCCTGCTGAAATGGTAGATCATAAAAGAGTGAGAGGCTATCTGAAAATCTGGGTGCTCAAGCCACTCGGGCGAGTGGAAATATTACTCGGCCGAGTGAGAATTCTACTCGGCCAAGTATGACAGTCTGCAGATCATCCAGAAAAACAGAGAAGTCGACATGGCTCTCTTCAAAATCTTGGCCTCCACTCGGGCGAGTGGAGTTCTTACTCGGCTGAGTGAAATTCACCACTCGGCCGAGTACATTGTGGTACTCAGGCTGGCAGATGTTGGCGTATCAGTATTACTCAGCCGAGTACGCTTCTTCACTCGGGCGATTGGGTTATGTTACCTGGCCGAGTGGCCTGTTTTTGAACTATGATCTTCTCTTCCTTGCCTCCTCGTCGATCATTTAGATCTCCTTCTTCTTCCACGCGTCCTCCAGTGCTGTTAGCTCCTTGATATGGTCATGGGCAATGCTCCAGCATGCGTTCAAGTCCTTTAGGCTTATTTTTGCTCCCGATTGCTCCATATTTCATGAAATCAGACAAAAACAAGAAATAGTGAAAAGTAACGCAATATCGTCGAATAATCGTGAAAAGCACTATATGAGCGATCAAAATGGTATGCAAATATGAAGAAAAAAGGTGTAAAATATGGACCGATCAACCCTCCCCACCATCAACTCCGGGGCAAGATTACGAGCTTCGTCTTCAATAGGTTACCGGTGGGTTAAGGACCGAGCTACGGCTCTCACCCTCCCTTCCCTCAACTCCGTGGCAAGCTTATGATCTTTGCCCTCGATAGGTCGCCGGTGGGTTAAGGACCGAGCTACGGCTTGCACCCTCCCTTTTCCCAACTCCGGGGAAAGCTTACGAGTTTCCCCTCGATAGGTCGCCGGTGGGTTAAGGACCGAGCTACGACTCACACCCTCCCCACCCTCAACTCCAGGGCAAGCTTACGAGCTTCACCCTCGATGGGTCACTGGCTAGTTAAGGACCGAGCTACGGCTCGCACCCTCCCCACTCTCAACTCCGGGGCAAGCTTACAAGCTTTGCCCTCGATAGGTCGCTGATGGGTTAAGGACCGAGCTACAGCTCGCACCCTCCCCTCCCTCAACTCCGGGGCAAGCTTACGAGCTTCGCCCTCGATAGGTCATCGGTGGGTTAAGGACCGAGCTACGGCTCGCACCCTCTCCTCCCTCAACTCCCGAGGCAAGCTTACGAGCTTGGCCCTTGATAGGTCACCGGTGGGTTAAGGACCGAGCTACGACACGCACCCTCCCCTCCCTCAACTCCGGGGCAAGCTTATAAGCTTCGCCCTCGATAGGCACCGAAGGGCAAGGGCTGAGCTACGGGCTCGCACCACCCCTCAAGCTCGCTCCAACGGCCTAGGGCCGAACTATACTCTCGACATCCGGCCCACTCTCACCCCAACTCTCATCCGCCCCGTATGTCGGGGGCACACATAAGGGCAAGGCTGAGGAGGAGGAAGCGTCAAGTCTTTATATACTCTACCAAACGAGTTCGGACAATGGCCTTCAGAAATAAAACTTTCATTGATCAAGATATTGAGGATATTTACAAATACTTCAAAAAGCCGGCCTTACAAAAAGATATCACATCGACAGACACTACAAATAGCCCTACTCCAAAACAAAAGAAAGAATAAAAAAATCCTAAGCGAGGCCCCAAGACCGGCCCTTAATACTCCACCCCCCGAAGATTACGTGGCACCCTGGTCACTTTCACCCGAACCGGCGTCGCCTCCCCCTTGATCATCAACTTCATCCTCTTCATCATCGGAGGCCATGGTCAACTTGGAGAAGTCGACCTCCAGTGCGGGGTATAACTTCGCCAACCTCGCCTCCACTCTTTTGAAGCCCACCTTCAATCCCTCTTCTACACCTTCCGCCCTCATCGATCTCATCATGGTGAGATACTCCTCCTCCTGGTACTTAAGAATGGCCACTGCCTTCTTGGCCTCCAGATCTATCTTCTTCAGTGTTGCCACCTGCCGCTTGAGCTCGGCAATCTCCACCCCCTTGGCCTCCACTTCCTCGGCATGGGCGTTCATGGCAGCGACTCTTCGACTCTCCTCTTCCCAAAGCTGCCCTTCCAGCCCCACCACGATCTTCTCCAGCTTCACGATCTCCTTCTTCTGGGTCGCATACCACCCCCAGAGCTGCTCCAGCAGATCCTCCCTATCTTGCAGCCTCCCGGCGACCTCCTAAAATTTGGCCTCTATCGCCTGTAGCTTATCAGTGGAAGCCTAGAGATCAGCCTTATTCTTCTTATGGCTTGTCTTAAGCCCCATCACGAAAGTTTGATGCTTCAAGGACACCATTTCCTCAACCGCCTATAAGAGGAACAGAAAACATAAGTACACCTAGAAGAAAGAAGACCAGTGGTATGTAGTAGAGAGAGCGGCAAACCTGCATACTGTGCCAAATTTCCATATCACAAAGGCGCTCTGGACCACCTTAGACATATACTCATGATCCCTCAGCAACAAACTGTTCTCTGCCAGACGAGCTGCGATGCTGGCCTCATCGAACACTGACTACATGTTGCCCATCAGGTAGCTCGGCGTGAAGAGTCCTCCCTTAGAAATGGCATGAACCTCAGCCTTCGTCGCCTTAAAGCGGGCGAGCATTGGCTCACAGCTCAGATGCCCCGGCTCCCCTGCTCCTAAAGGAGACATCCGTAAGGCCAATGCTCAACTGGAACCCTGCGGGCATGTGCCGCAGGAGCGCCCTGAGTCAGCAAGCTCCAGGGTGTCACCTCCTTGTCACCAGTGCCAAGGTCAACAAAGCCGCCCTGCACCGCCTTACTGACCCTACGGGTATGAACGGCTGCTGCAAGCATCTCCTTTGCTCTCTTGTCGTGCTCACCCCTCTCAGCCTCAATGACGACCCTCGAGCTCCGCTTCTGCCCCGACTACCTCACCAAGTTCTCGATTGCTACCCCCTTGCCTTTCTCCTGGGCTGAAGGCTTCTTGGCCAGCAGCTCCGAGGTCATCGGCTCCCTGCCCCTCCTCATCATCTCATCCCGCGAAAGGATCATGTCTGCACCTGCAGAGAGAAGAAAGATCAGGTTGAGCGTATATGGAGAAGGTCACCAAGATCGCAATACCTTCAGGCCAGAAAAATTAGGTGAATTGGTTTCCCTTAACCAAGTTCACATGCTTCTAGATCGCTTCGGGGATCTCTGCTTAGATATTGGAGTTCTCCAGGTCTTGCCCCTTTAGGGTCACCCCTCTATTCACTAAGGGATTCATCGTCCCCTAGTTCGACCTCAATACCAAGTCCGTCGGCATCAAAATAAAGACAAACATCTCCCTCCACTCTCTCTCCTCGCTCTGTAGCTCAAGGATGAGATACCGACCCCTCCTCGCACTAACATAATGATACATCCCCTTCTTCTTTGTCTCAAAGAAATACTACAGGAGCGATAGGCTTGGACTTATCTCGCTGACATTGCAGGGGACAACGAAGCCAACCATAGTGCTGATGGAGTTAGGCGTTAACTGGAAGAGAGGAAGCTCAAGGAAGTTCAACAAGTGAAGGAGGTGGGGTTTGAGCAGAAATCACAATCCGAGTTCGAAGATCGGGTATTAGACCCCGACTTCATTATCTCTTGGCGAGCAAACGCTTTCATTGGGTCCAGGGAGGTGAACTGTGCCGGGTGGCCGAATGTCTTCGGAGCAAATCTCGGGGAGCCTGATGGTGCTTGTTTTGCACTAAATAGCCATGATCCCCGTCGGAACAGTGGCCCTTGACTCTGCTGAAGCCCAACCCGAGCCCTTGCTCCTTCTTCTTGGCCTCCCCTTGCACCATCGACGTTGAAGGAACTGTAGGAAGTGCCTTCCACTCCTCTGGCCACACCATCGTCTCCTACGCTGCTGCTGCACTCCCACTCACAGGCTCTCCAAAGTACCCCTCTGCATTCAAATTAAAAGCTGAAGAACCAGAAGAAGCCATTGATAGATCAAGAAAATACCTAGAAAAGAAGAAGATCAACGGAGCTCCGACGAAGTAGTGACCGACAGCGAGAAATCTCGAGAGCAAAGAAGAGAAGAGAAGCCTTTTTTGAAATTTGGATGCAAAACCCCTCAACCGCTGCCCTTCCATTCTATCTTATAGAGGTGATCGGGAGATCCCAGTTGTTGAGGGTAGGTCATGTGGCAAGATCTGGGGCAAAACTGGCGTCTCGACTTCCCCCCAGAACAGTACGGGACACGTGTCGTGCTCCGCGTGGCAGGGTGCCTTGATTGCTCCCCCGCAGCCGAATCGGTATGATAGCTTTATAGATCCAGCGGTCACCTCACATTTAATGCTACAGATGTCACCCAATAGAGAGTGAAGCTCGTCATCCGAGCCAATCCGGACTTCCTGTTTCGAACTCGAATAATGGGGCAATTGTTACAACCTCAAGATCGGCCCAGTCGATCTAGGCCCAGATGTTCAAAGCCCAAGTAAATGGCCCGCCAAATCTCCACAATAAGAACTAGCTCTGACGAGAAGCTCACCAAGTCTCAGAGAAGCTCGCCCAAGCAAAGCTGCAAACTTGTCATCCGAATCAGAGAGAAGAGTCCTCCAGCAGATCACACACGTTCTATGCTAGCTTGCCCAAGAATAGCTCACCCCAGAGGCAGCTCGCCTTCCTCTTTGCCCCCAAAGCAGTCCGCCTAAGGAGGGAGGCGACCCGCCACAAACATCACTGCCAGTTTCACTACAGAAAAAGTCTCACAAAAGCGCACCTGGCCGCTTCGCCACCTGACAGCCTGCCAAAAGTGTCCCTGGCTATTTTGCCACAAACAGCCTGACAAAAGTGCACCTGACATTTACAGCTCTGACAGCCTGACAAAAGCACGCCTGACACGTTTGGCCCTGACATTGTCGGCTGAATCCCTGCCACCCTAACACCGCCAGCTCAGCTAAAGCAACCGACACCAGCAGCCTATAAATACCAGCAGCCTATAAATACCCCCTCTCCTCCAGCGAGAAAAGGGTTGGTTGGCTAATCTGTAAGAAATCCTAACACACCTACTTATACTTAAGGTCGAATATCCTCTAGATATTCGCGTCTTCCACACTAGTTCACCACGCAAGTGTCGATCTGCCTCTAAGATCGCCATGTGTGTCCAACATTCTTCAAGCAGTCATCGACTGACTTAAGCATCGGAGGGGCTACGAGCTGGCAGCCACCCCCGCCTTTCTGACAATTATTCTCCTTACAGGTAACTCGCCTCTGCTGACCGATGGTTGAAGCGACCTAGTGCGACCAACTTCAATCGAAGGGCAACCTTCACCAACTAATGAGTGGTCTTCACCAACTGGCAAGCGAACTTCACCAGATGGAGGGTGAACTTGAGATTCTCATCTACAAATCGTCCTCAAATCGTGATTAGCCTCGCCATCAACCCTACACTTGTAATCATCGTGCCCTTGATCCCCCACTTCAATATAAATTCATTGTAAGCTGATTTTATCCTGCAACACAAGGCAAACAGATAACGACAACAGTAAGCCAAAAATTTCATTTCATTTCATCTTAACTATTTACCCTACAGGTATAAAACAAAAAAAGAAGACTCCAAGCTCGGCTTCAAAGCCGGCCATACATTGTCGTCCCAGCCTACAACGCCCCTACTCGGCCACCACCCTCGGGGACCTGGGAGTCTGCCTGGTCGCCTCCCTGGTCGCCACCGGCCAGAATCTCTGCCACCTCGACCTCAGCAGCATGAGAAGCCTTCGCTTCCTCATCAGACGCCGCTGACAAGCGGGCAAAGTCGATCTTTAGGTTGGGGTAGAGCTTCCCTAACCTCGCCTTGGCCCTCTCGAAGCCGGTCTACAGACCGTCGTCGAAGCCATCTGCCCTCATGGCCGTCAGGGCGGGGACGAGCTCATTGGTCTGATACTAGAGGACGGCCTGAGCCCCGACCTTGGTCAGGTCGACCCTCGCCAGCTCAGTGTTTTGTTGCTCCAGCTCGACGATCTTTTCCGCGGTTGCCTCCTTCTCCGATGCCAGGAGCTTCTCGGGGCGACCCTCCGGGGCTCCTCGTTGCGAATCCTCTCCTGCAGCTCCCGACGGCCTTGTCCAGCTTGGCAGTCTCGTCCTTATGGGTCTGATAGTACCCCAGACTTTCTTCAGATTCTCCGAGACCTCCTTCAGCTTCACCTCAGCTGCCCCCAGCTAGATCACCTTCCTCGCCTGGGCGGATTTGGCCTTGACCGCCGCCGTTGTGTGTGGTTGGAGGGACACTAGTGCGGCCATCGCCTGCAGACGGAATCAAAAGAGTGAGCACAAATAACAAAGACGAATGTCAGTAAAGCAAATAGAAGGGGTGACGAACCTGCATGACGTGCCAGATGGCCGTCCCGCAGAGGCTTTCAGTGTCTACATTAAGCAGGGACTCTCGGTCACTCGACAGAGTACTGTTCTCTGTCAGGCGAGCCGCTGCCCCGGCCTCGTTAAAGACTGACTCATAAGTGCCCACCAGGTAGCACGGTGCAATAAGCTTCTCCAAAGAGAGTGCAAGGAGCTCCTCCTTCTACAACTTGAAGGTCATGAGCGCCTCTTCATAGCTAGGAGGGGCCGGCCTTCCCAGACTGGACGGCATGCAGCCGTATGGCTAGCTCGCAGCCGGAGCCCGACTTGTTGCCGACAAAACCAGAGGATGCAGAGGGGCGGCCGAACTAATGGGGATGATGGTGATCGGCGGTCCCCGCGACCCAGCCACAGTGAGGACAGCCTCAGGCTCGGTCGGTTCGAGGTTGATGAGACCCCCTCCTCGATTGTGCGGGAAGTATGGGCAGCCGCTGCGGGCTCCTTTCTTTCGCTCTTCTTTCTCGGCCCGAACGGTGGTGACCACCTCTTGACTCTGCTACTGCCCGGCCTGTGCCGAGCTCCTCGACTCAGGCTGCTTCGACGACGTCTCCCTCGCCATCTTCATCACCTCCTCCATGGATGATCACTCCGTGTTTTACACCTTTTTTCTGCATGTTTGCATACCATTTAGATCCCTCAAATCGTGTTTTTCACATTTATTCAACAATATTGTGATGCTTTTCACGATTTGTTGTTTTTGTCATATTTCAGGAGATTTGGAGCGATTTGGAGTGATTCTGAGATGCACCCACTCCAGAGTGTCACCGATGACTCTCTTGGGGGGTATTTTGCTATTGGAGAGGAGTGGAAGGAGAAAGAACGTCTTATGAGCGATGAGGAGGCGAAAATATGAAGTTTGGGCACTTTGAGCACTTTACTCGGCCGAGTGAAGGAGTCACTCGGCCGACCATAGGAAGCCCGCTCGGCCGGCCAGATCGGACACGCAACAGAGCAATATCAGCGTGCACTCGACCGAGCATCACCATGCCACTCGGCCGAGCACCGAGTCACCCATCGCCTGAGTGGAGCCAAGACGACGGCAACAAAAGATGCCAAACTCTCTGTTTTTTCGTCTGAACATGCCCGATGACTGACTCGGCCGAGTGGAGAAAGCCGGTCCGCCCGAGTGACAACCGACGTCCGCCCGAGTGACCTCCGAGGAGATGGCCCCCGAGACCCCCAACTCTCTGTTTCTGTACAGGGTTCGTCACTCGGCCGAGTGACATTTATCACTCGGCCGAGTGAGCCGCGCTGCCTGAAGCGTAAACTGCGGATTTGAGGCTGCGCAGGGGCATTTTCGTCAGGGTTTTTTGGGCGATTTTGGGGGGTATTTAACCCCAGTTTTTAACCTAGTTTAGAGAGTCTTTTTCAGAACTTTTTCAGCCTTTTTAGATTAACTTTTTAGGGATTAGATTGAGCTTTTAGAGAGGAGAGAAAAGTGATATTTTGTTGGATGCTATCTTGTTCTTCATTGGTTTGTATCTCTCTCCCTCAAAAACTCCATTTTTATTGATTTGTTGCATATTGCTATGAATTCCATTCATTTTACTTGTGAATTTCTATTGCGTTCTATTATGAATTGTGAGTAGCTCATCGTCTTAGGGCGTAGGGATGAACCCTACGAGCCCAATTTCGAGTTTGTGATGAATTGGTGAAACTATTGCTAGGATTGATTAGGGTTAGTTTGGGATCGCTATAAAACGAATAGCTAGGGATTCATACCGATTGGGGTTTGCAAGAGATTGGATCCCAATTTGATAGGAAGCCCTAGATATTCGAATTGGGTTGCAATTGAATTTCTCCGGAATCGGTTTGTAAGAGATTGGATCGAACCTAGGGTTTTCGATTGCAGCTCTGTACCGATACCCGTTTGCAAGAGATTGGACGGATAGGAACTATCCCAACCTAGGTCGTAGCTCGAGTTTGCACGAGAGTGGGCTCGAGATACGATTGAACGATGATGTTGTTCTTCACGCTAGTTTGCCCAGGTTAGGGTTTGCAAGAGATTGGACCCTACCCTAGGTTGGCTATAGACCGGCAATAGCGCGAGAGCGTGAGCTTGGTTTCACATTTTTTTATTCCTTTATTACATTTGAACGACTGAGACCGCATATTTGCGAACATTTTCCGACTTTTCCCATAGCCAGGTGACCGAAGAAGACACTGTTATTAGGCCTCCCTGTGTTCGATACCCGCTCGCCGCTACACCATGCGCTTGCGGTACGATTACAATCGTCGCCGCTCTGGGACGTGTATCCGGGGTGCGATCAAGTTTTTGGCGCCGTTGTCGGGGAAGCAATAGTGTTTGATTCCTATAACCTAGCTATTTCTTTCTTTTTGTTTTATCATTTTTATTTCTGTTTCACCCTTCCATTGTGCTAACTAGTTCTTTGAAACTCTGTTTTCCCTTGCATGTACACGAGATCCTCGGCGAACCCCGAAGAAATACTATACGATCCGTAGATCGAGCGTACATTGAGGAGGATCCGAGCGAAGAGGAGACCCGTTACGGAAGGAAATTTTATGACCCATCCTGAGACACCCGAACAATTGGCGGCACGAATGGCAAGGATTATTTCTATAAGAGATAGGCTTCGGCCTAAGACTTCTTCCACGACCTCGTCCATAGCCATGCCTGAGTTGGCGGCCGACAAAAATTTTGAGTTGAAGACCGGATTGGTGGTCCTTATGCAACAAGATCCGTTTCATGGGAACTCCCATGAAAATCCTCATTACCACATCCAGCTCTTCCTATCAAAGTGTGCCACCTTCCAAATGCTGGGAGTCTCCGTGGATGCTATCAGACTGCGCCTCTTCCCTTTCACACTAAAGGACAAGGCATTATATTGGTTGAGGACGCAAGCTGAAGGAATCATCAACACTTGGGATGAGTTGGCGAGTGCCTTCGTCGACAAATTCTACCCGCCCTCCAAGACGGTGAAGATAAGAAGTGCTCTCATGTCCTTCAAGCAAGGACCACAAGAGACTCTCTATGAAGCATGGGATCGCTTCAAGGACTTGCAACATCAATGCCCTCATCATAGCATTGAGGATTGGGAGCTCGTCCACAGCTTTTACAATGGACTCCAACCGGGAACGAAGCAGATTATTGATGCCACGGCAAATGGAGCCATTTTGTCAAAGACTCCCGATGAAGCTACGGCCTTGCTCGAGGAGATGGCCTCGAACAACCAACAATGGGGGGAGCGAGGACATTCTTCATCCTCCTTGAAGCCCACAAGTATCTATGAGGCCAAGGTCGTGGCGGAGCTTTCTAGCAAGTTTGATTCTCTCCACAAGGTTGTGGCGAGATTGGAGAAATTCATTACGGAGCCTCAAGGAGCCCCTCCTACTTCCACGCCGACAAATCATATGAGCGATTGGCAAGACCAATCCCAATCCATATATGTGGGAGGAGAACAAGGAGAAGGAGCTTTGGACCAAGTTCAATACGTCGCGGGGAATTCTGGATATTGGGCCAATCCGGCCGCTAGAAACCATCTGGGTTTCTCATTTGCCAATAATGATGGTGCATTGAACCCCCCCGCCACAACAACCTCCTCAAGCTCGGGCTCCACCACCACCACAACCGAATTATCCACAAAGGGGGCCACCGCAACAAAATTTCCCACCGAGGCAACAAGTGGGACCTTATAGGCCACCCAGGTATAATCAAGGGTGGAGAAATCCCAACCCACCGCAAGCTCAACCACGTCCGGATTTTGAAGCTAAGGTGGATGAGTTTATGGCGGAACAACGAAAGATCAATGCCACATTGAAGGCGGGACAAGATTCGCTCGCCACCGTCGTCGCTCAAATTGGGGAGCAACTTGCGTTGCTCAATAAAAACAATCAACAATTGTCGGCTCAACCCGAGCCGAATCCACGGGGCAACACCGGCCATATCAATGCGGTCGTTGCGGTTACTACAAGAGGAGGGAAGGATACCACTCCCCCATGACCAAGTCAAGGAGCCCGTGGTGGAGAATCTACAAGAGAGAGAGCCGACAATTGAAGTTGAAAAGGAGAAAGAGCCGCAAGAAGGAGAAAAATCTAGAATGGAGGAGCTTATCGATGAGTGCCGATTTATGCCACCGGTGCCCTTCCCTCAACGGCTAGCTAGAGCCAAGATGGAGAAACGGCTAGCCAAGTTTCTCGAGTATTTGAGAGGAGCGAGCCTTAATATCCCCTTCCTCGACGCTTTAGTGGAAATCCCATCTTATGTCAAGTTCTTAAAAGACTTGATCACGGGAAGGAAGAGGAAGGAGAAGATAATGCTCGCGGAGGAAGGGACTTGGTTCACAAAGAGGGAGAAAGAGCCCGCCAAATTTAAAGATCCAGGGAGTTTCCAGATTCCTTGCACTCTAGGCGACGTCCCCCTACAAAAAGCATTGGTGGACTTGGGGGCTAGTGTTAGCCTCATGCCCCTCTCCATGTTCCGGAAGTTGAATACCGGCACGGATTTGAAGCCTACCGACATGCGGATTCAACTAGCAGACGGGAGGATTACAAGACCGGTTGGGATCGCGGAGGACATCCCACTCCAAGTTCCGGGGGGCATATGTTTGCCATGCGATTTCGTGATAATGGACATCAAGGAGGAGGGCGATACATCACTCATACTCGGACGCCCATTCCTCGCCACCGCCGGTGTCATCGTCGATGTGCGGGAGGGGACCCTTACCTTGAATGTCGGCAACATCGAAGTGGAGCTTCATATACCAAAGGCAATGAAGCACATGCCGCATCACGAAGAGCTAGATTACATGGACCTCCTTGATGAGGTCATTGAAGAGGCGATACCCCACTCCATCGGCACACCCCACGAAGATAGCTTCGAAGAAGGCCTAGATTTGGCCAAGGAAGAGAAGATGGAGCACTCCCCTGATATCTCCATGGCAATTGATGATGGCGACGCTGATGTCGCAAGAATACAGGAGCTTTGCAAGCTCTCGAAGTTGAGGACTCCGAAGAAAGCGTCACCAATACGAAGATCGGTGTCACTGGCAAAGAGGAAGACCGGAGCAAGCTCTAGCTTGGGGGAGCCACCCCCCAACATTGCCCATGATGAAGGGGCGCTGAGGAAGACCACATCACACCACCATGATCCAAATCCGAGTGGTCTTCCAAGCAAGTTCGACGGGTGCATCTCGTATGCACCCAACATCAAGCGTTAATTGAAAATCAAAAGGGGTCGAGCTCAAGACCTTAAACGAGCGCTTATCGGGAGGCAACCCGACAGTTAGCGCATTTTTTTATTTTGGTTTTTATTTTTGTTTTAGACTTATTTAGTGTTTTTGAGTCGTTTGCCCGAAAATTTTTGACAACGGGTCCTATTTTCTTTGACAGGAGAGGAGAACGGGATATCTGTCATATGGAGGATGACTAATGCAAAGAGGAGCGCTCCATGGAAACGCTCGTGGCTTAGGAGAAGGAAGAAATCAACTGGAGAAAGAAAGACAGAGATTAGAGCCAAAACGAAGCATCGCAGCAGAAAACAGGGCTTCACTCGGCCGAGTACCATATCCACTCGGCCGAGCAACCAACGTCGTCCGCCTGAGTGGCACACCAACGAGGGAAGTCTGCTGCACCCAACTCTCTGTTCTTTTTTCGATTTCAGTATAAATTGCCACTCGGCCGAGTATATATTTTCCACTCGGCCGAGTGAAACTGATACGCTCCTAGGGCAGGAATTACCGAGTAGCTTGGCCACTCGGCCGAATGGACTTTTTCCACTCGGCCGAGGGTGACAAAGCCACTCGGCCGAATCGTAAGCGGAGGGAGAAATTTTATAAACTTTTTCGTTACGATCACTTGGCCGAGTGACACAGTCACTCAGCCGAGTCGTAACCTCTCCTATATAAGGCTCAGCGGGTCGGCGCGGAATTCGAAACGCCAAAATCCCAAATCTCCCGAACCCCCGTGCGACCGCTGCTCCCTCGCCCGCTGCGACCACCCCCTCACCCGAACACCACCCTCGACCGCCGACCGTCGGCGGCCGAGCACCGACCGCCGACCGCCGCACCCCCTCACCGCCGACGACTCCCTCGCCGCCGACCATCCTCCGGTAACCCCGATTTCACCCGTTTTCTCCATTTTCTCCTATTTTTCAACGATCCGTGCACCTATCGAGCCCCTACCCCAAATTAATTTCATTATCTATCTATTATACCCCCAATCCCTCATGTATTTTGAATTTTACACGCTGATATCGCTGTTTGATGTGTAGGCTATCTTGGGGAGCTTAGGGGAGCCTAGGGGAGCTTCCGGGGCGCGCTTTTGGCTTAGTGGAGGCGGCGTCTTTGCACGCATCCGCTGTTTTTCTCTCGCGGCATGTTCAGGTACCTTCGTTCTATTATTTTTGACACGTCGCATTTTATATTCGTTGGGTGATCACTCGGGGCACACATGCCGCCCCGTACACGGCCACGCACTAGGAGAGCTTCCGCCAAGCGGAAGCGGTCGGATGAGCCCGGCCCCTCCCACGAGATGGAGGACTCTCCTCTACCTACACCACCTCACCCCACACAGCCACAGCCTTGTCGACCCTGTCCATCCACAGCCACAGCCAGCCGAGCACATCCACCCACAGCCACCCCCGGCTCCTATCGTCGGGCCGCTGGGTATTACGTTCCGAGACGACGCACATCGCGTCGCTTTTGAGCGTATCGCCCAGCGCTCGATAGTGCCCTCCAGGTTTGCACACCTTGCTGACCTAGACCGCCTGGGGGTACTCGAGGGGATGCTCACGTTGTACGACAACGTGGGTTGGCGAGACTTTCTTTCTGTGTCGGCAGACACCTATGTCCGTCCGACACTCGAGGTGCTCAGCTCGATCGCCCGGACCGCTGAGGGATGCTCCTTCCGACTTATGGATCGAGAGTGTCAGATCACTCTCGATATGCTTCGAGCGTTATTTCAGTGGCCCACAGTCCCTACGCCCGACCGAGCCTACGCCCCCACACACATCCCTCCCCCATCCTTCGATTCACACACCTTTTGGGCCAGGATCACAGGTTTACCTCAGGCCTTTGACCCTAGTAGGGCCAAGGCCTCGGCCATAGTCCACCCCTGCCTCCGCATAGCACAGCGCCTTATGGCGACCACCTTTCTGGCAAGGTACAAGCCTGGGACGATGTCGACGCCTGAGTTCTATATGCTCTACGCGATGACTCGCCCCAGAGTTCTTGATAGGGATGGTGTCACGATGGTCCCCGCCATTGAGATTGACGTCGCTAGCTGGTTTTTGGACCGCATCATCGTATCGGTGGGCGCTCGCTCCCTGATATGTTGCGGCGGCCTGATCACCCTGCTAGCTCTGATGACCGGCGAGGACCTACCGGTCGACCTGCGTCGACCTTCGGGCCCTACTTCACTCTCGATAGACGTCATGGCCCGGATGAAGATGCTTCGTCCGCACGGCCAGCGGCACTGGATATGGTTGCACGGTCCGTTCGGTGCTGACTACATGATCCTTCCGAGCCCCGCTCGGACACACATAGGACCAGCACACGAGGACTGGCTTCCGGCGATGGATCTCCTGATCCCCGCCGCCTACGTGCTAGAGGCCGAGGGAGCTGAGCCTACACCACCTGCACACCCTGCACCGCCAGCTGACCCTGTGTTCCCTCAGCCTGAGCCTGCACTTTTTGCCGCTCCCGACACTTCTGTCCCCACTTCTGCCAGTGTCGGGAGTACGCTTGCTGAGCCTACGCCCACCACGTCTACCACTACCACCACCACTGATGTGCCCTTGTCGGTTGAGCCACTCACCTCTCTGCTACCCGAGCGTCCACCCACCATACTTGAGAGCGGCGAGCCTTCCTTCACTTCCGTCGTGGAGACCCTATCCACTTTGATCTCCGCTGGGTTTCACCTTTTGGACCCCACACTTCCTCCCCAGCGGTTGACCTCTCTGTCTCCACGGTAGCCGTCCTATCTGAGAGTGTCGCGACGTCTGTTCCCACGTCTGTGTCACTGACCTCTCTCGCTGCCTCGTCACCGATTTTGTCTTCCACTCCCACTGCTGCTGCTTCCACCTCACACCAGCCTGCGTCCCAGCCTTGCACTGAGGCTGGGCATCCACTAGTGGGCACAGCACCCTTTCGACCCATGCCTGCTGTCCCGATCACCTACACTGCACGTATTAGACAGCCCCAACCTGCTCAGCCTAGACCTGTCCGTCCCTCCACTCCACCACCCCCTGATGCCTTAGTTCAGAGCGTTCGCGCTCTTGAGGGGGCGATGAGTGGACTGCGGGGCGATTTTAGGGCTCTGTCTTCCACAGTCACCGCCATGCAGCACCGCCTCGAGCTACTTCCCGGCATTCACTTTTGCCTGACCCAGATCCTTGAGCGACTGCCACGACCCACATCCACCCAGCAGACAGTACCACGCCCACCACCCCCACCCCCACCCACCCAGCAGACTGTTTCCCAGCCACCATCACCCCCACCTCCGCCTCAGGACGGAGATGGCACAGCACCACCAGCTAGGCACTCCCTTGATGCCATCGATTTTTTTTGTCGTTATGCTGCCCATTCTCTGCTTGGTCCTGATGATTTTTGCCCACCCCCTCCTCCCATCACTATTTTTGTCCACATTTTGATCATATCATTCTATATCCTTTTCGGGAGTGAGGGACAGTATTTTTGGTGACACACACATATCTGCATCACTCTTATCCTTGCATGCATCACATTCGCATCATATTTTTCATCTTGTTGTTTTTATTTCTTTTTCTCATGCATGCATACCCACCCCCTCCACCCATTACACGTCTCTCGGTGTGCCACACTTTGCACATTGAGGACACTGTGCACTTTAGCTTGGGGGAGTGAGTTCTCACGCTTTTTGCTTTTACCACCTTTTATTTTTAGTTTTTCACGTTTTTCCACTTTTGCACCCATTTTTCATCACTTTTTCATTTTTACCATGCATCACGTTTTTCTTATTCTTCTTGTGTGCCGCATTGTAAATAGTTTTATTTTCGTTTATCTTTGTTTTCTTTCATCTTTTGCTAGAGATGACCTTTCTGTGATGATGATGATGTGGTGTTAGCTTTTCTCTATATGCATGCTATATTTGTCATGTCATAGCTCTTTTTATTTCTGATATCATATGCTATGTTCTGCTTTGCATTTAGAAATAGTAACCCACTCTCTTTTGCTGTATGAAAATGGATGAAATTCTATTATTAGCTGATGTCTGATAATTCATATGTATGCTACCGTAGAAAACACACCAAGATTCACGCATTGATGCTTATATCTGGAGTACTGATTTCCTTTCTCACATCACTTCTATTTGCATGACTTGTACACTTCACTTCGGGTTGATTGAAATGTTTGCTAGCTTTGATAAATCTGGATTAGTTTACTTTTGAGATTAAACTGAGTAGATTATATTGCCCTGCTGAAGTTGTCATGCACGTCCTATAGAGTGAACTGAGAGATACATTTATTTCTTTCTCCACATATCTTGAACATTATTTATCTATTTTAAATTCATTGGTGAATCTCCCCCTTAGCGATTCTATCTTTGGCATTCCCCCGTTATTAAAATCACATGCTCCAAATTCCCCAAACCCAAAGAAAAAAATACTTGTATATCCTTCTCTTTGATTTGGGATCATTGTGTATATATGCTATTCAAAAAAAAGAAGAGAGAAAAAAAAGATTTGAGAAAAAAAATAATAAGAAAAGAAAAGAGAAAAGTAGTTCGAAAACGATCCCATCTCATATACTTTGTCTCTTTCTTCCCTCTTTTGTTTTATTTTTGACTTTTGGAGCTTCGTAAAATGGGGATGTAAATATCGTTTTATATATGCCACCACGCTTATAGATAAGCTTGGGGGAGAGAATCCAATGATGTGTGAGAGAGTGACTACTTGACGGTGCATGACAACCTAGGCTAAGTAATATTTTATACTCGGTGAGATTGCTAAAGTTTTATGAAGTCCAGAAATCTACGCTTAGCATTCATTTCATGAAAACCACACTTTTTCTATTCTTTCTACTCTATCGTGTGATATCTCTTATACTCCTTATAGAAAGCATTCAATTGAAAAGTGTGTGATCTACGATGTTGTATACCGCTTTAGACGCTTCAGACGATGTTAATCTTAGAATTATTCCATTTTTCATGCTATATTGATATTCTTGGGTTTTCTATTTCAAATGCACCATTATACTATGATATCAAAATAAAAGTCTTTGACATGTGTTTTATATTCGATGCATGCTATATGAGTAAGCAAAACCCACGTCCTGAGAAAATGATCTAGCCACTTCCCTCTTCGTTTTCTATTTCATTTTTCATTTTTCGCTTTCCTCCTTTCCGCCGTTTTCTTTATCTTTATCCACCGGGTTCGCTTTTTACTTATCTTCCTCGAGGACGAGTAAGAGGTAAGCTTGGGGGATTTTGATCACTCCGTGTTTTACACCTTTTTTCTGCATGTTTGCATGCCATTTAGATCCCTCAAATCGTGTTTTTCACGTTTATTCGGCAATATTGCGATGCTTTTCACGATTTGTTGTTTTTGTCGTATTTTAGGAGATTTGGAGCGATTTGGAGTGATTCTGAGATGCACCCACTCCGGAGTGTCACCGACGACTCTCTTGGGGGATATTTTGCTATTGGAGAGGAGTGGAAGGAGAAAGAACGTCGTATGAGCGACGAGGAGGCGAAAATATGAAGTTTGGGCACTTTGAGCACTTTACTCGGCCGAGTGAAGGAGTCACTCGGCCGACCATAGGAAGCCCGCTCGGCCGGCCAGATCGGACACGCAACAGAGCAATATCAGCGTGCACTCGACCGAGCATCACCATGCCACTCGGCCGAGCACCGAGTCACCCATCGCCCGAGTGGAGCCAGGACGACGGCAACCAAAGATGCCAAACTCTCTGTTTTTTCGTCTGAACATGCCCGATGACTGACTCAGCCGAGTGGAGAAAGCCGGTCCGCCCGAGTGACAACCGACGTCCGCCCGAGTGGCTAAAGGCCGTCCGCCCGAGTGACCTCCGAGGAGACGGCCCCCGAGACCCCCAACTCTCTGTTTCTGTACAGGGTTCGTCACTCGGCCGAGTGACATTTATCACTCGGCCGAGTGAGCCGCGTTGCCTGAAGCGTAAACTGCGGATTTGAGGCTGCGCAGGGGCATTTTCGTCAGGGTTTTTTGGGCGATTTTGGGGGGTATTTAACCCCAGTTTTTAACCTAGTTTAGAGAGTCTTTTTCAGAACTTTTTCAGCCTTTTTAGATTAACTTTTTAGGGATTAGATTGAGCTTTTAGAGAGGAGAGAAAAGTGATATTTTGTTGGATGCTATCTTGTTCTTCATTGGTTTGTATCTCTCTCCCTCAAAAACTCCATTTTTATTGATTTGTTGCATATTGCTATGAATTCCATTCATTTTACTTGTGAATTTCTATTGCGTTCTATTATGAATTGTGAGTAGTTCATCGTCTTAGGGCGTAGGGATGAACCCTACGAGCCCAATTTCGAATTTGTGAGGAATTGGTGAAACTATTGCTAGGATTGATTAGGGTTAGTTTGGGATCGCTATAAAACGAATAGCTAGGGATTCATACCGATTGGGGTTTGCAAGAGATTGGATCCCAATTCGATAGGAAGCCCTAGATATTCGAATTGGGTTGCAATTGAATTTCTCCGGAATCGGTTTGCAAGAGATTGGATCGAAACTAGGGTTTTCGATTGCAGCTCTGTACCGCTACCCGTTTGCAAGAGATTGGACGGATAGGAACTATCCCAACCTAGGTCGTAGCTCGAGTTTGCACGAGAGTGGGCTCGAGATACGATTGAACGATGATGTTGTTCTTCACGCTAGTTTGCCCAGGTTAGGGTTTGCAAGAGATTGGACCCTACCCTAGGTTGGCTATAGACCGGCAATAGCGCGAGAGCGTGAGCTTGGTTTCACATTTAGTTGCAACTAGTTCACCCAAGTTTCAAGTCTAGCAATTGTGAAACCCACGAATCACAATGAGGAGATACGGCAAGTAACGGGGATTCCCTATCCCCTAAGCGTCTTTATTAATTTGTTATTCCTTTATTACATTTGAACGACTGAGACCGCATATTTGCGAACATTTTCCGACTTTTTCCATAGCCAGGTGACCGAAGAAGACACTGTTATTAGGCCTCCCTGTGTTCGATACCCGCTCGTCGCTACACCGTGCGCTTGCGGTAAGACTACGATCGTCGCCGCTCCGGGACGTGTATCCGGGGTGCGATCAATGGACATACTCATGGTTGTGCCTGTAAAAAGAAAACAGATCAAGGTGAGCATTTCAGAAGTTGTTCGCGAAACTCAGAATACCTTCAAACCAGACGTGATGGGTGATCATCTTGTTTGCGACCAGGCCCTTGAAGACTCTGCTCTCCCTGGGGATCTCCTCTAGGATTTTGGCATTCTCAAGGTTGCTCCCCTCTAGGACCACTTCGACATTCACTGAGGGATTCAGAGTCCCCCAGTTCGTCCTCAGAGCCAAGTTTTCCGGAGTCGAGACGAATGCAAATCTCTCCTTCTAGTCCTTCACTTTTCCCGGCAGCCTGAGGACGAGAGGTCGACGCCTCCTCGCACAGACATAGTAGTATTCCTCCTTCTTATTCGCCTCGAAGAAGTACTGGAAGAGCGGTAGCAGTGGACTTACCCCGCTGGCAGAGCAGAGGACAAAAAAGCCAACCATCATGCTGATGGAGTTCGGCATCAACTAAAAAAGCGAGAGTTTGAGGAAATGGAGGACGAGGAGGAGGAAGGGATGGAACGGGAAGCTAGGTTGGGTAGTACACGTCGACCTCGTTGTCCCTTGGGGAGCAAACCTGCTCGCTGAGTTTGGGGAGGTGAACTATGCAGTGGTCTGGATGTACTTGGAGTGGATCTCAGGGATCGCAGAGGGTAGCAGATGAGACATTTGGGCCAAGATTCCAGCAGGGACCGCAACCGTGATCCCACTGTCGCTTGTGACCTTGACGGCCTTGGCGGTCGACTTGGGCACCTTTCCTTTCTTGGGGTCTCTCTTGATCAACGACAATGAAGCAATGGCCTGCTCAACTGCCAGTTCTCCCTCCCACTGTTCCGGCCAAGATATCGACGGTGTCTCCGACGCCACCGGTTCCGACTCGGTGGCGCTACTCCCTACGCCCATGCCGATCATTATGCTCGTCATGCCAGGAAGAAGCCCACCTACTCTCCAACAGGAAGCACGGTCAGGCGGTCAGAAGATGCCGAACTTGGGCACCGAGCTTGGCTCTCCCCCCGGGCGGCCCAGCATAAATATCTCTGACAGGATGATGTATAGCCACCTACCATCCATTAATGCCAGAGGTTAATAGCGAGATCTGATGGCCACCCCTCGCGTCTCATTAATGTATCTGACACCATTTGACACCATTAATGCGGAAAATATCTCTGACACGCCCCCCACCAACCTATCACTTCTCCTCCAGCTAAGCAGACTCGACAGCTGATGGGACGGTGACCAACCGACTCTCAGCTCTATAAATACCCCCTCATGCCTCCATAGAGGGGGTTGGTCAGTTAAAAATCTTTAAATCTTTCCAATATTCAAGGTCGGATATCTTTAACATTTTTGTGCCTTCCTCATAAGCTCGACACGCTTCGTCGATCTGCTTTAAGAACGCCAAGCGTGTCCGACACGCTTATTTCAAGTCATCTACTAACTTAAGCATCGGAGAGGCTACAGGCTGATAGCTAGCCCATCTTTCTGACGAGCTGCTATTTTCACAGGAAGCTCGCATCAGCTATCGGGTGACGGCGACCTCCAGTCGACCTTAGATTCTTCACCTCCAGAGCGAGTCCCAAGTCGTGCTAACCTCGCCGTTAGCCAAAAACCTGTAATCATTGTACATGTAATCCCTCATAACAACAAATTTCATCCTTGACGGACTTGACCCGTAACAGTAATTAATGATAGTAAAAAGTATTAGTAAGGTCATTAGTAAAAACGAAGTGATACTATGTCGTTTTCGCACACGATTCCGAAAAATTACGAAAACATAGCCACAGGTTCGTATCATCGCGAGGATCGTGAATACGAGGTCCATTCTGAAGTTTGAGCTATGGAGATACGAGTTTTGGGCCAAAATGTTTAGGTCACGGGTTTGCGGGTTCTAGGTCGATTTGACTCCAGAAAATTACGAAATTAATTTGGGGAGCACTAAATGATCATAGAATTACATGGTAGAAGTTTGAAATCGTTTTGAAAATGTTTATATAGAAAAATAATTGATACTGCTATATCGGTAATAATTAAGTAGAAAATATTATATAAACTATTTAAACTTTTTGACGACACTTAAACTTACGAATTGTAACGACCCGTATTTATCAATACATCTATTTACGTATTTCACGTATTTTCACTTTTTTAAAAGTATTTTATACTGGTTAGTCAGGAGTTTTATATCAAAAACTGATTTCAAAATCTTTATAAAAAATATCTTGAAGTATCAAACTAGTTATTGTGTATTTCAGTAAGTTCGAGTTCCATCAAATACCTCTAAATAATTTTATAATGATTCATTTTCAAGTATTACTGATTCGGATCAATGATTTAATTTTCTATATAAACATCATCAAAATATTTTCGAACTTCTACAGTATCATTCTATGATCATTTAGGGCTCCCCATTTTAATTTCGAATTTTTTGATATCAAATCGACCTAGAACCCGCAAGCCTGCATCTTAAGCGTTTTGGCCCAAAAATAGTATTCCTGTAGCGCAAACCCCAAAATGGATCTCGTATTCGCGATCCTCGCGATGATACGATAATATGGCTATGTTTTCACAATTTTTCGGATGCGAATACGGGGTTGTATTTCCCCCAATTTTACTAATTACATTCACTAATCACTTTTTACTCTTACTAATCACTTTTACTTTTAACTAATTACATTTTACCCTCCTTAAATGGCTGCCTAAGTGGGTAAGATCCGATAATTTCGGATCCACCCACCCTAATTACTACCGAGTAATTAATATCCCTTTTTTTCTTATTATTATTATTATTATTATTATTATTATTATTATTATTATTATTATTATTATTATTATGTTAGTAATTTATAACCCTATAAATAACATGCTCATCCACGTTCATCTTCAGCCCAACTCACTCACCCAGAAGTCGAACCCATCATCTCTCCATCTTTGGTTCTCAGCATCCCTCATCCCCTCATACTCACGCAAACACAGCCCCCCAAGCTATTGATCGGTCCATATTTTTACACCTTTTTTCTGCATGTTTGCATGCCATTTTGATCGCCCATATCGCGTTTTCACGATTATTCGACAATATTGCGATGCTTTTCACTATTTCTTGTTTTTGTCGTATTTTAGGAGATATGGAGCGATTTGGATCGATTTTGAGATTAAGAGGACTTGCACCCACTTTAGAGTGTCGCCCACGACTCATTTGCAGACTTATCGACGATGGAGGATGAGTGGAAGAAGAAGGACCTTCATAGGAGCGACGAGAAGGAGAAAGGGAGAAGATTGGGCATTTACAGCATGCCACTCGGCCGAGTGAAACACACACTCGGCCGAGCAAGAAAGCCCACCCGGCCGACTAGAACGGATACGTGCACAATGTTTTTCAGCGTATACTCGGCCGAATGACAAAGTCCTACTCGACCGAGTGAGGAAGCTTACTCGCCTGAGTACGTCAGGAAAATTTTCCACAGAAGAGGCCGAATCTACTGCGATTCCCAGAGACACGTCGATGGCCTACTCGGCCGAGTACACATTACCACTCGACCGAAAGATGAAAGCTACTCAGCCGAGTCACCTCTGAAGACAGACCCCTGAGGACCTCGAAGTTACTGTTTTTCTACAGGGTCTGTCACTCAGTCGAGTAAAGAAGTCCACTCGACCGAGTGAAGAATCCCACTCGGCCGAGTGACGCCGATGACACACACGCCCAGATTTTCAGATAGCCTTCCATTATTTTGTAATCTGCTATCATTTCAGCAATTAAATTATTATTCTCATATTTTTTATGGATAGTAGACTTCATGACGGTTCCAACGCCGCCAAGAACACACCAATCGGAGGTCGGATGAAATCTGGAGAATTTCTGCAAGTTGACACTGCAGTGCTGGAATTTCCACTCGGCCGAGTCAGATTCCCACTCGGCCCGAGTGGCGGCGGGCCCAGATTTTAAGTTGCGGTTAGGGATGTTTTTGGGCACGATTTTGAGGGGTTTTCTAGGATTATTTGCTAGGGTTTTGGGGGGCTATATAAGAGGGTTGTAGCCGTCATTAGAGGGGAGTTCCCATTATGTTTTCTTAGAGATTATTTTAGAGGTTAGGCCATGCCTTAGGCCCCCTCTTGGATCTAAAAGCTTGTATTTTGGATTGAAGATCTTCATCAAAGCTAAGTATTTTGTTCTTATTGTTTGAATCTTTGTTTTGATATCTTTATATATGCAAGCAATGTTTTTTATTGATTTCTCATATCGTTATTGCTATGCTTGAGTATATTTGATGTTCTAGGGCATGGGGATGAACCCTGTGGATCTAATTTCAGATTTGTGATGAATGAATTTCTAAATTACTAGAATTTCTAGGAGGGTAGGTTGTGATTGATTTACTACTGATAGCTAGAGATTTCCATCGATTTGAGGTTTGCAAGAGATTGGATTCTAATCGATGGGAAGCCCTAGAAATTCGATTTATTTTTACGATTGAGACTTCTCTAGAATTGGTTTGCAAGAGATTGGACCAAAGCTAGGATTTTTAATTGTAAATCTATACACATATTCGTTTGCAAGAGATTGGACGAATACGAGCCATCACAACTTAGATCATGACTCGAGTTTGCACGAGAGTGGGCTCGAGGAGCGATTAAACGATGATGTCGATCCTAATGCTAGTGGCTTAGGTTAGGGTTTGCAAGAGATTGGGCCCTATTCTAGGTTGCTATAAACCGGCAATAGCGTGAGAGCATGAGCTTGGTTCTCTATTCAGTTACGACTAGTTCACCCCAACACAAGCCTAGTAATATTGAGATTCACTATTTACAATGATGTATGAAGATCCGTAGTGGGGATTCCCTAGCTCTAGACTCTTTTATTGTATTAAATTCAAATCGATACTTTATCCGACTTCTTTATCACCGACATCGACATCCACCACCATTTCCATTATATCATTCCATAACCATATCCACCAATAAAACATTCGTAGTCGAACCAACCTAAGATAGATTGAAGCCAACACCACCTCCTCGTGTTCGATACCCGCTCGCCACTTCACCGTGCGCTTGCGGTAAAACTACAATCGTTCTCCGGGTATATATCCGGGACGCGACCAAGTTTTTGGCGCCGTTGCCGGGGAGGTGTTTCCCGTTGGGTGTCAATTGTCACAATTAGGTTGATTAGACGACGAAAAAAATTTTAACAAAAGGATATTTTCACCCCCGCCACCATTATTATCATTTCTATATTCTTTTGTGCCACTGATATTTTTCTCCAGGTATTTATCTTTGTTGATCAGGTGCTATGGATTATACTACGTGGACCACAAATTTTGATCAGAGTGCTCAGATGGAAGAATACTATTATGATCAGAGTGCTCAGATGGGAGACTACTATTATGATCAGAGTGCTCAGATGGGAGAAAACTTTTTTGATGAGATGCATGCACACCAGATTGAAATACAAGCCAGGCTTGATAAGAGCAACCTTCAATTGGAATGGACGAAGAGCGTACTTAAAATGAATGCGCTCAAGCTTAAGGTTGCAGAGATTTCCAAAGATATCAGTTTTGTTTCTTCATATTATGGGCAAGAAGCATCACCGGTCATATTACCAGAGCCAGAATGTGCCGTCATCGATCCCACATCCTACGATACAACTATTGCATATAAAGAATGGATGTACGAAGAGGCAGTGGAGGAAGCAGAAATTGAGTCATATACACATCCAGAGGAGGACGCATTTCAGAGATTATTGGAGGGCCTCTTGGAGTCAGTGAGGTTCACCGGTTCAGAGAGCATTACAGCAGGTGATGCATTTGAGCGACGATATGCAGATTTTGTTATGAACCGTGTTTCAGCTGCAGGAACAATTGAGGAGGACATCCATGTCAATCTTGAGGGGGATAGACTATATTTTCGGATTGCTTGCTGGCATTCCCCTCCACATGATACATCCCCACAAGTTAACACACTTGAGCAGCCAGCATCACCATTCCAGAGAGAGCCTACAGAGCATATTGATGAGAAGGCAAAGGAGTACACCGTCGAGCCAGAGCATATTGATGAGGAAGCCTTACACACAGAGCCAGAGATTATCACAGAGGAGGTCATACATCGGGACGAGGACACAGCCATTCATGAGGATCCCACGCACTATCCTCCTCCATTAGAGCTCCCGCAGCCACCTCATCCTTCCACTGACATCGAGGACTATCCCACAGAGCCTACTGCTCCCACTCAGGGAGATATTTTTACCCACTCCATTTCTGAATCATATATTCCATTCGATATTTATTTTGATTCAGCTATTTTTGATACGTCATACCTTTTGCAGTGCACGTACGATTATGGATCGGAGGTATGCTTGGATGTGTCACATTTTGACGAGCCTGTCGAGGAGGTCCACACCTATGATCAAGATTTACCTGAGCAGCTTAGAAAGGACACCATGGAGACAGCTATCACAGCACGGTAGGATATTGGATTATTTCCAGGGAAGTATCGTCCACCACTATTTATTTCATATATTTCTATAGACGATCCTCTTTGGGATAGTTTTATTACGAGGGTGAATTTTTTGCAGCGAACTGATGCATCCTATTCTCTGCAGGGTACAGGTGGAGTCCTTGTGGGAATGCTGGAGGATGCATTGCTGGAGTTCGTTAGAGTCCGTGGACACACGCATCTGGCAGAGCCACGGAAGGAGCAGTTGGAGCAATTGCCTGCACCGACAAAGATACTGGATCCGCCTTTTGCTATAGGTGATATCAATCCAGTAGTGTAGAAATTTTTATGCTTTAAATAAACACGAATTCTCTCGACAGCGAGAGGACCGTATAGATTAAATATTACCTCATATGACGGGAAAAAAAATTTTTACACTCCAAACCCATTATATATATTAATTGCCCGCTTTATATTATGATGTGTCACATCCTTTTTGCTCACCACCCATCGAGCATTTCTTTCAAGTGAATACTCACATTCTCATTCGTTTGACTCAATCTCGCTTAGCAAAGCCATGACATTTTTGATCAAGTCATTTGAATAGGATTGTTTAGCATAAGCTTGGGGGAAAGCGCTCTCATGCATCATTGCATGTGCATACAGTTGCATTAGGATTTCATGTCATTCATTTCATCATTTTTCATTCACCTCCCTCATATTTATCGTTGTTCCTCATATTTTTTCTTTTATGATCACATTGAGGACAATGTGAAGTTTAAGCTTGGGGGAGTGCATTTCCATGCCATCTAGTTGCACTTTTACTTTATTTTTAGGTTTTTTAGAATTTTTCAAAATAAATTTTTGCATCAACTTTTTGAATTTTCCATCTTATTTTCCTTTTATGTGTGTTCATGCATCATGTTGTGTGCTTCTTTTTCTTTTCTTTCCTCTCTTTTATTTATTTTTTTATTTCTTTATTTTCCTTTCTCTTCTTCCGCTAAATGAGTTTTGTATGATGATATCTCTTATTGCTTTACCAACCATCACGATGCTTATTATTCCTTACCATGCTACTTAGAGTATTCCATAGTCTTGCTATTCACATGTGCTTGCAAATCTATTTCTTTTGTTGATTCCTCTATATGAATGCACGATATTAATTGAAGCTGAATGTATTGATTAGTGTTTAGTATGCTTTTGTTGGAAATGCACCAAGATTCACGCATCATTAGTATATCTGAAGCATCAGTTTTATTGTCTTATTCACCTTCTGTTGCATGCTTGATATGATTGTGTGCTTTACCGCTTGACTTCACTTTTTATTGAGATGATTGCGAATATCCATGCTTACATATGAGTTTTAGTTGAAGTATTATTTTATTGAACCGTTCGTGCACATCTTAGAGTGAACCGAGTGCTACATTATTTCTTTCTCCACATATATCTTTTTATTCTCTACATGTCGCTTGAGTTCACCTCCTAAAGCTACTTATATCGCATCTATTTCCCAAAAATCCCTACAAAAGAAAAAGGTTGCTCCAAAAAGTCCGAAAGGCCAAAAAGGAGCCAAAAATAAAAAATACAAATCAAATTGCTCCTACAAAAAATCCTAGAAGAAAAATGAGAAACAAAATGTTCAAAAAAAAGAAACAAAATATATTTCTCTATCTCATTATTGGAGCCACAAAATACTTGTGAAGACCAAGGCAAAAATCCCATTTTCCATTATTATATTCCTTTGGATGTGATGCCTCAAGCTAAGCTTGGGGGGTGAATTCATTTGACCAAATGAGTGAGTATGACATTAGAGTGGAGACGTGCATGAATGTGAATATTCGATAATTCTTTGACTTTGCAAAATATATTAGATATGGAGATTTTTTCATGATTTGGAATAAATATGTGAATGCCATAGCTCTTATTCTATTCTCTATTGCATGTTTGGTGTGTATCTTATATGATTCATTTATAACTTTTGATTGAAAAGTGCATCGCCGACATTCGTATATTAAATTCTATGAAATGCATGATGTGGATATGAGTTGATTGCATGAATTTAGGGAGTCCCTTCCTTTGTTCTTAAAAGCTTGCAAGTGCCATGTTTAATAAGATATGAAATCTTTATAGCATGAGATTCGTATTTTCTAAGTTATCGTGATGTGTATCTTATGGCTTGAGATCTGAGAAAATAATCTAACGACCCCTTCCACTTCTATTCCTTTTTCTTTCATTTCATTTCCTTTGTTTTCATCTCCCAAGTTTGTCTCTCTACTTATCTTCCTCGAGAACGAGTAGAGGTAAGCTTGGGGGATTTTGATCGGTCCATATTTTACACCTTTTTTTCTGCATGTTTACATGCCATTTTGATCGCCCATATCGTGATTTTCACGATTATTCGATGATATTGCGTTAATTTTCACTATTTCTTGTTTTTGTCGGATTTCAGGAAATATGGAGCAATTGGGAGCAAAAATGAGCTTAAAGGACTTGCACGCGTGACGGAGCATCGCTCATGGCCTTATTAAGAAGTTATCAGCGCTAGAGGATGAGTGGAGAAGGAAAGAACTTCATAGGAGCGACGAGGAGGAGAAACGGAGAAGATTGGGCATTTATAGCATGTCACTCGGCCGAGTGAAGCACACACTCGGCCGAGCAAGAAAGCCCACTCGGCCGACCAGAACGGATACGTGCACAATGTTTTTCAGCGTATACTCGGCCGAATGACAAAGTCCAACTCGGCCAAGTGAGGAAGCTCACTCGCCCGAGTACGTCAGGGAAATTTTCCAGAGAAGAGGCCGAATCTACTGCGATTCCCAGAGACCCGTCGATGGCCTACTCGGCCAAGTACACATTACCACTCGGCCGAATGATGAAAGCTACTCGGCCGAGTCACCTCCAAAGACAGACCCCTGAGGACCTCGAAGTTACTGTTTTTCTATAGGTTCTGTCACTCGGCCGAGTAGAGAAGTCCACTCGACCGAGTGAAGAATCCCACTCGGCCGAGTGACGCCGATGACACACACGCCCAGATTTTTAGATAGCCTTCCACTATTTTGAAATCTGCTATCATTCCAGCAATTAAAGTATTATTCTCATATTTTTTTATGGATAGTAGACTTCATAACGGTTCCAACTCCACCAAGAACGTGCCAATCGTAGGTCGGATGAAATCTGGAGAATTTCTGCAAGTTGACACTGCAGTGCTGGAATTTCCACTCGTCCGAGTCAGATTCCCACTCGGCCCGAGTGGCGGCGGGCCCAGATTTTAAGTTGCGGTTAGGGCTGTTTTTGGGCACGATTTTGAGGGGTTTTCTAGGGTTATTTGCTAGGGTTTTAGGGGGCTATATAAGAGGGTTTTAGCCGTCATTAGAGGGGAGTCCCATGATGTTTTCTTAGTGATTATTTTAGAGGTTAGGCCATGCCCTAGGCCCCCTCTTGGATCTAAAAGCTTGTATTTGGATTGAAGATCTTCATCAAATCTAAGTATTTTGTTCTTGTTATTTGAATCTTTGTTTTTCTATTTTTTTGTATGCAAGCAATGATTTTTATTGATTCTCATATCGTTATTGCTATGCTTAAGTAGATTTGTTGTTCTTGGGCATGGGGATGAACCATATGGATCTAATTTCAGATTTGTGATGAATGAATTTCTAAATTGCTAGAATTGCTAGGAGGTTAGGTTGTGATTGATTTATTACGGATAGCTAGGGATTTCCATCGATTTGGGGTTTGCAAGAGATTGGATTCCGATCAATGGGAAGGCCTAGATATTCGATTTAGGTTTATAATCGATATTCTCTAGACTTGGTTTGCAAGAGATTGGACCAAAGCTAGGATTTTTATTATAAATCTATATCCATATTCGTTTACAAGAGATTGGACGAATACGAACTATCACAACCTAGATCGTAACTCGAGTTTGCACGAGAGTGGGCTCGAGGGGCGATTGAACGATGATGTCGATCCTAATGCTAGGAGCTTAGGCTAGGGTTTGCAAGAGATTGGGCCCTATCCTAGGTTGCTATAGACCGGCAATAGCGCGAGAGCGTGAGCTTGATTCTTTATTCAGTTACGACTAGTTCACCCCAACACAAGCCTAGTAATATTGAGATTCACTATTTACAATGATGTATGACGATCCGTAGTGGGGATTCCCTAGCTCTAGACTCTTTTATTGTATTAAATTCGAATAGATACTTTATCCGACTTCTTTATCACCGACATCGACATCCACCACCATTTCCATTATATCATTCCATAACCATCTCCACCAATAAAACATTCGTATTCAAACCAACCTAGGATAGATTGGAGCCAACACCACCTCCTCGTGTTCGATACCCGCTCGCCACTTGACCGTGCGCTTGCGGTAAAACTACAATCATTCTCCGGGTGTATATCCGGGGTGCGACCAGCTATTCCCTTCGTTTTCGATCAACCCATCCCCTACGTTTCGAAACAACTCAGGCTCTCATCTCTATCTTTTGTTCTAACCCCCAGCCGCAACAAAGAACCCACGTCCCCGTTCATTTTCGTCCTATCAAAACTCACTCCCTCTCAAACACTCTCCCCCTCAAACTCTCTCTCCCGCTCTCTTCTCCTCTGACGAGAGCCCATCCCAAAACCCACGCCTATCGCCGCTCTCCCTTCTCCGTTCATCACCGCACCAGCTCCGGCAGCACCCTCCTCCGCCCATTGTCGTGCCACCGTCCGCCATCCTCCACCACGCCCTCTCCTCCGGTGGAACACCATCTCAACACCCCCATATCCGAGCACTCCCGCAGTACCCCTGAGCGTCGCTGCCCCCCTAAGCTAGCCTCACCACCGTCCCTCGACGAGAACACCCCCGAAGCCCGGACAGCTTCTCAGTCGCTCTCACCGCACGCACGCTTCGCCGAGTGCTGCCTGTAGCAACCCCACCCTCCCCTTCACTCTGCACAGACCCGACCCCCCTTAGCATGCCGGAGATTGCTTCACGCCGCTGTGCCCCCCCCCCCCCCCCCGACAGACCACAAGCTCCCTAGGAGCTCCGACGTCCTTGCTCCTCCGACCCAGCTGCCCGCACTCGCCACCCCCGTCGCTGCCCAGCCGCGACGGTGACGTCGAGATCTCTCTCGGCTCCACCGCATCCCCCACCTCTGCTCCTCCTCTTCGAGCAGCAACACCGCCCCCAGCCCGGAGCTCCTCCACGCATCCCTCGGCCGGCGCCGCCACCTCGCCCACGACATGCCCCCTCCCCCCTCCCCCCCGCTGCCGCAAGATCGCCGCCGCCGCATGTAAGCCCCCCATGCACGAGGAGAAGGTGGGGACTATTATTTTAAAATGTATTTTTAAAAATATATACGCGTATTTATACGGTATAAATGTATATCTTTAACATAATAATTATATAATATGGGTTTTACTTGTTTTTAAATTGATAATTAATAATATAAGCCTTAGAAAAATAAAAGGCCAGCTCCAAAAAATCAGAAATGATGTTTTGGACCTAATGGCGCTAGTTTCATCTCAATCAGACGAGTAGTTTTTCCAGAATAAATTTTTAAGCCTAAAACTTAAATACGTCGTTTTCACTTAAAAATTTATAACTTGTTATTGTCACGTAAACTGATATGTGGAAAAATTATATGTTGTAGTACTCTTTGAGACGGTCATTTTGACAGTCTCACTTGAAACTTTCTGATGCAGATTACATCCAGAAGAAATGTTTGAACAAGTACGATAACTAACTAAAAATAGTTTTTAAATTGATTTTGAGCTTTTAAAAATTATAAAAATTACCAGAGCCTTCAAAAAAATATTTCCTTCTTGAGTAAAATTATTTTCATCATATCTAGCCTATATAAAAATTTAGAACGATTTTCGGCATCGTTTCACTTGTTTATAAAATCAAAATGATCGAGTTAAATAAATAGAAAATAGTGTATACTTTAACCGATTGTTTCTTGCGTTGACAGGTATCAATTCTCGTGCACTAACTCCCTTGTAAGCTCTAGATCCAGTTCCGACTCACTACCACCACCTCGAAACTGGTAAGTCACTTTAATTCTAGTCTTAGAAATTAAGCAAGTGTATAAGCACGAACTCAAGATTTTATAAACAGTCTCCGAACCATTATTGATCAAACGAAGGACTAGAAACCTAAGTAACTAATGGACTGACCAACTACAGAGTAACTATCTAATTACATTGCCAACTTTCAATTTTGGTGGTTGTAACACACAACCATCAACTTGGGTAAATTGTGTGCTAATGAATTATCATATACCATGTGTGGAACATCTTGTTGAACAATTTGTGGAATATCTCGTGGAATATATCTCGTGAAATGTCTAAAGAAATATCTTGTATGAAACATGTAATCGGTACACACGACACTGGGGTTTAGGGTAACTCATTATAGAGAAAGTGTGGGAGCTATGACCGAAGTCACCTCTCTCGTTTCGTCTTGTCTCGTTTTTCCAAAAGTATGTTGTGGATGACGCCCGGGATTTGCTCTCGGTGGCATGGAGGTGACTCATGGTTGCATATCATACTTTCCTACGTGAGTCACATCACATAGTCTAGTTAATTACTGCCAACACCAAAATAACCATGGCTTGAAGTCTTATTCAATACTTTGCATGTTTAAATTGCATACAGTTCATGCTTGCTAGTCTCACCATTGCTATCACTATGTTGCTCTTACACATTACTCGTTGTACTTGCACGACCACCTTTTACTTTATGCATTACATGCACTTTACTCACCACACCTGTGCAGTCACCAGTTCTTTACTTGTCGCACTTATAGCTACAGTGTTAGCATACTTCACTTGTTTAGCCTGCTTTACACTTGCACTACCACAGTACAGTTTGTTCACTCCATTCAATTCTGTTTACCTTTACAACTCAGTTATGTACAGGTGTTGCTCAATACTTTACTTTTCACTCTGGTTTGCTCGTACGTAGTTACTTTTTGTTATACTTGTGCATTGCTTCTTTTCTATGTTTAGAATTATTGTGACTTACCTACGGTTCTATTTATGGCACCGGTAGATGACGACCAGATCGAGGAAGTGGCCCTTGAGTTTTGAGGAGCCAGAGTTCGATCGAGAGGCTGCTGTTTTTCTAGCTGTTTGAGTTGGTGTGCATGTTATATTATGTATTTCCTTTTCGCATTTCCTTTCTGTACTTCCCTTATGTATTTGGTGAGAGAGGGTTGTTTGCTGTTATATATTGAATTTGGACAGTAATAATGTATGCTGGTTTGAGTATTATTATACATCCCTGCATCGTGGCTATATTGGTTTCACTGGTAAACTGCAGACCTGCAAAAAAATCAAATAAGTAACGGGCTTCCGAGAGGAGGTCGTTACAAGTTTGGTGGCCCATGCAGGTCCGCGCTAAGTACCTCATGAACAATATAGCAAGATCAGGGTGTACAATATATAATACTCAAATTGAACTCTCGAGTACAAGACGTCTCAAGTGTTCACCTGTTTTGGATATATGGGTGAAGTGTTCTTATTACCCAGCATCCTTGATCCTCCTTGATCCTCATTACTTCCGTTGAACTCTTAACCCTTGCTTAGGAACTCATGTTCCATTCTTGGTTATACCTTCCATTTTAACCTCCTTCGTTGACAATCCGAGGGATATTCGATAAGTTGAACCATTCTCTCACTTCATCATCATCACCCTTCCTTCAGTTGGTGATGGCCACTCAATTATCCATCTTAGTCTTGGAGTATCTATAGTTATGCTTAGCTCACCCATACTTTGACTACATTCTATTTTATGGAGAGTAGCGTTCGAATTTTCGATCACCAGAAGTTCGAGTTCGACAATGGAATCGAATCGAAGGGCGCTCCGAAGTATTTGAGGATGGTGTTAGAGACTTGAAGGCGATCCAAACTGATACGTGTAAGCTGATGCCGCTACTTCTTCATCTTTCTTAAACTCGTCTTCTTCTTCTATCTGAGCCTATTTTGACTTGAGACTAGCTATAAAAGCTATGGTGATGTCAATAGTATGTATTCATATATAAAATCTCTTGTTTTTCTTGATGCTATGATATCACATTATATTTCATGCTATTAACAACTTATTTTCCTATATCGTGATCATTCATCAAACCTTCCTTTCGATCGTTTAAATTGTTTAGGCAATTATCGGTCTTCTGAATTCTGAGGACGGAATTATTTTAAGGAGTGTAGGATGTGACGACCCGTATTTGTCAATACATCTATTTACGTATTTCACGTATTTTCACTTTTTTAAAAGCATTTTATAATGGTTAGTCAGGAGTTTTATCTCAAAAACTGATTTCAAAATCTCTATAAAAAATATCTTGAAGCATCAAACTAGTTATGGTGTATTTCAGTAAGTTCGAGTTTCATCAAATACCTTTAAATAATTTTATAATGATTCATTTTCAATTATTACTGATTTGGCTAAATGATTTAATTTTCTATATAAACATCATCAAAATGTTTTCAAACTTCTACATTATCATTCTATGATCATTTAGGGCTCTCAATTTTAATTTCGTAATTTTCTGATATCCAATCGACCTTGAACACGCAAACCCGCATCCTAAGCGTTTTGGCCCAAAACTAGTATCCCCGTAGCTCAAACCCCAAAATGTATCTCGTATTTGCGATCCTCACAACAATACGATCTTGTAGCTATGTTTTCGAAATTTTTCGGAGTCGTATGCGAAAACGGGGTTGTATTTCCCCCAATTTTACTAATTACATTCACTAATCACTTTTTACTCTTACTAATCACTTTTACTTTTAATTAATTATCTTTTACCCTCCTTAAATGGCTGCCTAAGTGGGTGAGATCCAATAATTTCGGATCCACCCACCCTAATTACTACCTAGTAATTAATATCCCTATTATTATTATCATTATTATTATTGTTATTATTATTATTATGTTAGTATATTTCTAACCCTATAAATAACAGGCTCATCCACGTTCATCTTCAACCCAACTCACTCACCCAGAAGTCGAACCCATCATCTCTCCATCTTTCGTTCTCAGCATCCCACATCCCCTCGTACTCACGCAAACACAGCCCCCCAAGCTCTTCCCTTCATTTTCGATCAACCCATCCCCTACCTTTTGAAACAACCCAGGCTCTCATCTCTATCTTTTGTTCTAACCCCCAGCCGCAACAAAGAACCTATATCACCGTTCATTTTCATCCTCTCAAAACTCACTCCCTCTCAAACACTCTCCCCCTCAAACTCTCTCTCCCGCCCTCTTCTCCTATGATGAGAGCACATCCCAAAACCCACGCCTATCGCCGCTCTCCCTTCTCCGTTCATCACCACACCAGCTCCCACAGCACCCTCCTCGACCCATTGTCGTGCCACCGTCTTCCATCCTCCACCCATGCCCTCTCCTCCGACGAACACCACTGCAACACCCCCATATCCGAGCACTCCCGTAGCACCCTCGAGTGCCGCTGCCCCCTGAGCTCGCCTCACCGCCATCCCTCGACGAGAACACTCCCGAAGACCCCCACAGCTTCTCTGCCGCTCTCACCGCCCGCACGCTTTGCCGAGCGCTGCCTGCAACAACCCCACCCTCCCCTCACTCTGCACAGACCTGACCCCCCTCAGCCCACCGGCGATCGCTTCACGCCGCTGTCCCCCCCTCCCCCCCCCTACGCGCAGACCGCAAGCTCCCTAGGAGCTCCGACGTCCTTGCTCCTCCGACCCAGCTGCCCGCACTCGCCACCCCGTCGCTGCCCAGCCCCGAAGGCGATGTCAAGATCTCTCTCGCCTCCATCGCATCTCCCTCCTCTGCTCCTCCTCCTTCGAGCAGCAACGATGCCCCAGCTCGGAGCTCCTCCGCCCATCCCTCGGCCGTCGCCGCCACCTCGCCTACGACACACACACACACACACACACACACATACACAACCCCCCCGGCCACCGCAAGATCACCGCCACCGCACGTAAGGCCCCCATGCACGAGGAGAAGGTGTGGAGTATTATTTTAAAACGTATTTTTTAAAATATATACGCGTATCTATACTGTATAAATGTATTTCTGTAACATATTAATTATATAATATGGGTTTTACAGGTTTTCAATTCATAATTAATAATATAAGCCTCAGAAAAATACAAGGCTAGCTCCAGAAAATCAAAAATGACATTCTGGACCCCAATGGCGCTAGTTTCATCTCAATCAAAAGAGTAGTTTTTCTAGAATAAATTTTTAAGCCTAAAAATTTAATACGTCGTTTTCACTTAAAAATCCATAACTTTTTATTTTCACGTAAACTGATATGTCGAAAAATTATATGTTGTAGTACTTTTTGAGACGGTCGTTTTGACAGCTCACTTGAAACTTTCTGATGCAGATTACATCCAGAAGAAATGTTTGAACAAGTACAATAACTAATTAACAATAGTTTTTAAATTGATTTTGAGCTTTTAAAAATTATAAAATTACCAGAGCCTTCAGAAAAATATTTCCTTCTTCAGTAAAATTATTTTCATCATATCTAGCCAATATAAAAATTTAGAACGATTTTCGACATCGTTTCAATTGTTTATTAAATCAAAATGATCAAGTTAAATAAATAGAAAATAGTGTATTCTTTAACCGATTGTTTCTTGTGTTCACAGGTATCAATTCTAGTGCACTAACTCCCTTGGAAGCTTTAGATCCAGTTCCGGCTCACTACCACCACCTCGAAATTGATAAGTCACTTTAATTCTAGTCTTAGAAACTAAGCAAGTGTACAAGCACGAACTCAAGATTTTATAAACAGTCTCCGAACCATTATTGATCGAACGAAGGACTAGAAACCTAAGTAACTAGTGGACTAATCAACAACAGAGTAACTATCTAATTACATTGCCAACTTTCAATTTTGGTGGTTGTAACACACAACCATCAACTTGGGTAAATTGTGTGCTAATGAATTATCGTATACCATGTGTGGAACATCTTGTTGAACAATTTATGGAATATCTCGTGGAATATCTCGAGGAATGTCTCGTGAAATGTCTAAAGGAATATCTTGTATGAAACATGTAATCGATACACATGACACTGGGGTTTGGGATAACTCATTGTAGAGAAAGTGTGGAGCTATGACTGGAGTCATCGCGCACGTATTAAAGCCAATATTAACATGATATACACATAAAATACCCAGAAATGGGGGGAAAATAAGCAATTTAAACCCCGAATCACACCGCCAACTAGCTATTTGCTTGTCCATAGCAAAATATGCGATAAATTCGGATTAACTGGAAAATGTGCACCAAACTCAAGATATCCTAATGGCATAATCCAAATGTTATTTCCAAGTGATTTCAAAGACAATATACCCAATGTATGAAAGTAAATAACAAATGACATTCTCCTAAAGCCAATTCAAGGAAAAGTGAAGTAATAAGCACCGTATCGCATTTATAGGGATATATCACAAATGGCAAAGTTTCTATTTTTCATGGAAATGGCCAAAACAAAAGAAATTCCTTTAAGTGGTGGGAGATGAGATTGCATCACTCATGTTGCTTATTCTTTCATTTATTCATGGAAACGGCACTAATTGGTTGAACTGGAAAACGTGCAAATGCACGCCTTCCAATTCCAAGCGTAGGAGCGTCAATGCAATAAAATATAACTGGTGAGTACCTGGTCGGATCACAGGGACAAGTCTTCTACGCTTGCAAAATCTATCGATAAAGAAAGATAATAGCGTGAAACAACCACCTTGCTAAGTGGATGGAAGTGGGGAAATGTGGGATGAATCTACCTTCCTAGCCTACGCACTAATGGTGGAGAGCCGAATCGGCAAGCAACAAGGAGGACTCATGTGGTGTGTATGTGGGTGAGGTCGTGGGTGCAAGAATTCCACCCAAATATAACTCAATTGATCTCCCGGCTAAGGCACGAACAATCGGATGATCCGGAATTTCATCGAACATGTGGGGTACAATAAGTAGTGAATGAAACTTATATGAGAAATAAACAATGAGCACAATAGAGAGGGTCCACTAGGATGAGCCTCCCTTTGGATTTCCCACTAAGGTTCCAACAAACAAACCAATCTCAAAGTTTCATCCACCAATTTAGAACATAAAAATATGCTAGAGGTGAAATTCACAACCCAACAACAATAACAACAATCACAACACAACCACACAAGAGAGATCTAGACCTTCATGATGAAAAGAGAGAAGTTTTTACTCAAAACTATCATCCGATTACAACACACAAAAACTAAATCAAAATACACAAGAGAATAAAAAGATTTCACCTAAGTGTCACTCCAAGATGAGATCTTCCACTCTCAAGTGCCCCTCCAAGATCCTCAAGCTTCATCAACCTCCCCCAAGCCCTAGAATTTCAGTAGCAGAAAGAATCAAGCTAAAAACAGCTAAAAAGTGGAGACCCCCTTACAAGTCGTCCAACATCTTATATTTATAGGCACGCACAAAACCCTAATAGTTCGGATACAAATACCCACTAAAACTGCTGAAATAGGGCCACCTGATCGGGTGGAAACAAACAGAGACACTGAATTGCTGAAAATGGGCTCACCCGGTCGGGTGGATAGCCCACCCGATCGGGTGGAAATCATATTCCAGACAGCCCAGAATTTCAGCACCCAGCTGCGCTCAGAAAATTCCAAACAAATGTAGAAAATCGGATTTGGGCATGCAACCTATCGTTGGAAAGCTGACGAAGATGCCGACGCTAGAAAAATAAGATATCACCCAAACTCTCACTGAAATAGAAGATATTCAATGAATGCAGCAGCAGTGCACGAAAGGGGAAGAAAAGGCCACCCGATCGGTTGAAGTGTCAACCGGTCGGGTGAGTTCTTCTCCAATATGACCCGAGGAGGTGACCCGATCGGGTGAGAGCTGATACATAGTCATCTTTGATGAATGGCTCTCGGGATCTCGTGAGACACTTTCCGTTTCTCCAGGGACTCATGATGTTGGCCATATATGTCTCATGCGTTAGCAATGTCGTCAAAATCCCCCAAGCTCCAAAAAATCCTGGAAAAATAAGAGGAGCTAACATTAGTCCATAGAAATCGCATTTTATGTATAAAAAGAGAATAGGCTTTAATATTACACAATATCGCAAAAATGCACGTATTAAAGCCAATATTAACATGATATACACATAAAATACGGGGAAAATAAGCAATTTAAACCCTGAATCACAACCCCCAACTAGTTATTTGCTAGTCCCTAGCAAAATATACGATAAATTCGGATTAAATGGAAAACATGCACCAAACTCAAGATATCATCATGGCATAATCCAAATGTTATTTTCAAGTGATTTTAAAGCCAATATACCCAATGTATGAAAGTAAATAACAAATGACATTCTCCTACAGCCAATTCAAGGAAAAGTGAAGTAATAAGCACCGTATCACATTTATCGGGATATATCACAAATGGCAAAGTTTCTAATTTTCATGTAAATGGCCAAAACAAAAGAAATTCCTCTAAGTGGTGGGAGATGAGATTGCATCACTCATGTTGCTTATTCTTTCATTTATTCATTCTTTTTTCTTTCTCTCTCTTTTTTGTATTCTTTTGTTTTTGTATGTTTTATGTTTATGTTTTGCATTCACGCAATAATGCTATGAAATGCAAACACCGCCACCTTTGCAAACACGCGATAACGCTATATAGGGAAAGGGATGGAATGTTCCCCTAAATCTCATTTTTGGCGTCCTCTCCAATGTTTCATGGGGAACTGGATACTAAATTTGATTAGTAAAACCATTCACTTATATTAACTCTCTTTCTCATTCTAAACTCAAGTTATCAACTCATCCACCCACTCCTTAAGAGGAAAACAAAACATGCACCATTGGCCACACCCTTTCCAATCAAAAACTAAGCCATTCATCTCAAAACATGCCATCACTTATACCAAACTATTCCCAAATTATTTCAAAGAGATATCACGACGTATAAAATGGTTTCATACATGGCATATTAACTTTTGACTCCAAAATGGAAAAGAAATTAAAATGTGCCAATCAAACATCTAAGAAGTTGATACCAAAATAATAATCCGAAAAAATTGCATGTCATTAAAGCATGTAGGGACTACGCATAAAGCTAGTGGAGTAGGGATGAGGAGGAAAAATATGATATGCAATAAAGAGCATGAGCGATGGCAAAATGGAGGTATCACGAAATTTTTTTGCTAAAATCAAAATCCTAACAATCCTAAAGATTCTAACACTCTCCCCCCACTTAAAATAAACATTGTCCTCAAAGTTGGGAGAGTATTAGATCCACAAAAGACCCTAGAAAAGAAAATAAAAGCATACGAAAGCACTAAAATAAAAACATTTATTTATTTACACTATTGGAAAGAACACACCGTGGCAAAAGGCGGATCTCGTATGTACAAAGGCAGTGGCAACTGTTTGATCATATCCTTACGCTCCTCCGCGAGCGTCGACACGTCCAATGCCCTACCTCAATTGCAAGCATTAGTGGCAAGCGACACAACCCCGAACAACTCCTTATGATATGTTCCTGCCAAATGGGGGAGATAGGTCGTGTCAAAAATAATTGGGCGAGAGCACCCATCCAAGTGAAAAGCTTGCCAAAATTGGTCATCGAAATGAATAAATGAATTCACGATCAAATGACGACAATCCGAATCATAATGATATGGAATTAAATAATTTGATTCGGAGGTGGATGGAAAAGAAAGATGAGAACTTCCCTGAGATATGATGCTTGGCTCGGGATGATGCATGGTCTCAAGAGGAGGTGGAAGTGGCTGTAGAGAGAAAACTGGAGTAGGAAGGAGCTCGGGCTCAATATATACCATGTAATATCCCCGTCACTATCCTCTTCCTCGATGTCAACATCAACATCAACGATCTCTACGGTACTCCCCACAATTGGTAACTGCTCCTGACAAATCTCCTCGATGACTGGAAAGTGTGCATCCTGAGGTGAGGGAAGTGACATCTGAGACATGACTAGAGGTAGACTTGTCTCGGGAAAATCCAAGTACGCATCATCCTCGTCATCCCAGAAATAGTTCATCTTAGTCGTCCTCCCTAAGTACTCAACCACCTCGACCTGTGAAGTTAACTCTGAAGTGGATTGTGGCTCAGGCTCCATGGTGTCCTCAATCTGCTCTTGGCCATCATGCACATCCGCTTCATCCTCAACCTCAAAGTAAAAATGCATCATGTCACTGTCGTGGTCGACACGCACTCCATCATCCATCTCCTCTGGCTCATCCAAATGTATATGCTCAAATTCCTCTACTTGGCCCTAATGCACCCTCTTCACATGTTTCTCTTGGTATTCCATAGGGTCGCATTGGAATGAGCCCTCCGCTGGCTCCTCTGGCTAAACCTGAACCTATTGGACTGCATCCTCATACTCTGCAAGGTCCCTCAGGTAACACCATGAATCCTCAGTCGAATAATCAAGAATTCCCCATCGCAATTCATCTGTACAAAATCCTGCCCAGAAGGTAGTAATCCTGTGTAGAAGATATGCAGGAGATGATCCTCATGAAAGCTTTGGTGTGGGCACGCAAGCACCAAATCATTGAACCTCTGCCAAGTCAGATGGTAGGCCTCTCATTCAGCTTGGATAAAGCTCGCTATATGTTGCTCTATGGCCTGCCGCCCCTGTACCTGCTCCAAAAAAATAGGCAAAAACACTCGGAGGAATTCAGCCTGAAATGACAACCAAGGAAAATGTGAGTCAAGAGACAATGAATCAAACCACAATCTAGCATTATCTTGCAACGAATAGGGGAAGAATCTAAAATATATGCAATCATCACAGATATTCCCACCAAGACATGAATACATCCATTCTTCAAATTTTTTCATATGTAAATGAGGGTTCTCCCTATCCGAACCATGAAAGTATGGTGGGAGTGGGATATCCTCCAAATCAAAGTCGAAAAAATCTGAAGATGATGCCATTTTGTTTTTTTTTTAAATTTCAAGAAAATGAAAAAAAAACAAGCAAGAGACTCAATAAGTGGAAAATAAATAAAATGGAAAGACACAACACTAAGAGATAGAAGTATCGCACTAAAACTTTCAAAATCAATTTAAAAATGCAAATAGTAGAAATCGTTGTCCCTGGCAACGGTGTCAATTGATTGAACCGGAAAACGCACAAAGGCATGCCTTCCACTCCCAAGCATAGGAGCATCAATGCAATAAAATATAACTGTGAGTACCGGGTCGGATCACAGGGACAAGTCGTTCTATGCTCACAAAATCTATTGATAAAGAAAGATAATAGTGTGAGACAACCATCTCGCTAAGTGGATGGAAGTGGGAAAATGTGGGGTGAATCTACCTTCCAAGCCTACGCACTAATGGTGGAGAGTCGAATCGGCAAGCAACAAGGAGGACTCATGTGGTGTGTATGTGAGTGAGGTCGTGGGTGCAAGAATTCCTACCAAATATTACTCAATTGATCTTTCGGCTAAGGGACGAACAATCGGATGATGCGGCATTTCATCGAACATGTGGGGTGCAATAAGTAGTGACTGAAACTTATGTGAGAAATAAACAATGCGCACAATAGAGAGGGTCCACTAGGATGAGCCTCCCTTGGATTGCCCATTAGGGTTCCAACAAACAAACCAATCTCAAAGTTTCATCCACCAATTTAGAACATAAAAATATGCTAGAGGTGAAATTCACAACCCAACAACAACAAGCACAACACAACCACACAAGAGAGATCTAGACCTTCATGATGAAAAAAAGAGAAGTTTTTACTCAAAACTATCATCCGATTACAACACAAAAAACTAAATCAAAATACACAAGAGAATAGAAAGATTTCACCCAAGTGTCACTCCAAGATGAGATCTTCTACTCTCAAGTGCCCCTCCAAGCTCCTCAAGCTTCATAACCTCCCGCAAGCCTTAGAATTTCAGTAGCAGAAAGAATCAATCTAAAAACAGCTTAAAAAGTGGAGACCCCCTTACTAGTCGTCCAACATCTCATATTTATAGGCCCCACAAAACCCTAACAGTTCGGGTACAAATACCTACTAAAACTACTGAAAAAGGGCCACCCGATCGGGTGGAAGTTCACCCAATCAGGTGGAAACAAACAGAGACACTGAACTGCTGAAAATGGGCTCATCTGGTTGGGTGGATAGCCCACCCGATCGGGTGGAAATCAGATTCCAAACAGCCCAGAATTTCAACACCCAACTGCGCTCAGAAAATTTCAGAAAAATGTACAAAAATCGGATTTAGGCATGCGACCTATCGTTGGAAAGCTGACAACGATGTCGACGCTAGAAAAATAAGAGATCACCCAAAATTCCACTGGAATGATAGAATATATTCAATAAATGCAACAGCAGTGCACGAAATGGGAAGAAAAGGCCACCCGATCGGTTGAAGTGTCAACCGGTCGGGTGAGTTCTTCCCCAAAATGACCCGAGGAGATGACCCGATCAGGTGAGAGCAGATACATAGTCATATTTCATGAATGGCTCTCGGGATCTCGTGCGACACTTCTCGTTGCTCCGGGGACTCATGATGTTGGCCATATATGTCCAATGCGCTAGTAATGTCGTCAAAATCCCCCAAGCTCCAAAAAATCCTGAAAAAATAAGAGGAGCTAACATTAGTCCATAGAAATCACATTTTATGTATAAAAAGAGAATAGGCTTTAATATTACATAATATCGCAAAAACACACGTATTAAAGCCAATATTAACATGATATACACATAAAATACCCAGAAATGGGGGAAAAATAAGCAATTTAAACCACGAATCACCTAAACGCTTCGTCGAGCGCCGCTTGCAGCAACCCCACCCTCCCCTTCACTCTGCACAGACCCGACCCCCCTTAGCCCGTCGACGATCGCTTCACACTGCTGTGTCCCCCCTCCTCGCGTGCAGACCCCAACCTCCCTAGGAGCTTCGACGTCCTTGCTCCTCCGACCCAGCTGCCCGCACTCGCCACCCCCGTCGTTGCCCAGCCCATACGGCGACGTCGAGATCTCTCTTGCCTCCACCGCATCCCCTGCCTCTGCTCCTCCTCCTTCGAGCTGCAACGCCGACCCCAGCTCGGAGCTCCTCCGCCCATCCCTCGGCCGTCGTCGCCACCTCGCCCACGACACCCCCCCCCCCCCCCCCCCCCCCCCGCCACCGCAAGATCGACACCGCCGCATGTAAGCCCCCCATGCACGAGGAGAAGGTGGGGAGTATTATTTTATAACATATTTTCTAAACTATATACGCGTATTTATATGGTATAAATGTATTTCTGTAACATATTAATTATATAATATGGGTTTTACTGGTTTTCAATTGATAATTAATAATATAAGCCTCGGAAAAATACAAGGCTAGCTCCAGAAAATCAGAAATGACGTTCTGGACACAATGACGCTAGTTTCATCTCAATTAGACGAGTAGTTTTCCAGAATAAATTTTTAAGACTAAAACTTAAATACGTCGTTTTCACTTAAAAATCCATAACTTGTTATTTTCACGTAAACTGATACGTGGAAAAATTATATGTTGTAGTACTCTTTGAGACTTGAAACTTTCTGATGCAGATTACATCCAGAAGAAATGTTTGAACAAGTATGATAACTAATTAAAAATAGTTTTTAAATTGATTTTGAGCTTTTAAAAATTATAAAAATTACCAGAGCCTTCAGAAAAATATTTCCTTCTTAAGTAAAATTATTTTCATCATATCTAGCCTATATAAAAATTTAGAATGATTTTCGACATCGTTTCAATTGTTTATAAAATCAAAATGATCAAGTTAAATAAATAGAAAATAGTGTATTCTTTAACTGATTGTTTCTTGTGTTTAAAGGTATCAATTATCATGCACCAACTCCCTTGGAAGCTTTAGATCCAGTTCCGGCTCACTACCACCACCTCGAAACTGGTAAGTCACTTTAATTCTAGTCTTAGAAACTAAGCAAGTGTACAAGCACGAACTCAAGATTTTATAAACAATCTCCGAACCATTATTGATCGAACGAAGGACTAGAAACCTAAGTAACTAGTGAACTGATCAACTACAGAGTAACAATCTAATTACATTGCCAACTTTCAATTTTGGTGGATGTAACACACAACCATCAACTTGGGTAAATTGTGTGCAAATGAATTATCGTATACCATGTGTGGAACATCTTGTTGAACAATTTGTAGAATATCTTGTGGAATATCTCGTGGAATGTCTCGTGAAATGTCTAAAGGAATATCTTGTATGAAACATGTAATCGATACACACGACACTGGTGTTTGGAGTTACTCATTGTAGAGAAAGTGTGGGAGCTATGGCCGGAGTCACCTCTCTCGTCTCGTTTAGCTTTTCTCAAAAGTATGTTGTGGTTGACATCCGGGATTTGCTCCTTGTGGCATGGAGGTGACCCATGGTTTCATATCATACTTTCCTACGCAAGTCACATCACATAGTGTAGTTAATTACTGCCAACACCAAAATAACCATGGCTTGAAGTCTTATTTAATACTTTGCATGTTTAAAATGCTTACAGTTCATGCCTGCTAGTCTCACCATTGCTATCACCATGTTGCTCTTACACGTTACTCGTTGTACTTGCACGACCACCTTTTACTTTATGCATTACATGCACTTTACTCACCACACCTGTGCAGTCACCAGTTCTTTACTTCTCGCACTTTTAGCTACAGTGGTAGCTTACTTCACTTGCTTAGCCTGCTTTACACTTGCACTACCACAGTATAGTTTGTTCACTCGTTTCAGTTCTGTTTACCTTTACTACTCAGTTATGTACAGTTGTTGCTCAGTACTTTACTTTTCACTCTGATTTGCTCGTACGTAGTTACTTTTTGTCATACTTGTGCACTGCTTCTTTTCTATGTTTAGAATTATTATGACTTACTTACGGTTCCATTTATGGCACCGGTAAATGACGACCAGATCAAGGAAGTGGCCCCTGAGTTTTGAGGAGCCATAGTTCGACCCAGAGGCTGTTGTTTCTCTAGCTATTTGAGCTGGTGTGCGTGTTATTGTAGAGAGATGATGCCCTCGAGGCTATTATCTCTGTGTGAGTAGCACAAACATCTTGTTCAAAATAACAGTAAGCTGTTTGGTAATAATTTATCTGTGTTATATTGTAATTAGATATTAACTTAGGTAAAGTCCTGAGACTTTATGCAAGGTCAAACATGTATCGAGATGAGTATCTTGATCATGGAGAAATGTTTGAGCATCTGTAGAATAAGTCTAGAAGGGTTCATGGTCGTAGATGTTTCGAGACAAGGATATCGAAACATCGGATAGACCATTGTGTATTAGTCTTCACCGTTTAGCGGTGGCGATGATCTCATGATTGTTTGACTTGGCAAAGTCGAAGACGAGACACAAGTGTTCATTAGAGAATGAGTTCACTGAACGATCCACAAGGGTTATCATATGGTTATATTGACCAATCTGACAATGATAACTCTTAGTGATGATAGGCAAGTTAGTCTTTTGACTTGAGGTCATTTTACGAACCTGTGCGTGAACGATGCCACTTAGATCACTGACCTAGCTTTGAGGCTAGGCCTGTCGAAAGGACTTTGATCGAGTGTCACTTGAAGCGTACAAGGAGAGCAATGACCAAGAGAGGATTCGTCTCTCCCGGTCAATGGAAGTTAGTGTCGTGAGTTAGTTCGGTCTTTAGTAAAATCTCTGATCAGAGTATGTTGGAAGAAGTGCAATATTAGTTGACTAAAGATCGATAGAAACTAACCGGAGTCAAGTTATTGGGGTTGACAGTTTGACTGTACCCTACACTTGATCTACACGACATAGTTTAGACAAAGAGACTATAACTGCAGAACTCATCACGGAAACAGTCAGGGTGGACCGACACTACTCATGTCGATGAGTCAACCACATAATAATGATTCCGAAGCAGGGACGGCAACCACTGCTCGTGGTCACTGCCGTATAGGGCTTCGAGCCCAACCTATTGTAAGTGTCAGGCTGTAGGGTCTCACACAGAGTGCGACCTTCGTCTAGTAATATGTAGAAATTAGTTAGGGAGAATATTTGCATTTGATGCAAAGGAAGAGACAATTGCATTTTGATGCAAATGACAATTTAAGCTAAGATATGGGACTAATTTGCATAATATGCAAAAGAGATTAAATATATCTTAAATAGTTTAAGACCATATTTAATATAATTAACGCGTTGGAAAGGTTACCTGTAAGACGGGATCGTCCAACTCTAGACGCACGTTCAAACCACGTCGAAAACGGAGTTCAAACGAGCCCTATAAGTCTATTTAAAATGTTAAATAGAAGGCACATAGTGAAAGCCCAAAAGAACCCAGATTATAGCCATGGGGATATTCCAAAGTGGGGCCCAAGCCTGGGCCCGCCTGCATCAGCAGGCTGACGCACGTGTCAGCGGGGCCCACCCGATGACGCGAAAGTCTGCCGCCGGCTTCAGCTGACGCGGGCAAAACATTTCTCAACGGGCCCGCATTTGATGCAGGCCCGCCCCGCTTCAGCGCAAAATGGCGGCTGCCTGTATTAATGCGGGCGACAGGTAGGCCCCGACTGCATAAATGCGGGCGGTCAAAGCGTGCCAGCACGCACGTGGGGCCCATGTGGTGGGCCCCACGGAAGGGTTTTCTGAAAAACCATATCTTTTCTCCTGGCGAATGAAGCCTTTGTGCGAAAATATGGCTTTGGGCTGAACTTTGGGCAATCAATTGGAGGGTCAAACGGACTCCGATTGACTCGCCGTTTTTTCCTATGCGTTCACCGTTGAACGCCCTTCGAATTGATAGGTTGTATCAATCATGAGTTTCAACGGTGAGGGAGTTAAAATTCACGGAAGTTTGGCCTTTATGAAAGGCAAACTAAATTGAATTGATTAACTCCAAATTTAGTCCCATATCGGATTTTGAGTAAAGGGGAGCGGTCAGCCGCCTATATAAATAGGGGTCTGCCCCCTCCTCAAAACTCGTCCCAAGCTCCAGATCTGAGCAGCTCCCGTAAATGTTGGAGCACGCTCGGATCTAGGCTTAAGTTAATATTCTCTATCTCCCTATATTTCTGCTTTACTCCTGAGGGCTCTAGCAAAGCCACAAATGTGTTCGGATTCGGATCCGAAATTTTGGCGAAGGCTTTCACTCGCGTGAAACTTTCTTCGACGCGTGGTTGGCTCGACGACACGAGGATTGCTCGCCTCGGGATGAGGAGCAGCTCGGCATGGGACGGGGATGGGCTCGGAAGACGGTGCGGAACATCTTGCCCACCCCAGTGTTGAGATTTCGGGTATGTTTTAGAAGATTCGATTTAATTATTCGCAGTAGTTTAGATCCCTCTTGGGGTGGTCAGATCCATCCCAAGTTGGCAGAGATCCTGGCTAAGAGGGTCTGGTTCCTTAGGGCTGCATGTTAATTAGATTAACATAATTTTTCCACTACAATTTTATGACTTTGTTCCGTCAAACTTAGGACGGGAATAGAGTTTTTGCGCCCAAAGGGTCCTAGAAAACCCTTCAGTGGTATCAGAGTCATGTCTGTGTGCTGATCTAGGACTGCGATTAATTGAAAGCTTTTTCAAAAAAAATGTTTTCTTTAAATTTATGTGATAAGTTTAAAAATGATTTTAGATGTTTAAAATTTTATAAGATAAATTTTAAACATGAAATTTTTTTAAAATGACGTTTGTAGGCGGCGGGTCTGGCCTGCCGCTGCTGGCGGCCGGGCCGCCCGCCACTGCTGGGGGCGGGTCTGGCCCGCCGCTGGCGGCGGCGGGGCCGCCCGTCGCTGCTGGCGGCGGGTCGAGCCCGCCGTCGCAGCGACGGGTCTGGCCCGCCGCTGCTGGCGACGGGTCTGGCCCGCCGCTGCTGGCGGCGGGTTTGGCCCATCGCTGGCAGCGGCGGGGCCGCCCGCCGCTACTGACGGCGGGTCTGGCCCGCCGCTGGCAGCGGCATGGCCGCCCGCCGTCGCAGCGGCGGGGTGGGGGGGTGGCCGCCGCTTCGGGCGGCGGGCGTGGGGTTTTCGCGCGAGTTTTTGGGGGGATTCGCGTTCCGGCGAGAAGATCCCCTATGGTTTGATGGTTTTTGGGGATAAAAATCCATTTTTAATCTCCAAAAAGGCATTTTTATTGTAAAAAGTTGATTTTTAATCAATAAAAACGTTGATTTTCATTAAACAATCGATCCAAGAATTTTGGATCTAGACATATGCGCATACGAATTTAGATCTAGTGAAAAGAATTACCTCTAGATCCTACCAACCGGATCTAGCGACGTTCGGTGAAGGAAGCCCGTTCGCGTCGCGTTCGTCCGTCTGCAGGGGTTCGGCTTAGCTTCGAGCGTGCTGATAACATGTTGTAAACCATTGCGGATACGGAACCCCGTAGCCCTGTATTTATAGTAATAGGGTTACATAATGGGTGGATACCCACTAACGGGTTGGGCCTCCAAAGCCCGTTTATAACAGTTTTAAATTTATTTGATAATTTTAAAACTGATTTTAAAACATTAAAATTTATGCGATAAGTTTAAAATAACTTTAGATGTTTAAAAATTTTATATGATAAATTTTTTAAGCATGAATTTTTTAAAATGATGTTTTAAATTTATGTGATATTTTTAAAACTGATTTTAAAAGTTTAAAATTTTTATGCGATAAATATTTTAAGTAGCATGCAAATTTTGTGATTTTTTAAAAACAAGTTTTTATTTTATGAGATAAAATAAAATGTTTTAAAATCATAATTTAAATGTTAAATTTTAAGTATGCATGCTAAACTTGTTTATTTGATAAACATTATACTATTTAATTGTTAAATAGTTGTACACTTTACTTTTATTCGATAAAATTAGTGTAACTTTATTTTAATGGCTATGTGAATGTTGTCACTTATTTGATAACAAAAGACAACCTCTTAGGTTAGCCATTAAAGAACTCGTTAAAATTTATGAGATAAATTCTAATGACATGCTATGTTTTATGAAATTTATGAAATTTATGATATCATAATTAAATTTATGAAATTAATTCTCATTAAAGGACTACGCCTTTAGCGTTGTTAATAAATTTATTAAAATCCTAATAACGATTAGGATAGCACGTGAATATTATAGTTGATAAGGAATTAATAAAAGTTATTAAACAAATCCTAAAATTTTGAATTTAAGGATACAACTAGTTGATAGGATTAATTAGTTGTTAATAAAAACCTTTTAGTCTATGGCACGCATATAAAAATGACAAGCTTCATTCAATGGACCATGATCCAGTCAATTTGCTTGGCTAAGTTTTTTGGATCACCCGTCTAAGGGATAGTGATCATGGCTTAGTCAATTCACTGGCTGTGTTCCGCTGGACCGCAATGACACGAATCATGACTATATGGCATCCTGAACTATTATCTAAGTCAAATACGTTAATAATCTTCTTCAAGATTAGTCGTAGCCCTCCTTGTTTTAGGGGTTGGCAACTATAGGACCCGTGTTCCAGTTGTTGAGCTACACTCAAGCTTTGACATGGCAACCTTGTAGAAACCAACTCCTTAAATACATAAGATGAAATCTTGACTTGACCCAAACCGTCGTGTCGTGAATACACCGAGCGCCAGCGTAAGTTAAGTTAATGATGTGGTCTGGCTAGATGTAGTCTAAGTCCTGACCCAAACCGACGTGTCGTGAATACACCGAGCGCCAGGGCAAGTCAGGCTAGACGTGAAAATAAAGGTCCGACTAGACTAGACATTGTGATTTGGATGAGCATACTCATGATCACAAATGGCTATGGGTAAAAACCAATAAGAGGGTCATATCTGATATGATCGATGAAGAGTCATCTTCCGATTACAGAGTCAAGCAACTTGTTGAGCTACACTCAAGGTTGTTAGGCTCTGGGTGATTGGATCTCTTACCCATTTATGTAATTCGATTAAATCGTTCACTGTTAAGGCTTAAAATGATCGTAAAAATATTGGGAGGATATAGATAGATAAAAGCCATTCTACCTATATTTAATATTGAACATATGCTAAACTAGGATAAGTTCTAAGTTTACAAATGGAATCAAACTATTTTAATGGAATTAGTTAACTGGTTAAATAGGTTGATTAATTGAATATCAAGTTAAATTCTAATTTATAGAATTAAACTATTTTCTCGTTGACATTAAAATGACCTTCAAAAGAACAGACTTAAGAAATATGATTTCATTAAGCTCTGCGTCCAATAAATAAATTCACGCTACATGTCACTCACCTCTATATGGTGCAGCTTGAACATATAGGATATTCGAAGTATGTTTATCCCTACAACTTGTCAAGCTACACTCAAGGTTGTATGGAAAAACAATTTTGATCCACAAAGTTCGAGAATTCGATCAAACTGTTTGAGTCGAATACGAGTGCATGAGCCGTGCATGACTATGCATCCCAACCAGATCTGGAAACAAGCAACGTGTTGAGCTACACTCAAGGTTGCAAAGCTCAAGCGTTTGGATACATGAGATGCTTGCATAGCTATTCATTTATGTTAGGCTATTTAATATCTAAGTATGATTTAGAAAAAGAAGAAGGCGCTCCGGAAAGTAAATTGAGAAAGTTAGTTATATTTTTCATTAGTAAAGGTATAAGTAGGAGGAAATGAAAATGTGACATATTTTGATGTCACGATTTCAGAATAATTGTTATACAAAAGATGTCTAACACATTTTGACGAATGGCGTCACCTTGCTTCTGATGCAAGGTTTTGTGTTAGTAATTTGTGATAACTATAATATATTAAATGTTAATTTATAAATACACAAGATAGTAGCAAACTTATATGGCAAAATAGACTAGGCGGTATCGAGAGACTAAGCTTCACAAGTCACATAAAGAGAGGTCTGACCTCTCGTATTATGAAGTCTGCGGACACTTGTGAATCTTATCCTCTTATATATAATGGCCGAAACCCATCTGTAAGATTGTGGAAGAATGAGTTGTCGAATTCAGTCTCGTACATATTGATGTACCCGAGTCTAGATTAACCAAAATAAGTTATTCTTATATTTTATTAAGACACGTGTTCTTGATGAAACACAAGTCTGATAAAATAAAGAACGAAATGACAAAAGTATTTAAATTGATTCGATTAGATCAAATGGTCAAATACTTAGCTACATAAAATCTTGCGTAATTAAAAGAAAATATGATTTTTCTCTCAGGTCAAGTTTGTTAACACATCGGTGTGTTAAAGGTATGAATCACACTTAGTTAGACTTGGTGCGATTCATAGCCGGTGACTCTGAGTTAAATCCTCCTTCTGGGTTAAGTCCCAGATAGTAATGCCTAGGTTTTGATAATGTTCTATGAGGACATTATCAATAAGATATTCATTAAATCAATCGTAAGGAAGTTGTATAATTACTCGAATCTCGTGAGACGAAGAGTCAAGTTAGACATCATAACTAATGATGACTTAGTCAACTTCCGAGATGAAATTCGGAGTAGTAACTCCGATTTATAACTTGATACAATTAGAATAGGTCCGTGTGCATAAATAAATTATGGAATTTAGTTTACGTGCCAAAGGAAAATGTGTCCTCATTTTCTGCAAGTAAATATTTAAGTTAAAAGATTGGTGTAGAAAGAAAATAGTAAAGTACAATCATGTTGGTCGAGAACAGTTTTCATTCCTATAAAATGGATTATGATGAAACCATTTTCGCCAGTAGATGTGTACAGATCTGCTCAGATCAAACTCGATGTAAACGCTCATTTTGACTATGAAAATTGGAGCATTCACTTATAAGTTCGTTTTTCTAAATATGATTTAGAGGAACCAAATATATGAATTAGCCAGAAGTTTTCAAGGTTAGTGGGAGCGTATAAATTACATGCGAGGCATCAAAGGGATAGAACATTTATTTTGACAAAAGTAATCAAAGAGTTTGATACTTTATCAGAAATAGATTTGAGCCATTTGAAATGACCAGTAACAAATTTAAATGATTATCGTAAGGTACGATGAACTGGATAAGATCCAAAGAAATAAAATATTATGGATTCCGAAAGACCAAGTGAATTATTTGAATGAGATTCAAATGGTTGGTCTAACATGAACATAGAAACCCCTTAAGTCTATACTGTAGACGGTTTTAGCAGATCCACTCACAAAGGTTCTACCACATGAAGTCGGGAAAACTTATGTGTAAAAACGGATACCGGGATAAATGGGCCATAGTGCAAGTGGGAGATGTAGAGAGATTATGCCCTCGAGGATATTTATCTTAGTGTCAATAGCACAAACATCTTGTTCAAAATAATAGTAAGCTGTTTGGTAATAATTTATCTAAGTTATATTATAATTAGATATTAACTTAGGTAAAGTCATGAGACTTTATGTAAGGTCAAACATGTATCGAGATGAGTATCTCGATCATGGAGAAATGTTTGACCGTCTGTAGCATAAGTCTAGAAGGGTTCGTGGTCGTAGATGTTTCGAGACAAGGATATCGAAACATCGGATAGACCATTGTATCTTAGTCTTCACCGTTTAGCGGTGGCGATGATCTCATGATTGTTCGACTTGGCGAAGTCGACGACGAGACAAAAGTGCTCATTAGAGAATGAGTTCACTGAACGATCCACAAGGGTTATCATATGGTTATATTGACCAATCCGTCAATGATAACTCTTAATGATGATAGGTAAGTTGGTCTTTTGACTTGAGGTCATTTTACGAACCTGTGCATGAACGATGCCACTTAGATCACTTACCTAGCTTTGAGGCTAGGCCTGTCGAAAGGTCTTTGATCGGGTGTCACTTGAAGCGTACGAGGAGAGCAATGATCAAGAGAGGATTCATCTCTCCCGGTCAATGGGAGTTAGTGTCGTAGAGTTAGTTCGGTCTTTAGTAAAATCTCTGATCAGAGTATGTTGGAAGAAGTCCAACATTAGTTGACTAAAGATCGATAGAAACTAACCGGAGTCAAGTTATTGGGGTTGACAGTTTGACCGTACCCTAGACTTGATCTACATGACATAGTTTAGACGAAGAGACTATACCTGTAGAACTCATCACGGAAACAGTCAGGGTGGTCCCGTCAATACTCATGTCGATGAGTCAACCACATAATGATGATTCCGAAGCAGGGACGGCAACCACTGCTCGTGGTCACTGCCGTAAAGGGCTTCGAGCCTAACCTGTTGTAAGTGTCAGGCTGTAGGGTCTCACACAGAGTGCGACCTTCGTCTAGTAATATGTAGAAATTAGTTAGGGAGAATAATTTGCATTTGATGCAAAGGAAGAGAAAATTGCATTTTGATGCAAATGACAATTTAAGCTAAGATAGGGGACTAATTTGCATATGATGAAAAAGAGATTAAATATGTCTTAAATAGTTTAAGACCATATTTAATATAATTAACACGTTGGAAAGGTTACCTGTAAGACGGGATCGTCCAGCTCTAGACGCAGGTTCAAACCGCGTCCAAAACGGAGTTCAAACGAGCCCTATAAGTCTATTTAAAGTGTTAAATAGATGGCACATAGTAAAAGCCCAAAAGAACCCAGATTATACCCATGGGGGTATTCCAAAGTGGGGCCCAAGATTGGGCCCACTGATGCGTGCGTCAGCCTGCATCGCAGGCTGATGTACGCGTCAGCGGGCCCACCCGCTGACGTGAAAGTCAGCCTACTGACGCAGGCTGATGCCCGCGTCAGCTGACGCGGGCAAAACATTTCTCAACGGGCCCGCATTTGATGCGGGCCCGCCCCGCTTCAGCACAAAACGAAGGCCGCCCGCATTAACGGCCACGCCCGCATAAATGCAGGCGGTCAAAGCGTGCCAGCACGCACGTAGGGCCCAGGTGGTGGGCCCCACGAAAGGGTTTTCTGAAACCCTATCTTTTCTCCTAGCGGCTGTAGCCTTTGTGCGAAAATATGGCCTTGGGCTGAACTTTGGGCAATCAATTGGAGGGTCAAACGGACTCTGATTGACTCGCCGTTTTTTCCTATGCGTTCACCGTTGAACGCCCTTCGAATTGATAGGTTGTATCAATCATGAGTTTCAACGGTGAGGGAGTTAAAATTCACGGAAGTTTGGCCTTTATGAAAGGCAAACTAAATTGAATTGATTAACTCCAAATTTAGTCCCACATCGGCTTTTGAGTTAAGGGGAGCGGTCAGCCGCCTATATAAATAGGGGTCTGCTCCTCTCCTCAAAACTTGTCCCAAGCTACAGATCTGAGCAGCTCCCGTAAATTTTGGAGCACGCTCGGATCTAGGCTTAAATTAATATTCTCTATCTCCCTATATTTCTGCTTTACTCCTGATGGCTCTAGCAAAGCCACGAAGGAGTTCGGATTCAGATCCGAAATCTTGGCGAAGGCTTTCACTCATCTGAAACTTTCTTCGGCGTGTGGTTGGCTCGGTGACACGAGGATTGCTCGCCTCGGATGCGAAGCGGTTCGGGGAGCGGTTCAAGGAGCGGCTCGGCGTGGGACGGGGAGCGGCTCGGAAGATGGTGCGAAACATCTTGCCCGCCCCAGGGTTGAGATTCCAGGTATGTTTTAGAAGCTTTCGATTTAATTATTCGCAGTAGTTTAGATCCCTCTTGGGGTGGTCAGATCCATCCCAAGTTGGCAGAGATCCTGGCTAAGAGGGTCCGGTTCCTTAGGTCTGCATGTTAATTAGATTAACATAATTTTTCTGCTGCAATTTTATGTCTATGTTCCGTCAGACTTAGGACGGTAATAGAGTTTTTGGGCCCAAACGGTCCAGAAAACCCTTCAGTGGTATCAGAGCCATGTCTGTATGTTGATCTTGGACTGCGATTAATTGAAAGCTTTTTCAGAAAAATGTTTTCTTTAAATTTATGCAATAAGTTTAAAAATAATTTTAGAAGTTTAAACTTTTATATGATAAATTTTAAACATGAAATTTTTTTAAATTGACGTTTTAAATTTATGTGATAATTTTAAAACTGAATTTAAAACTTTAAAATTTATGCGATAAATTTAAAATGACTTTAGATGTTTAAAAATTTTATATGATAAATTTTTTAAGCATGAATTTTTTAAAATGATGTTTTAAATTTATGTGATATTTTTAAAACTGATTTTAAAAGGTTTAAAATTATTATGCGATAAATATTTTAAGTAGCATGCAAATTTTGTGATTTTTTAAAAACAAGTTTTTATTTTATGAGATAAAATAAAATGTTTTAAAAATCATAATTTAAATGTTAAATTTTAAGTATGCATGCTAAACTTGTTTGTTTGATAAACATTATACTATTTAATTGTTAAATAGTTGTACACTTTACTTTTATTCGATAAAATTAGTGTAACTTTATTTTAATGGCTATTTGAATGTTGTCACTTATTTGATAACACAAGACAACCTCTTAAGTTAGCCATTAAAGAACTCGTTAAATTTTATGAGATAAATTCTAATGACATGCTATGTTTTATGAAATTTATGTAATTTATGAAATCATAATTAAATTTATGAAATTAATTCTCATTAAAGGACTTCGTGTTTAGTGTTGTTAAAAAATTTATTAAAATCCTAATAACGATTAGGATAGCACGTGAACCTTATAGTTGATAAGGATTTAATAAAAGTTATTAAACAAATCCTAAAATTTTGAATTTAAGGATACAACTAGTTGATAGGATTAATTAGTTGTTAATTAGTTGATAGGATTAACTAGTTGATTAGATCTCTTATCCATTTTTTAATTCGATTAAATCGTTCATTGTTAAGGCTTAAAATGATCGTAAAAATAGTGGGATGATATAGATAGATAAAAGCCATTCTACCTATATTTAATATTGAACATATGCTAAACTAGGGTAAGTTCTAAGTTTACAAATGGAATCAAAATATTTTAATGGAAGTAGTTAACTGGTTAAATAGGTTGATTAATTGAATATCAAGTTAAATTCTAATTGATAGAATTAAACTATTTTCTCGTTGACATTAAAATGACCTTCTAAAGAACAGACTTAAGAAATGTGATTTCATTAAGTTTTGGGTCCAACAATTAAATTCACGCTACATGTCACTCACCTCTATATGGTGCAGCTTGAACATATAGGATATTCGAAGTATGATTTTTCTCTCAAGTCAAGTCTGTTAACACATCGGTGTGTTAAAGGTATGAATCACACTTAGTTAGACTTGGTGCGATTCATAGCCGGTGACTCTGAGTTAAATCCTCCTTCTGGGTTAAGTCCCAGATAGTAATGCCTAGGTTTTGATAATGTTCTATGAGGACATTATCAATAAGATATTCATTAAATCAATCGTAAGGAAGTTGTAAATTTACTCGAATCTCGTTAGACGAAGAGTCAAGTTAGACATCATAACTGATGATGACTTAGTCAACTTCCGAGATGAAATTCGGAGTAGTAACTCCGATTTATAACTTGATGCAATCAGAATAGGTCCGTGTGCGTAAATAAATTTTGGAATTTAGTTTACGTGCCCAAGGAAAATGTTTCCTCATTTTCTGCAAGTAAATTTTTATGTTAAAAGATTGGTGCAGAAAGAAAATAGTAAAGTACAATCATGTTGGTCAAGAACAGTTTTCATTCCTATAAAACGGATTATGATGAAACTGTTTTTGCCACCAGAAGTGTACAGATCTGCTCGGACCAAACTCGATGTAAATGCTCATGTTGACTATGAAAATTGGAGCATTCACTTATAAGTTCGTTTTTCTAAATATGATTTAGACGAACCAACTTATATGAATTAGCCAGAAAGTTTTCAAGGCTAGTGGGAGCATATAAATTACATGCGAGGCATCAAAGGGATGGAACATTTATTTTGACAAATGTAATCAAAGAGTTTGATACCTTATCAGAAATAGATATGAGCCATTTGAAATGACCAGTAAAAAATTTAAATGATTATCGTAAGGTTTGATGAACTGGATAAGATCCAAGGAAATAAAATATTATGGATTCCGAAAGCCGAAGTGAATTATTTGAATGAGATTCAAATGATTGGTCTAACATGAACATAGAAGCCCCTTAAGTCTATACTGTAGACGGTTTTAGCAGATCCACTAACAAAGGCTCTACCACATGAAGTCGGGAAAACTTATGTGTAAAACGGTATGAGATACCGGGATAAATGGGCCTGAGTGCAAGTGGGAGATGTAGAGAGATGATTCCCTCGAAGCTATTTATCTCTGTGTGAATAGCACAAACATCTTGTTCAAAATAATAGTAAGCTGTTTGGTAATAATTTATCTAAGTTATATTATAATTAGATATTAACTTAGGTAAAGTCCTGAGACTTTATGCAAGATCAAACATGTATCGAGATAAGTATCACGATCATGGTGAATTATTTGACCGTCTGTAGCATAAGTCTAGAAGGGTTCGTGGTCGTAGATGTTTCAAGACAAGGATATCGAAACATCGGATAGACCATTGTGTCTTAGTTTTCACCATTTAGCGGTAGCGATGATCTCGTGATCGTTTGACTTGGCGAAGTCGAAGACGAGACACACATGCTCATTAGAGAATGAGTTCACTGAATGATCCATAAGGGTTATCATATGGTTATATTGACCAATCTATCAATGATAACTCTTAATGATGATAGGCAAGTTGGTCTTTTGACTTGAGGTCATTTTACGAACCTGTGCATGAGCGGTGCCACTTAGATCTCTGACCTAGCTTCGAGGCTAGGCATGTCGAAAGGTCTTTGATTGGGTGTCACTTGAAGCGTATAAGGAGAGTAATGACCAAGAGAGGATTCGTCTCTCTCGGTCAATGGGAGTTAGTGTTGTAGAGTTAGTTCGGTCTTTAGTAAAATCTCTGATCGGAGTATGTTGGAAGAAGTCCAACATTAGTTGACTAAAGATCAAGAGAAACTAACCGGAGTCAAGTTATTGGGGTTGACAGTTTGACCGTACCCTAGATTTGATCTACACGACATAGTTTAGACGAAGAGACTATAACTGCAGAGCTTATCACGGAAACAGTCAGGGTGGTCCCGACACTACTCATGTCGATGAGTCAACCATATAATGATAATTCTGAAGCAGGGACGGTAACCACTGCTCGTGGTCACTGCCGTATAGGGCTTCGAGCCCAACCTATTGTAAGTGTCAAGCTGTAGGGTCTCACACAGAGTGAGACCTTCGTCTAGTAATATGTAGAAATTAGTTAGGGAGAATAATTTGCATTTGATACAAAGGAAGAGAAAATTGCATTTTGATGCAAATGACAGTTTAAGCTAAGATAGGGGACTAATTTGCATATGATGCAAAAGAGATTAAATATTTCTTAAATAGTTTAAGACCATATTTAATATAATTAACGCGTTAGAAAGGTTACCTGTAAGACGGGATCGTCCAGCTCTAGACGCAGGTTCAAACCGCGTCGAAAACGGAGTTCAAACGAGCCCTATAAGTCTATTTAAAGTGTTAAATAGAAGGCACATAGTGAAAGCCCAAAAGAACCCAGATTATACCCATGGGGGTATTCCAAAGTGGGGCCCAAGACTGGGCCCACTGATGCGTGCGTCAGCCTGCATCGCAGGCTGATGCACGTGTCAGCGAGGCCCACCCGTAGACGTGAATTCAGCCTACTGACGCAGGCTGATGCCTGCGTCAGCTGACGCGGGCAAAACATTTCTCAATGGGCCTGCATTGATGCGGGCCCGCCCCGCTTCAGCGCAAAACGAAGGCCGCCCGCATTAACAGCCACGCCCGCATAAATGCGGGCGGTCAAAGCGTGCCAGCACGCACGTGGGGCCCATGTGGTGTGCCCCACGGAAGGGTTTTCTGAAACCCTATCTTTTCTCCTGGCGGCTGAAGCCTTTGTGCGAAAATGTGGCCTTGGGCTGAACTTTGGGCAATCAATTGGAGGGTCAAACGGACTCCGATTGACTCGCCGTTTTTTCCTCTGCGTTCACCGTTGAACGCCCTTCGAATTGATAGGTTGTATCAATCATGAGGTTCAACGGTGTGGGAGTTAAAATTCATGGAAGTTTGACCTTTGTGAAAGGCAAAATAAATTGAATTGATTAACTCCAAATTTAGTCACACATCGGATTTTGAGTAAAGGGGAGCGGTCAGCCGCCTATATAAATAGGGGTCTGCTCCCCTCCTCAAAACTCGTCCCAAGCTCCAGATCTGTGCAGCTCCCGTAAATGTTGGAGCATGCTCGGATCTAGGCTTAAATTAATATTCTCTATCTCCCTATATTTCTGCTTACTCCTGAGGGCTCTATCAAAGCCACGAAGGTGTTCGGATTCGGATCCGAAATCTTGGCGAAGGCTTTCACTCGCGTGAAACTTCTTCGGCGCGTGGTTGGCTTGGCGACACGAGGATTGCTCACCTCGGGATGCGAAGCGGTTCGGGGAGCGGTTCGAGGAGCGGCTCGGCGTAGGACGGGGAGCGGCTCGGAAGATGGTGCAGAACATCTTGCCCGCCCCAGGGTTGAGATTCTGGGTATGTTTTAGAAACTTTCGATTTAATTATTCGCAGTAGTTTAGTTCCCTCTTTGGGTGGTCAGATCCATCCCAAGTTGGCAGAGATCTTGGCTAAGAGGGTCCGGTTCCTTAGGTCTGCATGTTAATTAGATTAACATAATTTTTCCGCTGCAACTTTATGTCTATGTTCCGTCCGATTTAGGACGGGAATAGAGTTTTTGCGCCCTAAGGGTCCTAGAAAACCCTTCATTGGTATCAGAGCCATGTCTGTCTGCTGATCTAGGACTGCGATTAATTGAAAGCTTTTTCAGAAAAATGTTTTCTTTAAATTTATGCGATAAGTTTAAAAATGATTTTACCTGTTTAAAATTTTATATGATAAATTTTAAACATGAAATTTTTTTAAAATGACGTTTTAAATTTATGTGATAATTTTAAAACTGATTTTAAAACTTTAAAATTTATGCGATAAGTTTAAAATGACTTTAGATGTTTAAAAATTTTATATGATAAATTTTTTAAGCATGAATTTTTTAAAATGATGTTTTAAATTTATGTGATATTTTTAAAACTGATTTTAAAAGATTTAAAATTTTTATGCGATAAATATTTTAAGTAGCATGCAAATTTTGTGATTTTTTAAAAACAAGTTTTTATTTTATGAGATAAAATAAAATGTTTTAAAAACCATAATGTAAATGTTAAATTTTAAGTATGCATGATAAATTTGTTTATTTGATAAACATTATAATATTCAATTGTTAAATAGTTGTACACTTTACTTTTATTCGATAAAATTAGTGTAACTTTATTTTAATGGCTATGTGAATGTTGTCACTTATTTGATAACCCAAGACAACCTCTTAGGTTAGCCATTAAAGAACTCGTTAAATTTTATGAAATAACTTCTAATGACATGCTATGTTTTATGAAATTTATGAAAGTTATGAAATCATAATTAAATTTATGAAATTAATCCTCATTAAAGGACTTCGCGTTTAGTGTTGTTAATAAATTTATTAAAATCCTAATAACGATTAGGATAGCACGTGAACCTTATAGTTGATAAGGATTTAATAAAAGTTATTAAACAAATCCTAAAATTTTGAATTTAAGGATACAACTAGTTGATAGGATTAATTAGTTGTTAATAAAAGCCTTTTAGTCTATGGCACGCATATAAAAAAGACAAGCTTCATTCAATGGACCATGATCCAGTCAATGTGCTTGGCTAAGTTTGTTGGATCACCCGTCTAAGGGATAGTGATCATGGCTTAGTCAATTCTCTGGCTGTGTTCCGCTGGACCGCAATTATGTGAATCATGACTATATGACACCCTGGACTATATCTAAGTCAAATACTTTAATAATCTTTTTCAAGATTAGCCGTAGCCCTCCTTGTTTTAGGGGTTGGCAACTATAGGACCCGTGTTCCAGTTGTTGAGCTACACTCAAACTTTGATATAGCAACCTTGTAGAAACCAACTCCTTAAATACATAAGATGAAATATTGACTTGACCCAAACCGTCGTGTCATGAATACATCGAGCGCTGGCGTAAGTTAAGTCAATGATGTAGTCTGGCTAGATGTAGTCTAAGTCCTGACCCAAACCGACGTGTCGTGAATACACCGAGCGCCAGGGCAAGTCAGGCTAGACGTGAAAATAAGGGTCCGACTAGACTAGACATTGTGATTTGGATGAGCACACTCATCATCACAAATGGCTCGGGGTAAAAACTGATAAGAGGGTCATATCTGATATGATCGATGAAGAGTCATCTTCCGATTACAGAGTCAAGCAACTTGTTGAGCTACACTCAAGGTTATTAGGCTCAGGGTGATTGGATCTCTTACCCATTTATTTAATTCGATTAAATCATTCATTGTTAAGGCTTAAAATGATCGTAAAAATAGTGGGAGGATATAGATAGATAAAAGCCATTCTACCTATATTTAATATTGAACATATGCTAAACTAGGGTAAGTTCTAAGTTTACAAATGGAATCAAAATATTTTTAATGGAATTAGTTAACTGGTTAAATAGGTTGATTAATTGAATATCAAGTTAAATTCAAATTGATAGAATTAAACTATTTTCTCGTTGACATTAAAATGACCTTCTAAATAACAGACTTAAGAAATATGATTTCATTAAGTTTTGGGTCCAACAAATAAATTCACGCTACATGTCACTCACCTCTATATGGTGCAGCTTGAACATATAGGATATTCGAAGTATGTATCTCCCTACAACTTGTCGAGCTACACTCAAGGTTGTATGGAAAAACAATTTTGATCTGCAAAGTTCGAGAATTCGATCAAACTGTTTGAGTCGAATACTAGTGCACGGCGGTGCAAGATTATGCATCCCAATCGGATCTTGAGACAAGCAACGTATTGAGCTACAGTCAAGGTTGCAAAGCTCAAGCGTTTGGATACATAAGATGCTTGCAGAGCTATTCATTTCTGTTAGGCTATTTAATATCTAAATATGATTTAGAAAAGGAAGAATGCACTCCCGAAAGTCAATTGAGAAAGTTAGTTATATTTATCATTAGTAAAGGCATAAGTATGAGGAAATGAAAATGTGACATATTTTGATGTCACGATTTCAGAATAATTGTTATACAAAAGACGTCTAACACATTTTGACGAATGTCGTCACCTTGCTTCTGAAGCAATGTTTTGTGTTAGTAATTTGTGATAACTATAATATATTAAATGTTAATATATAAATACACAAGATAGTAGTAAACTTATATGGTAAAATAGACTAGGCCGTATCGAGAGATAAAGCTTCACAAGTCACATAAAGAGGGGTCTGACCTCTCGTATTATGAAGTCTGCGAACACTTGTGAATCTTATCCTCTTAGATATGATGACCGAAACCCATCTGTAAGACAGTGGAAGAATGAGTTGTCGAACTCAATCTCGTACATACTGATGTACCCGAGTCTAGATTAACCAAAATAAGTTATTCTTATATTTTATTAAGACACGTGTTCATGATGAAACACAAGTCTGATAAAATAAAGAATGAAATGACAAAAGTATTTAAACTGATTCGATTAGATCGAATGGTCAAATACTTAGCTACATAAAATCTTGCGTAATTAAAAGAAAATATGATTTTCTCTCAGGTCAAGTCTGTTTACACATCGGTGTGTTAAAAGGTATGAATCACACTTAGTTAGACTTGGTGCAATTCATAGCCCGTGACTCTGAGTTAAATCCTCCTTCGGGGTAAGTCCCAAATAGTAATGCCTAGGTTTTGATAATGTTCTATAAGGACATTATCAATAAGATATTCATTAAATCAATCGTAAGAAAGTTGTATAATTACTCGAATCTCGTGAGACGAAGAGTCGAGTTAGACATCATAACTAATGATGACTTAGTCAACTTCCAAGATGAAATTCCGAGTAGTAATTCCGATTTATAACTTGATGCAATCAGAATAGGTCCGTGTGCGTAAATAAATTTTGGAATTTAGTTTACGTGCCCAAGGAAAATGTTTCCGCATTTTCTGCAAGTAAATCTTTAAGTTAAAAGATTGGTGCAGAATGAAAATAGTAAAGTACAATCATGTTGGTCGAGAACAGTTTTCATTCCTATAAAACGGATTATGATGAAACCGTTTTCGCCAGCAGATGTGTACAAATCTGCTCGGACCAAACTCGATGTAAACGATCATGTTGACTATGAAAATTGGAGCATTCACTTATAAGTTCGTTTTTCTAAATATGATTTAGACGAACCAACTTAGATGAATTAGCCAGAAAGTTTTTAAGGTTAGTGGGAGCGTATAAATTACATGCGAGGCATCAAAGGGATGAAACATTTATTTTGACAAAAGTAATCAAAGAGTTTGATACCTTATCAGAAATAGATATGAGACATTTGAAATGACCAGTAACAAATTTAAATGATTATCGTAAGGTACAATGAACTGGATAAGATCTAAGGAAGTAAAATATTATGGATTCCGAAAGACCAAGTGAATTATTTGAATAAGATTCAAATGGTTGGTCTAACATGAACATAGAAACCCCTTAAGTCTATACTGTAGACGGTTTTAGCAGATACACTCACAAAGGCTCTACCACATGAAGTCGGGAAAACTTATGTGTAAAAACGATATGAGATACCGGGATAAATAGGCCTGAGTGCAAGTGGGAGATGTAGAGAGATGATGCCCTTGAGGCTATTTATCTCTGTGTGAATAGCACAAACATCTTGTTCAAACTAACAGTAAGCTGTTTGGTAATAATCTATCTAAGTTAAATTATAATTAGATATTAACTTAGGTAAAGTCCTGAGACTTTATGCAAGATCAAACATGTATCGAGATTAGTATCACGATCATGAAGAAATATTTGACCGTCTGTCGCATAAGTCTAGAAGGGTTCGTGGTTGTAGATGTTTCGAGACAAGGATATAGAAACATCGGATAGACCATTCTGTCTTAGTCTTCACCGTTTAGCGGTGGAGATGATCTCATGATCGTTTGACTAGGCGAAGTCGAAGACGAGACACAAGTGCTTATTAGAGAACGAGTTCACTGAATGATCCACAAGGGTTATCATATGGTTATATTGACTAATCTGTCAATGATAACTCTTAATGATGATATGCAAGTTGGTCTTTTGACTTGAGGTCATTTTACGAACATGTGCGTGAACGGTGCCACTTAGATCACTGACCTAGCTTTGAGGCTAGGCCTGTCGAAAGGTCTTTGATCGGGTGTCACTTGAAGCGTACGAGGAGAGTAACGACGAAGAGAGGATTCGTCTCTCCCGGTCAATGGGAGTTAGTGTCGTATAGTTAGTTCGGTCTTTAGTAAAATCTCTGATCGGAGTATGTTGGAAGAAGTCCAACATTAGTTGACTAAAGATCGAGAGAAACTAACCGGAGTCAATTATTGGGGTTGACAGTTTGACCGTACCCTAGACTTGATCTACACGACATAGTTTAGACGACGAGACTATAACTACAGAACTCATCACAGAAACAGTCAGGGTGGTCCCGACACTACTCATGTCGATGAGTCAACCACATAATGATGATTCTGAAGCAGGGATGGCAACCACTACTCGTGGTCACTGCCGTATAGGGCTTCAAGCCCAACCTGTTGTAAGTGTCAGGCTGTAGGGTCTTACACAGAGTACGACCTTCGTCTAGTAATATGTAGAAATTGGTTAGGGAGAATAATTTGCATTTGATGCAAAGGAAGAGAAAATTGCATTTTGATGCAAATGACAATTTAAGCTAAGATAGGGGACTAATTTGCATATGATGCAAAAGAGATTAAATATGTCTTAAATAGTTTAAGACCATATTTAATATAATTAACGTGTTGAAAGGTCACCTGTAAGACGGGATCGTCCAGCTCTAGACGTAGGTTCAAACCGCGTCGAAAACGGAGTTCAAACGAGCCCTATAAGTCTATTTAAAGTGTTAAATAGAAGGCACATAGTTAAAGCCCAAAAGAACCCAGATTATACCCATGGGGGTATTCCAAAGTGGGGCCCAAGCCTGGGCCCACTGACGTGTGCATCAGCCTGCATCAACGGGGCCCACCCGTTGACGCGAAAGTCAGCCTGCTGACGCAGGCTGATGCCCGCGTCAGCTGACGCGGGAAAAACATTTCTCAACGGGCTCGCATTTTATGCGGGCCCGCCCCGCTTCAGCGCAAAACAGAGGCCGCCCGCATTAACGGCCACTCCTGCATAAATGTGGGCGGTCAAAGCGTGCCAGAACGCATGTGGGGCCCACGTGGTGGGCCCCACGGAAGGGTTTTCTGAAACCCTATCTTTTCACCTAGCGGCTGAAGCCTTTGTGCGAAAATGTGGCCTTGGGCTGAGCTTTGGGCAATCAATTGGAGGGTCAAACGGACTCCGATTGACTCGATGTTTTTCCTATGCGTTCACCGTTGAACGCCCTTCGAATTGATAGGTTGTTTCAATCATGAGGCTCAACGGTGATGGAGTTAAAATTCACGGAAGTTTGGCCTTTATGAAAGGCAAACTAAATTGAATTGATTAACTCCAAATTTAGTCCCACATCGGATTTTGAGTAAAGGGGAGCGGTCAGCCGCCTATATAAATAGGGGTCTGCTCCCCTCCTCAAAACTTGTCCCAAGCACCAGATCTGAGCAGATCCCGTAAATGTTGGAGCACGCTCAGATCTAGTCTTAAATTAATATTCTCTATCTCCCTATATTTCTGCTTTACTCCTGAGGGCTCTAGCAAAGCTACGAAGGAGTTCGGATTCGGATCCGAAATCTTGGTGAAGGCTTTCACTCGCGTGAAACTTCTTCGGTGCGTGGTTGGCTCGGCGACACGAGGATTGCACGTCTCGGGATGCGGAGCGGTTCGGGGAGCGGTTCGCGGAGCAGCTCGGCGTGGGACGGGGAGCGGCTCGGAAGACGGTGCAGAGCATCTTGCCCACCCCGGGGTTGAGATTCTGGGTATGTTTTAGAAACTTTCAATTTAATTATTCGCAGTAGTTTAGTTCCCTCTTGGGGTGGTCAGATCCATCCCAAGTTGGCAGAGATCCTAGCTAAGAGGGTCCGGTTCCTTAGGGCTGCATGTTAATTAGATTAACATAATTTTTCCGCTGCAATTTTAAATCTATGTTCCATCCGACTTAGTACGGGAATAGAGTTTTTGCGCCCTAAGAGTCCTAGAAAACCCTTCAGTGGTATCAGAGCCATGTCTGTATGCTGATCTAGGACTGCGATTAATTGAAAGCTTTTTCAGAAAAATGTTTTCTTTAAATTTATGCGATAAGTTTAAAAATGATTTTAGATGTTTAAAATTTTATATGATAAATTTTAAACATGAAATTTTTTTAAAATGATGTTTTAAATTTATGTGATAATTTTAAAGCAGATTTTAAAACTTTAAAATTTATGCGATAAGTTTAAAATGACTTTAGATGTTTAAAAATTTTATATGATAAATTTTTTAAGCATGAATTTTATAAAATGATGTTTTAAATTTATGTGATATTTTTAAAACTGATTTTAAAAGGTTTAAAATTTTTATGCGATAAATATTTTAAGTAGCATGCAAATTTTGTGATTTTTAAAAACAAGTTTTTAATTTATGAGATAAAATAAAATGTTTTAAAAATCGTAATTTAAATGTTAAATTTTAAGTATGCATGCTAAACTTGTTTATTTGATAAACATTATACTATTTAATTGTTAAATAGTTGTACACTTTACTTTTATTCGATAAAATTAGTGTAACTTTATTTTAATGGCTATGTGAATGTTGTCACTTATTTGATAACACAAGACAACCTCTTAGGTTAGCCATTAAAGAACTCGTTAAATTTTATGAGATAAATTCTAATGACATGCTATGTTTTATGAAATTTATGAAATCATAATTAAATTTATGAAATTAATTCTGACTTCGCGTTTAGTGTTGTTAATAAATTTATTAAAATCCTAATAACGATTAGGATAGCACGTGAACCATATAGTTGATAAGGATTTAATAAAAGTTATTAAACAAATCCTAAAATTTTGAATTTAAGGATACAACTAGTTGATAGGATTAATTAGTTGTTAATAAAAGCCTTTTAGTCTATGGCACGCATATAAAAATGGCAAGCTTCATTCAATGGACTATGATCCAGTCAATGTGCTTGGCTAAGCTTGTTGGATCACACGTCTAAGGGATAGTGATCCTGGCTTAGTCAATTCCATGGTTGTGTTCCGCTGGACCGCAATGACACGAATCATGACTATATGGCATCTTGGACTATATCTAAGTCAAATACGTTAATAATCTTCTTCAAGAGTAGTCGTAGCCCTCCTTGTTTTAGGGGTTGGCAACTATAGGACATGTGTTCCAGTTGTTGAGCTACACTCAAGCTTTGACATGGCAACCTTGTAGAAACCAACTCCTTAAATACATAAGATGAAATCTTGACTTGACCCAAACCGTCGTGTCGTGAATACACCGAGCGCCGGCATATGTTAAGTTAATGATGTTGTCTGGCTAGATGTAGTCTAAGACCTGACCCAAACTGACGTGACGTGAATACACCGAGCGCCGGGGCAAGTCAGACTAGACGCGAAAATAAGGGGCCGACTAGACTAGACATTGTGATTTGGATGAGCACACTCATGATCACAAATGGCCAGAGGTAAAAACCGATAAGAGGGTCATATCTGATATGATCGATGAAGTGTCATCTTCCGATTACAGAGTCAAGCAACTTGTTGAGCTACACTCCAGGTTGTTAGGCTCAGGGTGATTGGATCTCTTACCCATTTATTTAATTCGATTAAATCGTTCATTCTTAAGGCTTAAAATGATCGTAAAAATAGTGGGAGGATATAGATAGATAAAAGACATTCTACCTATATTTAAAATTGAACATATGCTAAACTAGAGTAAGTTCTAAGTTTACAAATGGAATCAAAATATTTTAATGGGATTAGTTAACTGGTTAAATAGGTTGATTAATTGAATATCAAGTTAAATTCTAATTGATAGAATTAAACTATTTTCTCGTTGACATTAAAATGACCTTCTAAAGAACAGACTTAAGAAATATGATTTCATTAAGTTCTGGGTCCAACAAATAAATTCACGCTACATGTTACTCACCTCTTTATGGGGCAGCTTGAACATATAGGATATTCAAAGTTTGTTTCTCCCTACAACTTGTCGAGCTACACTCAAGGTTGTATGGAAAAACAATTTTGATCCGCAAAGTTCGAGAATTCGATCAAACTGTTTGAGTCGAATACGAGTGCATGAGCGACTCAAGACTATGCATCCCAACCGGATCTTGAGACAAGCAACGTGTTGAGCAACATTCAAGGTTGCAAAGCTCAAGGGTTTGGATACATGAGATGCTTACATAGCTATTCATTTATGTTAGGCTATTTAATATCTAAATATGATTTAGAAAAGGAAGAAGGCACTCCGAAAAGTCAATTGAGAAAGTTAGTTATATTTATCATTAGTAAAGGCATAAGTAGGAGGAAATGAAAATGTGACATATTTTGATGTCACGATTTCAGAATAATTGTTATACAAAAGACATCTAACACATTTTGACGAATGTCGTCACCTTGCTTCTGAAGCAATGTTTTGGGTTAGTAATTTGTGATAACTATAATTTATTAAATGCTAATATATAAATACACAAGATAGTAGCAAACTTATATGGCAAAATAGACTAGGCCATATCGAGAGACTAAGCTTCACAAGTCACATAAAGAGGGGTCTGACCTCTCGTATTATGAAGTCTGCGGACACTTGTGAATCTTATCCTATTAGATATAATGGCCGAAACCCATCTGTAAGATAGTGGAAGAATGAGTTGTCGAACTCAGTCTCGTACATACTGATGTACCCGAGTCTAGATTAACAAAAATAAGTTATTCTTATATTTTATTAAAACACGTGTTCTTGATGAAACACAGGTCTGATAAAATAAAGAACGAAATGACAAAAGTATTTAAACTGATTCGATTAGATCGAATGGTCAAATACTTAGCTACATAAAATCTTGCGTAATTAAAAGAAAATATGATTTTCTCTCAGGTCAAGTCTGTTAACACATCGGTGTGTTAAAAGGTATGAATCACACTTAGTTAGACTTGGTGCAATTCATAGCCGGTGACTCTGAGTTAAATCCTCCTTCTGGGTTAAGTCCCAGATAGTAATGCCAAGGTTTTGATAATGTTCTATGAGGACATTATAATTAAGATATTCATTAAATCAATCGTAAGGAATTTGTAAAATTACTCGAATCTCGTGAGACGAAGAGTCAAGTTAGACATCATAACTGATGATGACTTAGTCAACTTCCGTGATGAAATTAGGAGTAGTAACTCCGATTTATAACTTGATGCAATTAGAATAGGTCCGTGTGCGTAAATAAATTTTGGAATTTAGTTTACGTGCCCAAGGAAAATGTTTCCTCATTTTCTGCACGTAAATCTTTAAGTTAAAAGATTGGTGCAGAAAGAAAATAGTAAAGTACAATCATGTTGGTCGAGAACAGTTTTCATTCCTATAAAACGGATTATGATGAAACCGTTTTTGCTAGCAGATGTGTACAGATCTGCTCGGACCAAACTCGATGTAAACGCTCATGTTGACTATGAAAATTGGAGCATTCACTTATAAGTTCGTTTTTCTAAATATGATTTAGACGAACCAACTTATATGAATTAGCCAGAAAGTTTTCAAGGTTAGTGGGAGCGTATAAATTACATGCGAGGCATCAAAGGGATGGAACATTTATTTTGACAAATGTAATCAAAGTGTTTGATACCTTATCAGAAATAGATATGAGCCATTTGAAATGACCAGTAACAAATTTAAATGATTATCGTAAGGTACGATGAACTGGATAAGATCCAAGGAAATAAAATATTATGGATTCTAAAAGACCAAGTGAATTATTTGAATGAGATTCAAATGGTTGGTCTAACATGAACATAGAAACCCCTTAAGTCTATACTGTAGACGGTTTAGCATATCCACTCACAAAGGCTCTATCACATTAAGTTGGGAAAACTTATGTGTAAAACGGTATGAGATACCGGGATAAATGGGCCATAGTGCAAGTGGGAGATGTAGAGAGATGATGCCCTTGCTGCTATTTATCTCTGTATGAATAGCACAAACATCTTGTTCAAAATAACATTAAGCTGTTTGGTAATAATTTATCTAAGTTATATTATAATTAGATATTAACTTAGGTAAAGTCCTGAGAATTTATGCAAGGTAAAACATTTATCGAGATGAGTATCTCGATCATGGAGAAATGTTTGACCGTCTGTAGCATAAGTCTAGAACGGTTCGTGGTCGTAGATGTTTCGAAACATCAGATAAACCATTGTGTCTTAGTCTTCACCATTTAGCGGTGGCGATGATCTCATGATCATTTAACTTGGCGAAGTCGAAGACGAGACACAAGTGCTCATTAGAGAATGAGTTCAGTGAACGATCAACAAGGGTTATCATATGGTTATATTGACCAATCTGTCAATGATAACTCTTAATAATGATAAGCAAGTTGGTCTTTTGACTTGAGGTCATTTTACAAACCTGTATGTGAACGGTGCCACTTAGATCACTGACCTAGCTTCGAGGCTAGGGCTGTCGAAAGATCTTTGATCTACACGACATAGTTTAGACGAAGAGACTATAACTGTAGAACTCATCACGGAAACAGTCAGGGTGGTCCTGTCAATACTCATGTCGATGAGTCAACCACATAATGATGATTCTGAAGCAGGGACGGCAACCACTGCTCGTGGTCACTGCCGTATAGGGCTTCGAGCCCAACCTGTTGTAAGTGTCAGGCTGTAGGGTCTCACACAGAGTGTGACCTTCGTCTAGTAATATGTAGAAATTATTTAGGGAGAATAATTTGCATTTGATGCAATGGAAGAGAAAATTGCATTTTGATGCAAATGACAATTTAAGCTAAGTTAGGGGACTAATTTGCATATGATGCAAAAGAGATTAAATATGTCTTAAATAGTTTAAGACCATATTTAATATAATTAACGCGTTGGAAAGGTTACCTGTAAGACGGGATCGTCCAGCTCTAGACGCAGGTTCAAACCGCGTCGAAAACGGAGTTCAAACGAGCCCTATAAGTCTATTTAAAGTGTTAAATAGAAGGCACATAGTGAAAGCCCAAAAGAACCCAGATTATACCCATAGGGGTATTCCAAAGTGGGGCACAAGCCTGGGCCCACTGACGTGCGCATCAGCCTTGTAGGGGATCCTGTCTATGGAGAAAACACTAGAAGGGGGTTGAATAGTGTTTAAGCAATTTAAAACGATTGTTACACCAAATTAAAATGCTAACCAACAATAAAGTGCGGAATTAGAAATGAACCCAAATAAGAAACAAATGCAAACACAATTATGTTTCTAGGGTTCGGATTACCCAAGTTACTTCCTACCTTGTTCCCGGTAATCCTACGTCCCTTCCACCCGGATAACTCCGGATACTCAAGTTAGAACCCTAACTTGAGGTTTCCTTAGAAACCCATTTATAGAAACCCTACAAGTGTACTCGAATACAATCGATGTCCTTGACTCCTACAACTTGGGAGCAAGGAAACTGCTCTCACAATCCGAGAGCAAATTCAATATACGAAAATAATGAAATCTGAAAGCAACACTTACAATCACATATGCCTTGAAGTAAAACCTGAAGGAGTGGTGTGTTGTGTGTTGAAGACTCTCTTGGAAGAGAGGAAAAAGCCCTTTCTCTTGACTGCACCAATTGCCTAGAGGATCACTCTTTGGATCTAGGTTGGAGAGCAAGAGATCAAAGATTTGGAATTCTTAGGGCTTTGAATTTGAGAGCTTTAAACTTTAGAATGAAAGCTTGAGATGAAAAATTGGAAGAATTGGTTTTCTTCTCAATGGAGCAGTAGAAGCCCCATTTATAGGTTTCTCAAATCCACAAAAACAGTTTAGGCAAAAACTCTTTTGGAATCCGTGAGAAAATTCTCAACGGATAGAATCTGAACTCGCGACAGTCGACTGTTGAAGAAACCACAGTCGACTGTTGCACAGTCAGCAAGGGTAGGTAACAATTCATAACTGTAACTTACCATGTGGACAGTCGACTGATGAAGCAAAGACAGTTGACTGTTAAACCAATAGGCGACTGTAAATCCCTCTACAGGCGACTGGCCGAGAGATGGTAAGCAAAATGAAATCTGAAAATCCTGTAAGATAACAGGACAGACGACTGATGCAGATAATACAGTCGGCTGTTAATCAGAAAAGGCGAGTGTAAATCCTTATACAGATGACTGTCAAATACCCAGAGAATTTCCAGAGAGCAGAGTCAATAAGTTGGCTCACAGACAGATGACTTTTGTAGCATACACAGTCGACTGATCCAAGGTACAGTCGACTGTATATACAACAATAGTCGACTGGCCGTAAAAGTCAGATCAACGAAGTTTTAGGCAAAAAATAGACAGGCGACTGATATACAAAACACAGTCGACTGTCACAAGGACAGGCGCCTGTGAATTGTTCATCAGAAGCCTGTGCGAAATAAATAGAAAGGCCCAAAACTAGATTGTTAAAAGCTTGTGCATAACAGGCGACTGTAGAACAAAACACAGTCGACTGTTTTTGAGACAGACGACTGTAAAACGTTCAGCAGTCGACTGTTATGAACAATCTAAGCACAATCACTAAAGAAATGGATTGGGGTCAAAGGTCAATCGACTGATGAACAAAAGTCAGTCGACTGGATGAAGTGATAAGAATTAGTCTCAGGAAGACAGACAGTCGACTATTGAGTAACTTATAGTCGTTTGTCCGATGGACAGTCGACTGTACTATACACATCAGTCGGCTGACCGAGAATCATAAACTTCATCAAAACGACGGAGAGCTCTGTAAAATTTCGACAGAGAGAACAGTCGCCTGATGACTAGAATTCAGTCGCCTGTTATTCTAACAGTCGACTGGAAAACAGTCATCAGTCGGTTGTGCGAAAGATACAGATTCTCAGACAGAGGTGATAGAGTAGGGCAGTCGACTGTCGAAGGAAAGACAGTCGTCTGTCCTGGTCTAAAAATGCACAGTGAGATACAAATCCCGAGAATAAGAACACTCACCCTAGGACCTATACTCTAAACAAAAACTCATCATAAAAACAATATAATTCGATAAATCGATCGAAACATAAATCTCTAAGAACAATCTCAAAGAAATCATGAAATCACATAAATCACAATTGCCTTTCTTAAACACATATGAAGCATATATCAAAGGAAGAAAGACAATATGATGACATGAGCTCAAAAGGTGTTATAACAAGAATAGAGAGCTTCTAGATTTCAGATTCACCCATAATTTCTAATTCTTCACGCAACCTCACAAATGAATCTTCTTTAAGAGGTTCTGTGAAGATGTCGGCAATTTGTTTTTGGGTTTCAATGTACTCTAAGATGATGTCCTTCTTAGCTACATGATCATTTATAAAATGGTGTCTCACGTCTATGTGTTTGGTACGAGAGTGGTGTACCGGATTCTTGGAAAGACATATGGTACTTTGGTTAATTATCAACCATGATCGAGTAAGTATCACAGTTGACACCATAGTCCATAACAGTGTGTCTCATCCAAAGAACTTGTGCACATGTAAGACCCACGACAATATATTCCGCTTCAGTCGTGGACAATGATACCGAGTTCTATTTCTTAGAAACCCAAGAAACTAAGGAATTTCCTAGAAAATGGCAAGTGCCACTAGTACTTTTCCTGTCGGACTTGCATCCGGCAAAGTCAGCATCACTATATGAGATTAACTCATATGTGCTAGATTTAGGGTAAAGTAACCCATAATCTAGAGATTGATTGAGATAACGAAATATTCATTTAACCACAATCAAGTGTGACTCCTTAGGTCTAGCTTGATATCTAGCACACAAGCATACAGAAAACATGATATCGGGCCTATTAGCGGTTAAGTAAAATAAGCTACCGATCATACCTCGATATAGACGAACGTCTACATCTTTTCCGTTTTCATCTTTGTGAAGGTGGGTAGTAGTACTCATGGGAGTCCGTTTGCTTGATGACGATTCCATCCCGAATCACTTTATAAGCTCCCCTGTGTACTTTGTCTGATGTATGAAGGTGCCATTCTCCATTTGTCGAATTTGCAGTCCAAAGAAATAGGTGAGCTCTCCCATGTGGCTCATCTCGAATTCATCCTTCATTGACTTAGAAAATTCTTGACAAAGATTAAAGTTAGTAGAACCAAAAATTATATCGTCTACATAAACTTCAATCAAGAGAATGTCATTTTCATAATCTTTAATGAAGAGTGTAGAATCAACTTCTCCCATTTTAAAACCTAAATTCAAAAGAAATGTCTTGAGTTGATCATACCAAGCTCTAGGAGCTTGTCTCAACCCGTACAATGCTTTCTTAAGTTTGAAAACATGATTTGGAAAATTTTCATAAATAAAACCGGGAGGTTGTGAAACATAAAGTTCTTCATTGACAAACCCATTTAAAAATGCACTTTTAACATCCATTTGAAATAGTTTAAAATTCTTATGGGATGCAAAAGATAAAAGCAACCAAATAGCTTCTAATCTAGCTACGGGGGCAAAAGATTCTTCGAAATCAATACCTTCCTCTTGCTGGTAGGCTTGAGCTACTAACCTTGCTTTGTTCCTTGTGATCACCTCGTTCTGATCCGTCTTGTTCTTGAAGATCCATTTGGTCCCAATGACTTGGTGACCACTTAGAAGAGGAACGAGTTCCCAAACTTCATTTCTCTTGAATTGCATTAGTTCTTCTTCCATTGCCACTATCCAAGAGCTATCCTCACAAGCTTCTTGGATGTTCTTTGGCTCAATGGTAGAGACGAATACGTAATAAGAGAATTCTTCAATTCTCGACCTCGTTCGAACACCCACACCAATATCTCCAATAATTTGGTTATGGGGATGATTGCGAATGGTCGGATAAGCTTTGGGTATACCTGCATCACTAGGAACATCTTCAACAATTTCGTTAGTAGTGTTAGTCTCAATAATCGAATCATTGATCTTAACATTACTAAGAGTATCACAAATAACTTCTACACTATCATCATCAACATGAGGAAAAACAAAATCTTCATTAAATGAAACGTGTAGTGATTCCTCAATCGTTGAAGAAGTTTTGTTGTATATCCGGTAGGCTTTGCTACGTGTGGAATATCCAACAAAAATTCCTTCATCGGATCTTGGCTCAAATTTATCTAGATTACCGAAAGTGTTCTTGATAAAACATTTTAAACCAAAAACACGAAATTATTTTACTTGAGGCTTTTTGTCATAAAACAACTCAAAACAAGTTTTGTTCGTTCGAGGTCTCACTAGGATCCTATTGAGCACATAACATGCCGTGTACACCGCCTCTGCCCAAAATTGTAGTCCAAGATGACTATCATGGAGCATAATACGTGCGCACTCAATAAGAGTCCTATTCTTTCTCTCTACAACACCATTTTGTGGTGGTGCCCGAGGGAAGGAAAAATTATGAGTTATCACGGTGTTATCACAAAACTTAGTAAAAGATTCATTCTCAAATTCTCCTCCATGATAACTACGGATAGTGATACTGGTGGATCCTAAGAAATTCTGAATCTTCTTTGCAAATTTGGTAAACTCGTTATAAGCTTCATTCTTATTAGTTAAGAATGAAACCTAAGTAAATCTAGAAAAGTCGTCAACGACAACTAATCCATAATGAGCATTACCTAAAGAAGCGGTTCTAGTTGGCCCAAACAAATCTAGATGAAGAAGTTCTAGGGGCCTCATAGAAGTAATCCATTCTTTAAGCTTAAATGATGATTTACTACGTTTACCTCTTTGACATGAATCACAAAAGTTTTTCTTATTAAAAACAATTTTAGGAAAACCTTTGACTAGATCATGCTTAGCTAACTTCTATATGTGCTTAAAATGAACTTGACCAAAACGGTGATGCCATAATAGTTGTTCACTTGTGTTAGCAACTAAGGAATGTTCTACGGTTTTAGGCAATCTCAAATAATAAATATTTTTACGCCTAATACCGGAAAATAAAACATTTGAATCACAATCAACAATAGTACACAATCCTTCTCCAAAGTTAACCTTGTAACCTTTGTCACAAAGTTGACTAATGGAAATGAGATTGTGACACAAACCATTAACAAGATAAACATTAGTAATTAAGGGTTTGAAAAGATTACCAACGATACATACTCCTATGATGGTTCCCTTTTAATTACCTCCAAAAGTGACCGTTGCACCATCTTTGATGCTAATCACTTCGGAGAGCAATGAGGGATCTCACGTCATATGTTTGGAGCAACCAATATCGAGAATCCATCTTTTTCCTTTACAGCAAGTTTGACCTTTATTGCTCTTCTTCTTTCTCTTGGGTACCTATATAATATACCATAAGCTCATGGTACCCAATGTTTGTTGGGTCCAAGGGATTAGCCCTTTGGAAGCCAAGTGCAAGTGGACTTCCGCTTCTCAACATAATTAACATTATTGATAACATCATGAAAATAGAAATCAACATAAGCATTCCTATCATTTAGGCTAGTGTTCTTAGGACCCCAAATGGTGTATCTTTTAGGAGTCCTTTTCCTAGTTGCATGCACATTTGTTAAATTTCTATGTGGTGCAAGCTTCTTGGGAACATGGTCTCTAGCATAAATATGAGGTGGTGGATATGTATTGTACATACGAGAATGATATGTATGCTTGGGAACATGCACGTTGTATGAAGCATATGGGTTATGCATGACATGCGGAGGAGGTGCATACATGTAAGAATGATGCGTATGTGCATACGGGTGTATAGGAGCACGTACATGAGTATTTCTCATGTGTGGTTGTGTACGTGTCTGTGGGTGTGGAGCATAAAAAGTGTCATAATTATCCACTTGTGAAGTAGGACGTTTCCTACGTGGATGAGTGTTAGTGTACATGTAAGCATGGCCTTGCTTTTGGTTTCCACCCTTAGTGGGTTTCTTGCCAAAAGGAAGAGAAGGTGAAGTGGTGACTTTTTTGGTAGGTTTGCTACCTATAGTGTCTTTAACACCACTTGTGGATGCACCAGAGGAAGGCCTCACAAAGTCTATAGTGACACCACTATAGGAGGTGCGATCATTGGATGCATTTGCTTTCACAAACCCAAGACCAACACGATGTGTGGCCGGAAATTGGTTTGCTAGCAAATCATCCAATTGTCATTTTCCCTTATTGATCTCACAATACGGGAGGACATGAGCTCATATTTCTCCTTTAGAGAAGAAATGTTGGTATCCAAGGTGGACACCCGTGCTTTGAGCTCGTACACTTGGGTTTTAAGAGAATCATTCTCTAAACCCAATTGTGTGTGACGTGTGACTAGATCACTATTATCCGTTGGATGTGTTTGATCTAGTTGAGATTTGAGGGTTTTCACCTCATCTCTCAAGGTGACATTTTGAGAAGCTAAGTTTGCTTTCTCAAGAGTTAAAGTATCAACAATGGTGTCATTGCTGATAATGCATGGAATGGATGTCTTGCTAACATTTGATTTCTTTAAGCTAGTGTATCTAAGCATTAAAGATTGATATTTAGAAAATAATTCTTCATTAGCAATACGAAATTCATCTATTATTACCTCGGTTTCATCCGTGTCAGAATCACTCTCATCGTAGAGTGGATCCTCTCGGGCCATGAAACACATGTGGGTGCTCTCACCCTTCTCATCATCGAAATCGCTTGATGAGTCCTCACTTGAGTCATCGAATGTACCTACAAGTCCTTTCTTCTTGTCTCTCTTGTTCTTGTCGGACTTGTGGTACTTATGTGCCTTCCATTTCTATTTGTTCTTTAACATTGGGCAATCCCTCTTGATGTGCCCTGGTTTATTACACTTAAAACAAAGAGAGGAAGTAGCATTAGTAGACTCAAAACGTTTGTTGGAGGGAAACTTACCTTTGTGAAAGAAGCGTTGGAACTTCTTCGCCATTTGGGCCATTTCACACAAATCCATTTCATCTTCCGAATCTTTGCTATCGGAGGATGATGAATTGGCGTTGAATGCCAAAGCCTTCTTCTTGGCCTCCGAAGGATTTATCATGGCTCGAATCTTTAATCGGTTCTTTCGTCTTACATCATAAGACATGAGAGTCCCGATAAGATTCAAAAACGTGTAATTCATTTGTGATGTCGGTAAAGCGTCCGTACATTGATGCAATACTTTCATTCTCCTGCATAGGAAACAAATCGAAGTTTTGCATGTCAACATATAACTTCGAAATTTTTACCTTATTCGTTCCCTCATGGGTAACGATGAGATGGTTCCAAATTTGATATGCACTCTTACATGTGCATATCTTATTGAACTTATTCGGGTCCAACGCACAATGAAGAACGTTCATTGCTTTAGCATTGTTGACTTCGGTGGACTTCTCGGAAGTCGTCCATTTCTCGAAATCCTCTTCGGTGGGCTCGACGTACTCCTTGTGGAGGGTTATCCAAAGTGAAGCACTCCTAAGAAACGTCTCCATCCTACACTTCCAATAACCAAAATTAGTACCATTGAAACGTGGAGGACGTACCGTAAATTGACCTTTGAAAAGTGTGGACGCTCCATCATGATCGTGATTGTTGTATGAAGTCGGGGAAGGAACGTTGTTGTTGTTGGATGCCATAGCAATAACCTTGCACACTGATACCAATTGTAGGGGATCCTGTCTATGGAGAAAACACTAGAAGGGGGGTTGAATAGTGTTTAAGCAATTTAAAACGATTGTTACACCAAATTAAAATGCTAACCAACAATAAAGTGCGGAATTAGAAATGAACCCAAATAAGAAACAAATGCAAACACAATTATGTTTTTATGGTTCGGATTACCCAAGTCACTTCCTGACTTGTTCCCGGTAATCATACGTCCCTTTCACCCAAATACCTCCGGATACTCAAGTTGGAACCCTAACTTGAGGTTTCCTTAGAAACCCACTTGTAGCAACCCTACAAGTGAACTCGAATACAATCGATGTCCTTGAATCCCACAACTTGGGAGCAAGCAAACCGCTCTCACAACCCGAGAGCAAATTCAATATACGAAAATAATGAAATCTGAAAGCAACACTTACAATCACATATGCCTTGAAGTAGAACTTGAAGGAGTGGTGTGTTGTGTGTTGAAGACTCTCTTGGAAGAGAGGAGAAAGCCCTTTCTCTTGACTGCACCAATTGCCTAGAGGATCACTCTTTGGTTCTAGGTTGGAGAGCAAGAGATCAAAGATGTGGAATTCTTAGGGCTTTGAATTTGAGAGATTTAAACTTTAGAATGAAAGCTTGAGATGAAAACTTGGAAGAATTGGTTTTCTTCTCAATGGAACAGTAGAAGCCCCATTTATAGGTTTCTCAAATCCACAAAACAGTTTAGGCAAAAACTCTTTTGGAATCCGTGAGAAAATTCTCAACGGATAGAATCTGAACTCGCGACAGTCGACTGTTGAAGAAACCACAGTCGACTGTTGCACAGTCAGCAAGGGTAGGTAAGAATTCATAACGGTAACTTACCACGTGGACAGTCAACTGATGAAGCAAAGACAGTCGACTGTTAAACCAACAGGCGACTGTAAATCCTTCTACAGGCGACTGGCCGAGAGATGGTAAGCAAAATGAAATCTAGAAATCCTGTAAGATAACAGGACAGACGACTGATGCAGATAATATGTGGGATCCTGACAAAACAAGGACGTTAGGATCGAATAATAAAGTCGAGACTTACGCTAGCGTACGTAGCACCGTAATCTCGGAACTTTGCCCTCGGATTCGCCACAATGGTCGATACTTCGTCACGGAGGATCGAAGCAGAGTTTCACCGCCTAAATCTCTAACTAGAAGAGGATTTTAATGGAAGGGAGAAGAAGAACATAAGATGCCTTATGCAAACTTATGGCATGGAAAGTGTGGAATGAATGCCTTACCCTTGGGTCCTATTTATAGGCTTTAGGGGTGGTTATTGTAGGAAATAACCAATTATAAGCTTATTAGCCTATATTAGCACATTCATTTATCCTCTTCTTCATTCACTTATCAAGTGCCTTTATGCACTTATAAAGTGACTTTTTCACTTATCGAGTGGCTTTTTCCACTTATCGAGTGGTCCTTTTCACACGAGAAAAGGTTCCCTTCGTGCACCCTTTCGTGCATGCGACATTTGAGGTCCGTATACCCTCATACATCCCCTCATGGGTGTATTCATGTCGTCCATATCCAACATCTCCCACTCACACTTGAGGGGATTGTAAGGAAACATCTTTCCTTTAACTCTTCTGTTTATCATACCGAGAAATAGGCCGTGTGACCGTCATGCGCATAGAGTCCGCTGTTGTGCACTTGTTAGAGATACACAACACCCCTCTAGGTGCAAAGTTGAGTAGATCAACGCATGCTTTACCCTAGATTATTTCTTCACATTTCTTATACTTTATATTCAACAATTGAATCCCATCTGGATTACAATTGGCTGGCCAGCTTTGAATCTCTAAAGTCCAAATGTGAATATGAAATTTAATCTTCCTCTTCTTGCGATCCTTTTGATCTTGACTTGACTCACTTTTCTAACATGCCCCGCCGGACTGAATTAACCATAGTCCATAAGCAACATGCTAAGATAGCAATCACCCAGTCAAATCTTAAGGAACCAATTAGAGTCCATAAGGGTAATGAGTTAAGACTCATGTGGTCTTTGGGTCTCACATAATAGTAAACACAATTACTATTCTAACCCAATGGTCAAAATGCATACGTAGTATGAATACGTATTACAACATCACTCCTTTCCCAGGGAGCGTATGTCTTAATGATGTTGTAAGGATGATAACCAGACACCACAATGTCTGACTTTGAGTCCCTTTTACTACTCAAATAATCTTCTGGACTCACATCCCGCATAAGACAGATAGGATTTCAAAATCCTCTTAGATCTTTTGAAAGCATCCATATGATGCAGATCTTTCATACGACCATTTTGTTTAAGTCATGACTCTAAATCGTCCGTCTGACGATTTTGACTTTAAACAGGTCTCATCTTTATTTTACCCGTCTGATAAAATAAAGGCGGTTGCTCATGTGAGAGAGCCAACCTTAATCTGTCCGACATACTAGAATTCAGCTGAGATTTAAAAAAAATGTACACAAACATTTCTAAAGAAATTCATATGCAATGTTGAAAAGAACTTATTCTTTTATTAAATTTGATCATTTACAGACATGGGAATTTACATTGGTACAACTCAGCTCTTACGCAATCCTTGAGATGATAAGTGTTTGTAAAACACATCTCTGGGGATCACCTTCGTAAGCGGATCCGCTATCATCTCATGCGTAGATATGTACCTTATGTCTACCTTCTTGGTCTTGTCATAGTCTTTTGCAAGTCTGCAGTTCCTTTAAGATACTGCATTATCCTCTTAACCGCTTTCCAGTGTTCTTGCCCTGGGTTGGATTGGTAATGACTTACCATTCCAACGGCAAAAACAGATGTCCGGTCTTGTACGCATCTTAGCGTATATAAGACTACCAATTGCACTGGAATATGGAACTTTTTCCATAATTTCCTTTTCCTTTTGGTTCTTTGGACATGATTTCAGACATAAATTGTCGCACTTGCTTATAGGAGTATCAATGGACTTGCAGTCCTGCATATTAAAACGTTCTAAAACCTTCTTTATATAAGTCTCCTGTGAAAGAGAAAGAAGTTTCTTCGAACAATTCCTTGAAATCTTAACTCCAAGGATATATGCGGCTTCTCCCATGTCTTTTATCTCAAAAACTGATGAAAGCCAAGCCTTGATATCCATTACAAAGCCCGTGTCATTTCCGGCTATTAAAATGTCATCTACATATAGAGACATAATAACGTACTTGCTCTTAATCCTCTTGATATATACGCAGTTATCTTCATCAAGTATGGAAAAACCATTTGATAAGACAACTTCTTGAAATCGTATATACCATTGTCTCGAGGATTGTTTAAGACCATATATGGACTTACGAAGTTTACAAACCGTATGTTCGTTTCCTTCTTTTACAAACCCTGTTGGTTGTTCCATATAGATCTCCTCGTCCAATTCTCCATTGAGAAAGGCAGTCTTTACATCCATCTGATGTAATTCGAGGTCTAAGCAAGCTACCATTGCCAGAATCAGGCGAATCGAGGTAAAACGCACAACAGGTGAGAATGTCTCTTCGTAGTCTATCCCTTCCTGTTGCGTAAAACCTTTCGCGACAAGGCGAGCTTTATATCTGTCTATAGAGCCATCAGCCTTATGCTTGATCTTGAGAACCCATTTGTTTCCAATTGCTCTACGTCCTCTGGGTAAGTCAACTAAGTCCCAGACTTGGTTAACTTTCATAGATTCCAATTCCTCCTTCATCGCTTCCATCCATTTGTCTTTTGCAGGGCATGATACGGCCTGTGTAAAAGTAGCAGGCTTGTCATCATCTTGTAGTAAAGTCATAAAGGTTTGCAGAAATTCATCCTCAAATCTTAGAGAAGCCAACCTTGTACGACTACTATGTCGTATTTGAGATTCTTCACGTCCTTGTTGACTTGAATTTAGATCAATTCTAATATCACTCCCACTTGGAATGTTGTTAGAAATGCTCCCACTTGGATCATTATTCCCATATGGAATAGGATTAGCATCATTCGTATCATCCATTGGTGAAGTTTGAAACGTATTTTCGTCTTCACCAAGAATTCTCCCACTCGAATGAGGTAATCCATCTTGATCATAAATCTCAAATAGAGATAAGTCCTGACTTATCTCGCCCTGTCTTGGAAACTCGTTTTCCAAGAAAGTGACATCCCTCGACTCAAATTCAATTAGACCACCATTGTCTTCCTGACTAACGAAAACATAACCTTTGGAGTTTTCTGCGTATCGTATAAAGATACATTTCCTTCCCTTTGGCCCAAGTATGCCATACTTATGGGAGGAAATATGTGCGTAGGATGCACATCCCCAAGGTTTTAAAATGTTTAAGTCAGGAGACCTTTGGTTCCACAACTCATAAGGAGTGGAGCTAACTGATTTCGAGGGTACGCGGTTCAAAATGAAAGTGGCCGTTAATAATGCATCACCCCAAAAGGTAATTGGCAAGTTAGCTTGTGCCATCATTGAACGGACCATTTCCATTAAAGTCCTATTCCTCCTTTCTGCAACACCATTTTGTTGAGGAGTATAAGGCATAGTTACCTGATGTACTATGCCCTTTTCATCACAAAGTTCCTTAAAACTTGTTGATTGATATTCACCGCCCCTATTGGTTCGCAAGACCTTAATCTTGCGATCTAATTGATTCTCCACTAAACTCATATAGTTTTTAAATTAGGTTAATGCTTCACTTTTGTGGGATATCAAATAGATATGTCCGAATCGGGTGAAATCATCAATAAAAGTGATGAAATAGGACTTCCCGCGTCTTGTCTTGACATTCATCGGACCACATATGTCCGAATGGATGAGCTGTAATGAAACCTTGGCCCTTGTGCCGGTTCCAAACGGCTTGCGACAAGATTTCCCCACAAGGCAATGTTCTCAGGTCGACTTTTCAACCTTTGAAACATTAGATAGAAGGCCACGTTTGGCAAGTCTATCCATTCGTGTTGGTCCAATATGACCAAGCCTTGCGTGCCAACAAATTATATCAGACTCATAAGTCGAAGAATTTGCAACAAGGAAATTTTCATTACAATCAGAGGAATCATACATTGTATTTAATACAATAAATCCTTTAAATACATACCCAGTACCAATTAATTATTACAACACAAGTCCACTTTATAATCATGAAAAAACCAGCTATAACCAAGACCCATTAACATGACCACAGATATTATATTCCTTCGAATATCTAGAGCGAAGAGAACATCATGAAGTAGGAGAGTGCGGCCGTTGTCCAAGACTATCTTGCAAGTCCCAACTCCTTTCACTTCAACACGTGTGTTGTTTTCTACATAGATCCACTTCGTTCCTTGGGGTATCCGGTGATACTCCACGAAGGACCGTCTGTCCCTTGCTATGTGGTCGGTGGCACCTAAATCAATTATCCAAAATGGATTAGATTCCACAAGAAATATTGAACTAGAAACACATATGTAACTAGTATTACAAGTTACCTTGTCACCTCCACTCGTACACGAACGAGCATAGTGACCGAGCTTGTTGCACTTGAAGCACTTGATCTTCTTCAAGTCTTTCTTCTTGTGCCATTTCTTGTGCCCACCCTTATGTTTGGGTTTCTTGGTAGACTCAGGTTGCTTATTACGTTCATTAGAAGACTTCGAATGATCTTTACGTTTCTTTCCCCCGTGTGAGGAACTAGCAACCATGTGCACTTCTGCACTTGGCTTGGCAGCCGCAAGCCGCTCTTCCTCTAATTCGAGGTGCTTAGAAACATCGCTAAAAGTCTTGATGCTCTCATTATGAGTGAGATGCATCTTCATTTGGTCCCACCCATTTGGTAGGGAACGTATGACTGCTTGGATTTGTTGCTCATCAGTGAGCACATGACCTGCATCCTTTAACTCTGAGATTAGATTCGCCATATGTCACAGATGTTTCCCCATGGAATGATCTGGATGTTTCTTGTATGAATCAAATCTTATAGTTAAGGTGCGAAGTTTGGACACCGATGTGCCACCAAACGTTTCCTCAAGATTGGACCATATGTCCATCTCTCGGAAGATGCGCATTATGTCATCAGCCATACTGCTTAATAACGTAATGCGAGCTATCTTGTTCTTCCGAGACCAAGCATCAAAAGCTTCCTTGTCTCGTCTGTGTTGGGCCGTAGTGCCCAACTCGGGTTCAATCATTACGTTCTTTAGAGTTTCGAGCACTTCTTGCTCCTCTAAAACGTATTGTATCTTGATGAAACAAAGTTTGTAATTATCGCCATTGAGTTTTTCACCTCTGTTTAACTCAGCGACGATATTCTTTGAAGCGGAAGACATTTTACTTTTAAAATGCTGCAAAAGACACAAAACCGAAGGTTTGATCAAAAACATTGCATTAAAAATTCTTTAAAATATAATTCCCACTTGAAATGATAATAGAATATCCCATTTGGATAGTTCTAATTTCAACTCCCACTTGGAATGATATTTATAATTTGATAAGTTACTTTCGAAAAATATTGAAGATGTTACTCTAGAATCGGAAAGGTCACTACGTTTCCAATCACCATCTAGAGTAACTTTCAACATTTCCCCATCACTTTATCAAATAATAGTACTCTTATAGTACTTTGCAGCGGAAAAAGCGTTTTTGAAAACGTATTTTTCAAAAAATATTTTGCAAACGTATTTCGCAGTATTTTGAAAAAGTATTTTTCAAATGCATTTTGCAAACGTATTTTGCAAGGCCTATACCCCATTATATGGAGTCATAGCCAAAATATTTCGACAATTCCCCGGCCATTACCGGGGTCGTGCCGTGCCAAGGCCGAATTCATCTTCCTTCCGAAGTGAGAGTTGCCATCGCAACTTGGCCAAAGCCGGATCCCCCCTTGGGAAAAATGCGATATTCCAACTTAGTACCCTTATGATACTAGTGAAATGTACGGTAATCCCTTGCCATTTGCTGGGATAAGTCGTACTTGTACCAAGGCCGGATCCCCCCTTTGGGGATTTTTCTGCAAGCCATCGTCGCCGGATCCCGTATGGATCCAGTCGCTTCCCCCGTATAGGAGAATTTTACCGCAGACGACTGTCGTTGGCCCCGTATGGGCTAGTCGACAGGTGGCCGGGGCCGAAACTACTGGCAAGGCCTCTGGCTGAATTGGTCGACCAAAAATCCCGGATTGGTCGACCAATACCGACCAAGGATCTGGCAACCCCCCGGTGGCCAGGGCCTCTGCCCTGGCCGAGGCTGGCCATGGGCCGGCCATGGGCCTCTGCCCTGGCCGGCCAGGGGCCCTGGCCCCTCGGCCAGGGCCTCTGCCCTGGCCGAGGCCGGCCAGAGCCGGCCAGGGCATGGCCCTGGCCTCTGCCAGGGCCGGCAGGGCCCTGGCTTCCGGCCAGGCCCTGGCCTGGCCACGGCTAGGGCTCTCTGGCCCTGGCCGAGGCCGGCCAGGGCCCTTTGGCCCTGGCCTGGCCACGGACAGGGCCCCCCTGGCCCTGGCTGTGGCCGGCCAGTGCCGGCCTGGCCATGGCCGGCCTTGGTCCTTTGGCCTTAGCCGGCCATGGCCCATATAGCCATGGCCGGCCGCCCCCTTGTATGGGGTTGCCGTACACACTTCCCCCCCCCCCGGTGGGGTGGTTTTCGTTGTCACTTGGCCGTAGCCAACCCCCTCCGCATGGGAAGGGGGGATGCATTGCTTCCATAGCCCATTTGGCCATGGTGATCATGCACCAAAGTTCATCTTCTCCGATGGGGATAACTACCATCTTCTTCCTCGATGAAGCACCCGTTCGTCGATGAAGCACCCGTTCGTCGAGAAAGTAGTTATTCTCTAATGGTTGTGTGCCAAAAATGAAAAATAACATACTTTAAAGTTCGTAAACTACACGCTCCACATGAAGAGAGTTCACATTCCCTATGAATGGAGACTCGGCATCCATGAAGAGTGCGAGCTTGACGATATGAACGGTCGGTTCCTCCCGTCACGGAGAGTTCCTGCCATATCCGTAATGATAGAAGACCCGAACGTGAAAAGAACAACTGCTGTGTTCTCTCCGTCACGAAGCGTTCCTACCATATCCATAATGGTAGGATACCCATTCGTGAAAAAGACAACGCCTCGTTCATCGGTTCGAAGGGACGGCGGTTTGACCGGGGTGAACCCATATGGCTCCGATACCAATGTGGGATCCTGAAAAAACAAGGACATTAGGATCGAATAATAAAGTCGAGACTTACGCTAGCGTACGCGGCACCGTAATCTCGGAACTTCACCCTCGGATTCGCCACAACGGTCGATACTTCGTCATGGAGGATCGAAGCAGAGTTTCATCACCTAAATCTCTAACTAGAAGAGGATTTTAATGGAAGGGAGAAGAAGAACATAAGATGCCTTATGCAAACTTATGGCGTGGAAAGTGTGGAATGAATGCCTTACCCTTGGGTCCTATTTATAGGCTTTAGGGGTGGTTATTGTAGGAAATAACCAATTATAAGCTTATTAGCCTATATTAGCACATTCATTTATCCTCTTCTTCATTCACTTATCAAGTGCCTTTATGCACTTATAAAGTGACTTTTTTCATTTATCGAGTGGCTTTTTCCACTTATCGAGTGGTCCTTTTCACACGAGAAAAGGTTCCCTTCGTGCACGCTTTCGTGCACGCGACATCTGAGGTCCGTATACCCTCATACATCCCCTCATGGGTGTATTCATGTCGTCCATATCCAACATAATACAGTCGACTGTTAATCAGAAAAGGCGAGTGTAAATCCTTATACCGACGAATGTCAAATACCCAGAGAATTTCCAGAGAGCAGAGTCAATAAGTTGGCTCACAGACAGACGACTGTTGTAGCATACACAGTCGACTGATCCAAGGTACAGTTGACTGTAAATACAACAATAGTCGACTGGCCGTAAAAGTCATATCAATGAAGTTTTGGGCAAAAAATAGACAGGCGACTGATATACAAAACACAGTCGACTGTCACAAGGACAAGCGCATGTGAATCGTTCATCAGTAACCTGTGTGAAATAAACAGAAAGGCCCAAAACTAGATTGTTAAAAGCTTGTGCATAACAGGCGACTGTAGAACAAAACACAGTCGACTGTTTTTGAGACAAACGACTGTAAAACGTTCAGCAGTCGACTGTTATAAACAATCCAAGCACAATCACTAAAGAAATGGATTGGGGTCAAAGGACAAATGATCTAATAATGTCCTAAGACAGAAAATGATGATGTGTGTGAGTGCTCCATCAATGTTCTACTTCTAAGCTACATATTTATAACGACCCGCTCCCGGGGGCCCGTTACTTATTTGATATTTGCGCAGGTCCTGCAGGTTACCAGTGAAACCAAAATAGCCACGATGCAGAGATGTACAAAAATACTCAAATAGTGTCCAATTATTACAATCCATACTGTAGAAGATGTCCCAACAGATGTACATGAAAGAAGAAAAGTACACAACTGAAAATAGCTCTGGAAGCTGCGGTCTCATGGTTGAATTCTGGCGTTATTAGCTCAAGAGCATCTATCTCCATATGTACGTCGTTTGCGGTGCCACGGAGATGGAACAGTAGGTAAGTCACAACAATTCTAAATATAGAAAAGAAGCAGTGCACAGGTATGACAAAAGTAACTGAGTATAAGCAGACCAGAGTGAAAAGTAAAGTACTGAGCAACAACTGTACACAGCTGATTAGTAAAAGTAAACAGAACTGAAAGGAAAGAAACGACTGTACTATGGTGGTGCGAGTGTAAAGCAGGCTAAGTAAGTGAAACATGCTATTGTTGTAGCTAAAAGTACGACAGGTAAAGAACTGGTGACTGTACAAGTGTAGTAAGTAACGTGCATGGAACGTGTAAAGTAAAGGTGATTGTAGTGCGTAAAGTAAAAGTGACTGTGCAAAAGTAACTACACTATGTGACTCAAGTCGGAGAGTACAATATGTGACCATCAAGTCCATCTCTTGCCTGGGCGCGACCCAGACGAATGCCGAAAACACAGGCAGCAGGACATGTATTTTGCCAAAACCCAGGCAGCAGGACAGGATGCCGAAACTCAGGCGACAGGACAGGAAGATCGAACTCCAGTCACTCCCGCACTCTCTCAAACTATGAGTTACCCCAAAGACTCCAGTGAAGTGTCAAGTGTTCTATGTACATGTTTTATACGGGATGTTCCACAAGATGTTCCATGCGATGTTCCACCAGATATTCCACAAGATATTCCACAACATATTTCTCAAGATGTTATCGATTCCTTGTTCACGATGATAGTTAACCAGGACCACTGGTTTTAAAACCAGAAAGTAAAGCAAAGTGGATGCTAAAAAATTTGAGGATAAAGACAAGTCCAACAAACATGGAATACAAAAATTGTTGGTTTAAGGGTGGTAGTTTCGTTAGCACACAATTTACCCAAATTGATGATGGTGTGTTACAACCACCAAAGTTGAAAGTTGGCAAAGTAATCTATAGTTGATTACTTTCCTATTAGATTATGTCTCTAATTCAGGTCAAGTCAAGTAGCAGTTCTGAGGCTATATGTGTGTTCTAAGTTCATACGGGGGCACTTATCTAATTTTCTAATTTTAGAATTAGTCGTGACTTACCAATTTCGAGGCTGTCGTAGCTAGCCGGAATTTGATCTAGGTCTTCCTATGAATTAGGTGCACAATAGTTTGTACCTGCAACACAAAAACATTGATTAAAACACACAACGTTCCTATCTAAATAATCTGATCGTTCTGATTTTCAAAACTGACTAAAATGCTGTCGAAAAACGTTCTAAATTTTTTTATAGGCTAGATATGCTGAAAATAATTTTACTGCAAGAGGAAATATTTTTCTGAATCTTGTAGTAATTTTTATAATTTTTAGAAGATCAAAACTAATTTTAAAACTATTTTTCAATTAGTAACGTATTTATTCAATAATTTATTTTGGATGCAATCTGCATCGGAATGGTTCAAGTGAGCTGTCAAAATGACCGTATCGAAGAGCACTATAGCATATATTTTTATCAAGTATAAGTTGTACGTGAAAATAATAAGTTACGGATTTTTACGTGAAAACGTCGTATTTAAAATTTAAGCTTAAAAATTTATAGTGGAAAAACTAAGCGTCTGATTGAGATGAAACTAGCGCCATTGGGTCCAGAATGTTATTTCTCACCGTATACGAATACAAAATACGCCGTATACGAATACGAATACGAATACGTATACGTTTTTTTAAAAAAACTATAAAATTACTCACCCTCGCTTCGTTCTCTCCACGAGTGCATGCGAGGGTTTCCTCCGGCGGCGAATGCGGGAACGACGAGCGGAGGCGGCGAGGGGTTAGCGGCGGGGAGGTGGCAAGGCGTCGACGGCGGGTGGGCGGAGCGACGAGGCGATGGCGAGCTCCGCAGCGGCGCCAGCTGGGCTTCGAACAGCGGGGCACTGGGGCGGGTGTTGTCGACGTGATCGTCGGAGCGACAAGCTGGGCGGCGTCTGTGCTCGTGGGCGGCGGTGTCGTGGCTTCAGCGAGGAGCGGGGGAAGCTGTTCGTCATCGGAGGTGGTGGCATGGAGGAGCGGGCTTCGTTCGGGAGTGAAGGAAGGAGAGGGAGGCGGTCTCCGTTGGCGAAGGCGTGGGGGACATCTGCTTCGTCGGAGGGGCGTTCGTGCGGCACGGTGAGCTGGTCGGAGCAATGGAGAAGGTGGGAGGGCCTTTGGGTGGTGTCGAGGGCGGCTGTGCGGTGCTTGGAGCTGCAGCGGAGCGGAGGAGGTTGGTCGGAGCAGGCGGTGGGCTCTCAGAGGAGTGATCGTTCGCCGATGCGACATGGGCTGACGTCAGCGATTCTGGGTTGGAACAGCCTCATCGAGGATGGCACCGGTGCTGTGGCGAGCACGGGTCTGCTTCGAGGAGCTCCGTCGGCGGCGACTGTTGCTGGGCAATGTGGCGGGCTCAGGGGTCGGTGTTGCTCGGAGCTTCATGGGTGTGGGCTTACAGACGATGGCGAGGCGATGGTGAAGCTCGCCGGCATTGCGATGGGTTGGTCGATGCCAGAGAGAGAGAGGAGGAGGAAGCGGGAGAGTGAGAGAGACCCATGTATGTGTATATATGAAGTGAGGGGGAGAGATGATGGGTGCGTGGGTTTAAGAGCCTGAGGGTTTTTATAAATAAACTTAATTAATATAAAATTAGGTAGTAATTAAATACTTAGTCAAAAAATATAATGATGTTAGGTAGAGCTTTTTGACAAACGGTGGAAACTAGGGTGGGGCATGAAACTCATGGTGGCATACGTGTAGGGGTTAGGTAGGTAAGTAATTAGTAAAAAGTAAAACCCCCATTAGTAAAAGTATTTAGTAAAATACAAAAACGAAATTACGATTTTGCCCCTACTAGTAAACGTGTTCGAAAAATTACGAAAACATACCCACGGGTTCGTTTCGTCGCGAGGATTGCGAATACGAAGACCGTTTTAGGGTTTGATCTACGGAGATACGTGTTTTAGGTCAAAACGTTTAGGAAGCGGGTTTGCGGGTTCTCTATCGATTTGACTTCAGAAAATTACGAAATTAATGCGGGAAGCCCTAATTGATCATAGAAGGATACTGTAAAAGTTTGAAAACGTTATGAAGCTGTTTGATTGGAAAATAAATTCATTAAGCCAAAACGGTAATAACTGAAAATGAATTTTTATCAGATCTTTTAGAGGTGTTTGATGAAACCCGAACTTGCTAAAATACTTCATAACTAGTCTGATATCTCAAAATATTTTTATAAGAAATTTTTGAAATTGTACAACTCCTGACGAAGTATTACAAAATAGTAAAAAAAACTTGAAAATAGATTAAATACGTAAATAGTTGTGTTAAAAAATACGGACAGTTACAATACTAGAAGAGATAAAAGAAAATTACATTGACGAATACTCTCTTCTATCCATCGTATGAGATTGAAGACTTCATGAAGCTTCAATCATCATCTACGATCATCCAATCCATGTCATTTGCCTTCAATCAACTTTGAGTGTCATCCATTGCAAGTAGATCCTCATAATTACCTTAGGCAATAGATTAACTGCAAAATAGGGGATTAGTCACAAGTATTTATGTTTGCTCAGCATTAACACCAAGTAGGAAGAATTCCAATACTCAACAAGCATGCATCAGCAGGCTGACGCATGCATCAGCGGGGCCCACCCACTGACGCGAAAGTCAGCCTGTTGACGCAGGCTGACGCCCGCGTCAGTGCGGGCCCACCCCGCTTCAGCGCAAAACGGAGGACGCCCGCATTAACGGCCACGCCCGCATAAATGTGGCCGGTCAAAGCGTGCCAGCATGCACGTGGGGCCCATGTGGTGGGCCCCACGGAAGGGTTTTCTGAAACCCTATCTTTTCTCCTGGCGGCTGAAGCCTTTGTGCAAAAATGTGGCCGTGGGCTGAACTTTGGGCGATCAATTGGAGGGTCAAACGGACTCCGATTGACTCGCCGTTTTTTCCTAAGCGTTCACCGTTGAATGCCCTTCGAATTGATAGGTTGTATCAATCATGAAGCTTAACGGTGAGGGAGGTAAAATTTACAGAAGTTTGGCCTTTGTAAAAGGTAAACTAAATTGAATTGATTAACTCCAAATTTAGTCACACATCGGATTTTGAGTAAAGGGGAGCGGTCAGCCGCCTATATAAATAGGGGTCTGCTCCCCTCCTCAAAACTCGTCCTAAGCTCCAGATCTGAGCAGCTCCCGTAAATGTTGGAGCATGCTCGGATCTAGGCTTAAATTAATATTCTCTATCTCCCTATATTTCTGCTTTACTCCTGAGGGCTCTAGCAAAGCCACGAAGGTGTTCGGATCCGAAATCTTGGCGAAGGCTTTCACGCGCGTGAAACTTTCTTCGGTGCGTGGTTGGCTCGGCGACACGAGAATTGCTCTTCTCGGGATACGGAGCGGTTCGGGGAGCGGTTCGGGGAGCGGCTCGGCGTGGGATGGGGAGCGGCTCGAAAGACGGTGTGGAACATCTTGCCCGCCCCAGGGTTGAGATTCCAGGTATGTTTTAGAAGCTTTTGATTTAATTATTCGCAGTAGTTTAGATCCCTCTTGGGGTGGTCAGGTCCATCCCAAGTTGGCAGAGATCCTGGCTAAGAGGGTCCGGTTCCTTAGGGCTGCATGTTAATTAGATTAACATAATTTTTTCGCTGCAATTTTATGTCTATGTTCCGTCCGACTTAGGACGTGAATATAGTTTTTGCGTCCTAAGGGTCCTAGAAAACCCTTCAGTTATATTATGTATTTCCTTTTCGCATTTCCTTTCTGTACTTCCTTTATGTTTTTGGTGAGAGAATGTTGTTTGATGTTGTATCTTAAATCTGGACTGTAATAATGTACGTTGGTTTAAGTATTATTGTACATCTCTGCATCGTGGCTATATTGGTTTCACTGGTAAACTGCAGACCTGTAAATAAATCAAATACGTAACGGGCCCCCGAGAGCGGGTCGTTACACGAATATATGTTATAACTAGTATGATGATACGAAAATATTTTTATATTATTGATTTTGAAGCTATTTTTGATATAAAACTCCTAACATACCATTTAAAAATATCTCTAATATATGAAAATACGTAAAATACGTGTAACGACTGGTTCTCATGTATTTGGATAATTATATTATATATATATGTTTTGGTGGATTTTCTCCTCATGTGTGGTTTTCGTCTCCGTAGCTTTCATTTTCGATCGTTTCGTCGTGATTTTCTAGCTTCTTCATTAGAATCGTCGATTTTGGAGTAAGTCATTCGTGACGGGCTTCATATCGGTCATATCTTATTGTTAGATCAAGCCTAGGGGTCTTAGGAATCGATCCCGGAGCTTCGCGCTCCATTTCGGAACTTTCTGTGCACGTTAGCCGGTGTAAGAAGGGGAACCGACCGACTAGATGACGATTTAGTCGGTCGGCAAACCTTCATGGACCGACTAGTGGGCTTTGTAAATTACTTAGGAGTTACTGTTTATCGTTAGTCGGTCTAAGAACATTGGTCGACCGACTAGGTTGCAAACTAGTCGGTCAGCATTCGTTCTTTAACCGACTAGCTCTATGATCATTTTGATACCAAGTACTATTCATTCTTAGTCGGTCTAAGAACGTTCATCGACCGACTAGATGAGAAACTAGTCGGTCAGTAGTTGTTCTTTGACCGACTAAATCTAAATCCTATTTTTGTACAGGAGTTACTGTTTGGACTTAGTCGGTCTGCGTTGGTCAACCGACCGACTAGTTCCCAAACTAGTCGGTCAGTGGTTGCTCTTTGACCGACTAAACAGTGTCGAAACCCTAATTTCTGGGCAGCCGCCAGCACTCCCTATTTAAACCCCACCCACGATTTCTTTCATCCCTCTTTCATTCTCCTGAGCCTCCTTCTTCCCCAAATCACTCTCCAACATTTCCCCAAGCCATTCCTTCCTCCCTTGGAGTTTCCCTCTCTATTTTGGTCTACCACCATGCCCTAGGCCATCTCCAACCCCCAAATATCCCCAAAACCACATTTCTCCAGATTTTCCCCATCCATTCCAGATCTGAACCCTAGGTTCCCCGGATCGTTTCTTCTGTTGCCGTGCTTGCTCGGCATCGTTCTTCCGCTTCCGATACGGTAATAAATCGATCTCTTAATGTTTTCATAACCCATTGTGTTTTTGTGAAACCCTAATAAAACTAGGTTGGATGTTGTTCTAATATTGTTTTGCCATGGCAGCGATCTCATCGCCGTAGTTAGCATTTGTGTGACGGCCTCGTTGATCATCATCCTCGGTGCTAGGCAAGTGAAACTTGCCACTTAGGTTTTTGGGCCATGTCTTAGGCCATCTGCTTGTTGTAGGCGTAAAAGAGACTAGGCGACGAAATGATACTCGCCTAGGCGCAATTTTAGGAACTAGCTTGACAACGAAGCTAGAACCGATATTTATCATGTTGCACAACTACCATGTCATGTTTAATTTCCCTTAACGGTACGCAAATTAATTGTCATGTCATTGCATTCTTTAAGTGTTTCCGTGATTGCGTAGCTCCGCTACACCTTGTGAAATGATTGAGGCTAGGTGCACCCCTATGCCAAATGAAATACGCTCCTGGTTGTGATCCAGGAAACGAGCTCTTGTGTGGGGCAACCCTGGCTCATTTACTGAGCTCGTGTACAGGGACCCTGGCTCGTTTACATGTGGGTTTTGGGGTAAGAGTTAAGCGGCCATTCAACTGGGAGTCTGCCCGATCAGCAACTGCAGTTGTAAGGCGTAAACTCTGGGATTGGGGTAGTGTTAAGCGGCCAATCAGTGTGAACGTCCAACAGTTCAGCTGTAAGGGGTAAACATCTACAAACAACTTGAAACGTGACTAGTGAAAAGATTGAGATTGTTAGTAGCTTGGCTACTCTTGACATGCCTTGATAAATTGTTCTCTTGTACTTGTGGGTTCACCATGTCTTACTTGTGCACTCATACCATAACTGCCATGTCATGCATACTATAACTGCTAGGTTGTTAGTTTGCCTTACCTTCAGTTTCCTTGCCCAAGTCTTTTAGACTTGCTGACATGTGCCCCTTTACTCTTTCGGGTGACACATGTTAGATCCTGAGCCTGAGTACATTGTTGAGGACGAGGTGTTTGCTGACGCCGAGCCCGAGCCTGTGTTTGGCGAGGAGTACGTGGACACTGGAGACCAGTCCTAGTGTCATCGTTGAGCTTTCCCCTTTTGTTTTAGACTGTTTTGTTGTCGGTGTGTATCACCTATACTTTGTTATGCTGTCCCTTTTATTGGCCTTGTTCTGGGCCTTTAGACTCTTTCTTTTAGCCTGGTGGCTTTTCTGGATGTTGAACTTAATTTTCATGTTGGACAAATTCAGAGATTTGAGATTTTATTTCTGTCTCTCCTTGTGTTATTATTGTTGTTCCGTTTGTGGTTACAGGGGCCTGCTTATGTTTTATTGACGCTTATCGGGTTTGGGGCTTCACAGCTCCACTCTCGTGCGGACCTTTTCACGTCTCGCCTCCATTTTAGGGAAGCGGGGCGTGACAGGTTTTGTTGGTGGTCCATGCAGGTCCTTCTGTAACTGCGATTACCGAAATGACGATAATAATATTCGAATGTCGAATAAACTAAGTTCGACGTCCGAGTCAAAAGCTATGAGTCTAATCTGCTTCGTTTTATGTGTCATTAGATGGCAGGAAGGCGATTCACCCGTGGTGGAGGTAGTGGTGCGCCCCCTCATAACGAGGAGCCTGTGCGGGAACCCACCAATGGAGAGATGATGCGGATGATGCTTCAGATGATGTAGGTGCAGCAGGGCGTGCTCCTGCAAGTCCAGAATGCTCTAGGTGCTCGAGCTGCTCGAGCGATCTAGGATGCCCCTCGCTCCGAGCCGGGAGCGAAGCAATTTCGGGAGTTGGGTCCCGCATATTTTGATGGGTCTGAGGGTCCTCTGGCTGCCGATGAGTGGATTCGGAACATTGAGGATAACTTGAAGATGGCCAAGATCACCCCGGCTGGATGGGTTGATTTAGCGAAGAGGCAACTCAAGGATAATGCTCGGAACTGGTGGGATGCAGAAGAGAAGATGATGGTGGAGCCGATAGCTTGGGCTACCTTTAAGTCCAGGTTTGATGAGGAGTTCTTTCCGAAGGCTGCTAGGAAGGAGATGCTGCAGCGCTTTATTGATCTGAAGCAAGGGAGCTTGACGGTGGACCTGTACCACCAAGAGTTCACTAGGCTGAGTCGGTTTGCACCGAAGATGGTGCAGGATGCTGATGAGAGGGCTCAGAGGTTCCTGCAGGGGCTTGCTTTGGAGCTTCAGAGTTTTGTGTCTTCCTCTGATCTGGACTCTTATCAGAAGGTTCTGGTCGCTGCGAGGAGGCAGGAGCTGAACCTGAGTCAGAGGAGAGGACATGTTTCTGGTGCTGGGAAGAGGCCTATGGAGCAGGCCAGAGCGGTAGTTAGACCTGGTTTCAAGCCTAATCAGCCAGCTCAGTTCAAGAGGCCAGGAGGGCCTATTCAGAAGACTTGCCATTTCTGCGGCAAACCTGGCCACATCAAGGATCATTGTAGAAAGTTTCTGGGCCAGTGTTTGGTTTGTGGTGATGCTTCTCATGTCGCGAAGGATTGTCGGCATGCGAATCAGCTGCGGAGGGCACCTGTTGCAGCACAGCCGTTGCAGCAGAGAGTGCATGTTCCTGCCGATCGTGGAGCAGCTCTTGTCCCTCAGAGGCAGGCCTTTCAACAGGCTTTTCCACCGAGGAGGCAGGCTTTTCTGATGACCGCTGTGGAGAGCGAGGCTGTGGATAAGGTTATCGCAGGTAATCCTCAATCTAGCTGTTACTTTCCTAGCTAGTTTTGATTGTTAGATTATGTTGTTTGCTTGAACATGATTGGTTGCTAGACTAGGGCTTGATTGTTAGACTGTTTGTAGGTGTGATTTTGGTGTGCACATTTCTTGCACGAGTTCTCTTTGACTCTGGTGCATCGATGTGTATTATTTCTCGGAGCTTCGTGGAGAAGCATTCCTTGTCGACGTCCCCTCTTTCCAAGAGTTGGAATATCGTTACAGGGAATGGCGTGGTCTCGGTGCATCTTGGTTGCAATTCTTGCTCGTTGGTGGTTTGTGGACATGAGCTTTACGCTGATTTCATTTTCCATGACATCATCAACTATGATGCGGTCCTTGGGATGGATTGGCTTGCGAGCTTCTATGCTACGATCGACTGTCGGAGGAAGAAGGTTGTGTTCGAGATTCCCGGACATCCAGTATTTAAGTTTAGCCGAGGTAGCAGCTCGCTTGGTCCTGTCAGATTTCGGGCCAGGCCGATGGAGATTGTGGCTATGCAGATGGAGCTGGAGAGGCCAGCTGTGGTGCGAGATTTTGATGACGTCTTCCCCGAGGAGATGTCTGGTTTGCCACCTGATCGAGCTTTAGAATTTTCTATTGATCTTGTTCCGGGAGCGCAACCGGTTTCGAAGGCGCCGTATCGTATGGCGCCCGCTGAGCTGGAGGAGTTGCAGAAGCAGCTGGATGAGCTTTTGCAGAAGGGTTATATCAACCATAGTGTGTCTCCATGGGGATCACCGGTGATGCTGGTGAAGAAGAAGGATGGTTCGCATCGCATGTGCGTGGACTATCGGGAGTTGAATGCGGTGACCATTAAGAATAAATACACGTTGCCTCGCATCGATGATATTTTTGATCAGCTTGGAGGTTCGAGGGTGTTTTTGAAGTTGGATTTGAGAAGTGGTTACCACCAGTTGAAGGTGAAGAAGGATGATGTTCTGAAGACAACGTTCAGGGCGAAGTATAGACACTACGAGTTTGTGGTTATGCCTTTCGGTGTAACCAACGCACCCACAGTTTTCATGAATCTGATGAACCTTATTTTCTATGACTTTTTAGATAAGTTTGTCGTTATCTTTATTGACGACATTCTAATCTATTCTAAGTCAGAGGAGGAGCATGCATCGCACTTGAGGACAGTATTGGAGATTTTGAGGAAGCATCGGTTGTATGTTAAGTTTTCGAAGTGCGAGTTTTGGCTGGACAGAGTTGCTTTTCTCGGGCATGTGGTGACTGGAGATGGAATTTCAGTGGATCCCGAGAAGATCAGGGCCATCAGAGAGTGGCCTGTTCTGCAGTCAGCGTCTGAGATCCGGAGTTTCCTTGGGCTTGCTGGTTACTATCGGCGCTTCATTAAGGACTTTTCCTGTATTGCCGAGTCGATGACCAGATTGACGCGGAAGGATGTACCTTTTGTTTGGTCGGGTGATTGTGAGAATGCCTTTGGTGTTCTGAGGGAGAGATTGACGACTGCCCCTATTCTTGTTGTGCCTGATCGCAGCGGTGGATTTGAGATCTTTTGCGATGCTTCTGGCAAGGGTCTCAGTTGTGTGTTGCATCAGCACGGGCATGTTGTGTCGTATGCTTCGCGTCAGCTCAAGGTTCATGAGAAGAATTACCCGACGCATGATTTGAAGTTGGCTGCTGTTGTGTTTGCTCTTAAGATTTGGAGGCACTTCTTGCTGAGTGAGAAAGTGAAGATCTTCACCGATCACAAAAGCTTGAAGTATATTTTTACTCAGAAGGAGCTCAACATGCGACAACGTCGATGGTTGGAGCTTATGGCGGATTATGAGATTGATTTGCAGTATCACCCTGGCAAGGTGAATGTGGTTCCTGATGCACTGAGTAGGCTTCCAGCGGTGATGATTTTGACCTCGTAGTGGAGATTGCAGCAGGATTTTTGCGAGTCTGGTGTGGAGATTGTTCTTCCTGGATAGGCTTCTTCGTTGATGTGTATGCAGATACAGTCGACGATCGTGGATCGGATCAAGGCTGGCCAGGCTGAGGATCCAAAGCTGGTGAAGATTCGGGAGCAGGTGGAAGCCGGTCTGCGGACTGACTTTTTGATTCATGAGGATGGCTCGCTGAGGTTTGGAGCTAGGTTGTGCGTGCCAGCTGGGGATATCAGAGAGGAGTTGATGGTGGAGGCTCACAGTTCGCCGTATTCTGTGCATCCTGGTGGGACCAAGATGTACCAGGATCTTCGTCTGAACTACTGGTGGCATGGTATGAAGAGGAGTGTGGCTCGGAGTGTGGCCAAGTGCTTGGTTTGCCAGCAGGTAAAGGCGGAGCATCAGCGTACGGCGAGTTGCTACAACCGCTTCCGATTCCGGAGTGGAAATGGCAACACATCACTATGAATTTCGTGATCGGACTACCTCGGAGTCCGAAGCAGAATGACGCGATTTGGGTGATCGTAGATCGATTGACCAAATCCGCGCACTTTATTCCATTCCGAGTGGGACAGTCCACTGAGGCGCTAGCGAGGAGATATATGGAGGTAAATTCTTTTACTCTCCGTTTTTATTTCATTTTCCTAGTTTAGACAGTGATGTAACGTGAATCGTGCAGGAGGTCGTACGACTTCACAGAGTCCCCGTGAGTATCGTGTCGGACAGAGACACGAGGTTCACATCTCAGTTCTGGCAGAGTTTGCAGAAGAGTTTGGGTACGCATCTGAGTTTTAGCACGGCGTACAATCCACAGACGGATGGCCAGTCCGAGAGGACGATTCTGATCTTGTAGGACATGCTGAGGGCGTGCATGTTGGATTTCAAGGGTTCGTGGGAGGACCATCTACATCTGGTAGAGTTCTCTTACAACAACAGCTTCCAGGCGAGTATTGGCATGGCGCCTTTTGCCACGCTGTATGGGAGGAAATGTCGATTGCCATTGAGTTGGGATGACGTTGGAGATCGGGAGCTGTTGGGACCTGAGATGATTGTGGAGGCCGTGGATATTGTCAGGAACATTCGGGAGAGGTTGAGGATTGCTCAGGACCGTTTTAAGCATTGGGCGGATACTAAACGTCGTCCTTTGGAGTTTCAGCCGGGCGATCATGTGTTTCTGAGGATTTCCCCGAATCGTGGTGTGATTCGCTTTGGGAAGCGAGGGAAGTTGAGCCCGCGATACATTGGACCGTTTGACATTCTGGAGAGAGTTGGTGAGGTAGCCTACCGCTTAGCCTTGCCGCCATCTTTGGAGGGAGTTCACAATGTTTTCCATGTGTCGCAGCTTCGTCGATACATTAGCGACCCATCTCATGCTGTGGATTTCTCAGAGATTACCGTTCGCCCTGATATGACGTATGACCAGTAGCCAGTGCAGATTCTGGACAGGCGTCAGAAGTCACTTCGGAACAAGGTTGTCAATCTTGTGAGGGTGATGTGGCGACACAGCTCGCCTGGAGAGTCTACTTGGGAGAATGAGGATGAGATGCGAGAGCGTTTCCCACTTTTGTTCCCGGACACGTGAGTGTTGGGAAATTCCGAGGACGGAATTTTTCTTAAGTTGGGGAGGATGTAACGACTGGTTTTCATGTATTTGGATAATTATATTATATATATATGTTTTGGTGGATTTTCTCCTCATGTGTGGTTTTCGTCTCCGTAGCTTTCATTTTCGATCGTTTCGTCGTGATTTTCTAGCTTCTTCCTTAGAATCGTCGATTTTGGAGTAAGTCATTCGTGACGGGCTTCATATCGGTCATATCTTATTGTTAGATCAAGCCTAGGGGTCTTAGGAATCGATCCCGAAGCTTCGCGCTCCATTTCGGAACTTTCTGTGCACGTTAGCCGGTGTAAGAAGGGGAACCGACCGACTAGATGACGATTTAGTCGGTCGGCAAACCTTCATGGACCGACTAGTGGGCTTTGTAAATTACTCAGGAGTTATTGTTTATCGTTAGTCGGTCTAAGAACATTGGTCGACCGACTAGGTTGCAAACTAGTCGGTCAGCAATCGTTCTTTAACCGACTAGCTATATGATCATTTTGATACCAAGTACTATTAATTCTTAGTCGGTTTAAGAACGTTCATCGACCGACTAGATGAGAAACTAGTCGGTCAGTAGTTGTTCTTTGACCGACTAAATCTAAATCCTATTTTTGTACAGGAGTTACTGTTTGGACTTAGTCGGTCTGCGTTGGTCAACCGACCGACTAGTTCCCAAACTAGTCGGTCAGTGGTTGCTCTTTGACCGACTAAACATTGTCGAAACCCTAATTTCTGGGCAGCCGCCAGCACTCCCTATTTAAACCCCACCCACGATTTCTTTCATCCCTCTTTCATTCTCCTGAGCCTCCTTCTTCCCCAAATCACTCTCTAACATTTCCCCAAGCCATTCCTTCCTCCCTTGGAGTTTCCCTCTCTATTTTGGTCTACCACCATGCCCTAGGCCATCTCCAACCCCCAAAAATCCCCAAAACCACATTTCTCCAGATTTTTCCCATCCATTCCAGATCTGAACCCTAGGTTCCCCGGATCGTTTCTTCCGTTGCCGTGCTTGCTCGGCATCGTTCTTCCGCTTCCGATACGGTAATAAATTGATCTCTTAATGTTTTCATAACCCATTGTGTTTTTGTGAAACCCTAATAAAACTAGGTTGGATGTTGTTCTAATATTGTTTTGCCATGGCAGCGATCTCATCGTCGTAGTTAGCATTTGTGTGACGGCCTTGTTGATCGTCATCCTCGGTGCTAGGCAAGTGAAACTTGCCACTTAGGGTTTTGGGCCATGTCTTAGGCCATTTGCTTGTTGTAGGCGTAAAAGAGACTAGGCGACGAAATGATACTCGCCTAGGCGCAATTTTAGGAACTAGCTTGACAACGAAGCTAGAACCGATATTTATCATGTTGCACAACTACCATGTCATGTTTAATTTCCCTTAACGGTACGCAAATTAATTGTCATGTCATTGCATTCTTTAAGTGTTTCCGTGATTGCGTAGCTCCGCTACACCTTGTGAAATGATTGAGGCTAGGTGCACCCCTATGCCAAATGAAATACGCTCCTGGTTGTGATCCAGGAAACGAGCTCTTGTGCGGGGCAACCCTGGCTCATTTACTGAGCTCGTGTACAGGGACCCTGGCTCGTTTACATGTGGGTTTTGGGGTAAGAGTTAAGCGGCCATTCAACTGGGAGTCTGCCCGATCAGCAACTGCAGTTGTAAGGCGTAAACTTTGGGATTGGGGTAGTGTTAAGCGGCCAATCAGTGTGAACGTCCAACAGTTCAGCTGTAAGGCGTAAACATCTACAAACAACTTGAAACGTGACTAGTGAAAAGATTGAGATTGTTAGTGGATTGGCTACTCTTGACATGCCTTGATAAATTGTTCTCTTGTACTTGTGGGTTCACCATGTCTTACTTGTGCACTCATACCATAACTTCCATGTCATGCATACTATAACTGCTAGGTTGTTAGTTTGCCTTACCTTCAGTTTCCTTGCCCAAGTCTTTTAGACTTGCTGACATGTGCCCCTTTACTCTTTCGGGTGACACATGTTAGATCCTGAGCCTGAGTACATTGTTGAGGACGAGGTATTTGCTGACGCCGAGCCCGAGCCTGTGTTTGGCGAGGAGTACGTGGACACTGGGGACCAGTCCTAGTGTCATTGTTGAGCTTTCCCCTTTTGTTTTAGACTGTTTTGTTGTCGGTGCGTAGCACCTATACTTTGTTATGTTGTCCCTTTTGTTGGCCTTGTTCTGGGCCTTTAGACTCTTTCTTTTAGCCTGGTGGCTTTTCTGGATGTTGAACTTAATTTTCATGTTGGACAAATTCTGAGATTTGAGATTTTATTTCTGTCTCTCCTTGTGTTATTATTGTTGTTCCGTTTGTGGTTACAGGGACCTGCTTATGTTTTATTGACGCTTATCGGGTGTGAGGCTTCACAGCTCCACTCTTGTGCAGACCTTTTCACGTCTCGCCTCCATTTTAGGGAAGCGGGGCGTGACAATACGAATATACAGGTACTGATGAATACTGGTCGTCACATAATGTACATCTCTTATATACATCTATGTGATGTATTTTCCACCACATGGTACGAGGGGTGTACATGTAAGGTGTATCTCTCATATCATATAAGGTACATTATTCTCAATTATATTAAGGATTTAATGTAGAAAAGCTGCCACCTGATCCAATGAATCATGTGGCAAGACACAAAAAAGGTGGAGAGTACAAGCCCCCACATGGGCTTGTACTCGTTGGGGCACACCCCTTTATGTCTTGCACCTGATCCAAAGGATCAGGTGCCACCTGTTCTATATTAATCCCTTATATTAAATACATAATGTTTCAAAGCCACCTCGACAAAAAGAAATTTCATATATTTATTTTCCTGGCGTTTAAATTTCCCCTATAAATTTAGGTACTGTTGAGATATCCATTCTATAAAGGAGGAAGATTTTGAATCTTATCCTACTAGGACAAACCTTTGTCATACATGGCAAGTTTGTTCTAAGTGGCAATGACAATTTTGGGGGGACTTAAATTTTGGAGGAAAACTTAAATTTGGAGGGAAACTTGAAATTTTGGGGAACTTGACATTTGTGTGGGGAGGGAAAAAAATCAACCATTAAATAAACCGTGCCCTACGGCACGGGTAATGGCTAGTATTTTACACGTCCCAGAAATGTCTAGTTCCTGTTTTAAACTTCAAATAGGATATGGGCCTATCAGATAGGCCTTTAAACGGCACAAGTAGTCATTAGCCAGATGGGCTGGGCTTTTCTTTGCTGGCAGAAAATAAACAGATGTCAGTTATTTGGATCTCGGTTCCTCGCATTAAGAATTTCAAAGATGCCACGTGTCTCCCCAACGGTTCCAAGCAAGAACACAAATATTTATAATTTCATTAAAAAAAGGCCCCAACTTTAATTTGGTTAATCTAGGGGTTTTGCCATCTTCTCATTTTCAGTCGCGATCGATTTCTCCGTTCGAGAAGGCTGAGATGTTTTGATTTCTTCTCAAATCTTTCGCTATGCAGGTTTTTTATATCCGCCCTTTCAGTTTTCCTTTTTTTTAGTATTTTTAATTGTGCAATCAAATATGATAATAAGTAATACTACAGAAAGAAAAATATGATTATTATTGTTTAGTGCATTATCATTGCTGCTCCATTTCAATAAGTAGAAATGAGATGGAGATTTCGAGAAGTTCTATGCATATCAGGGACCCCAAATCTTAGAGCTTATTCAGTTAGGCCATTTTCTTTTCTTAGCTTCTGTTTCCTTTCCAGGGGCCCCTGTATTTCTTTTGAATCTTTCGAATTTTTTAGGGGCTGTAAATTTTGATAAATTGGCTATGTATATTAGCACCTCATTTTTCGGGGAAAAAGCCAAAAATTAAAAATAATTGCGAAAATTGACCAAATTAAAAAATATTTACCAAAATTAAGTAACTTTTGCCACGTTAATGCTAGAGGATGATCCCGCATTGATGTGATGCATGTTTGATTTTGCTGGGGTTGGCACTAACCTTGCCCAAATTGGATAAATATCAATCGGACAGGGTTGCCAATCCTGACCTTTTGGACATTAAAGACATTAAGTTGGAAGCTAGTTGTGTGGCCTTTGCTTCACTTCCCATTTTATTGACTTACTAGTCATGCCTGTGACCATAGGTCACGGGGAATTCAAAATATTCTCCCGAAAAATTTCAACACATTTAAAATTTCTTCCCAAAAAATTTTACATCATCTTCAGACTCACCCTAAAAAAATTTACAACCACCTTCAAAATATTCTCTCACAAAAAAAATTTAACTACTTTTAAACTAAAATTTAGTTCTCTCCCAGAGAATTTAGTTACACTAAAGTTTAGTTACCTTCAGATTTAGTTTCCTCCCAAAATTAAAATTTTAGTTCCATTCAGATTTAGTTTACCTCAATATTTTAAATTTAAATTTAGTTTCCCTCGAGATTTAGTTTCCCAAAAAATTTAGTTAAACCTAAAATTTAGTTACATCTAGATTTAGTTTTCTCTTAAAATTTAAAATTTTAGTTCCCTCAAAATTTAGTTCCCTCCAGATTTAGTTTCTCTCAAAATTTTAGAATTTCCTTCCAAATTCTTTTCATCAAACTGTTAGGGTTTTCCCTCTAAAATTTTCACAAACTCTCATTATATCCTTTAATTTCTTAAGATTCAATCCCAATCATTCTCTACACATCCTTTTGTCCTAGTCAACAAACACATTCAAAAACACCCCTCAATCTAGGGACAACTTGACTTGATGACCACCCATTACAAATTAAAGGCGACACTTTTAGGCGGTGAGAGAGTATTCAAGGCAGACCACACATAACAAATTAGAGAGAGAGAGTCGTCAAGGCTGACTACCCATAATACCTCACACCCATAACAAATTGAAGGCATAGTGCCAAAAGGCGTATCCTCTCATCTTCATATATAAATGTGGCGGTGATGCGTCTAGAACGATGGGTGTGAATTTATTTAGACTCTCTAATCTTCTAACGTAATTATTTAAATATGTATGTAAAAGTACGAGATGACAACCCTAGTCAATTCAAGCTCATCATAATTTAGCTGGGTTGGCAACCCCGGCTGATTAAAAATGCTCGTGACTTCGATTTGGCTGGGTTGCCAACTCCAACCAAATCGAAATATTTTTCACCTTGGCACACCAGAATCTCCCTTGCGTTGATGTGACAAAAGTTAGTCGATATTCGTAAATATTTTTAAACTTGATCTATTTTAATAATTATTTTTAATTTTTGGCTTAATTCATAAATTTGTCCTTTAGTTTAAGATGATTTTAGGAAAATTACTACCATACGTAGAGATGAATTTGGCTTATATGCTTGGAACTCATTCTGACTCAAAAAAATTAACCCTTTTTGAGTCATGCCTGGAAACCATTATATAATTTCATGATGTAACAAATGTAACAAAAAACATGTATGCTTTGTTGGAGTTTAGCACCAAAACAACTTAATAAAAATAATTATAAAGAATTTACCGACCTTAGGGTAGGCACATAGTCAATTTTCTATGTTGTATATCACCGATCACGTGCAATCAGCCAATGCAGATATCCCAATAGTGATACAACAACCTAGTTCTACAATAATACAGTGTTTATCAATATCCTCTAATACATAAGCTTCGAGAGATGTGACCGCAAGAACCAACCCTACACGTTGCCCAATAATATAGATACTATAATAAGAGAATTTTTTGAAGAGGATAAAAAGCTTTAGTAAGAGTAGGATCAAAATTTTATCATCATTTTTCTAATATATATATATATGTTAACTTGGCTTTGTTTGGATGGATCAAACATATGGATCCATCCAAATTAATTTTAAAAATAGGATACCTAAATTGAAAATTCATTTTGTTGGATGTGATCTAAAACGTTTAAACCAAGGTTTTAGGTATCGGTATCGGTTTCGGTTTCGGTCTTTCGAAAATTTAGGTTTCGGTATCGGTATCGTCCGTTTCGGTGGTTTCGGTAGTAAGTTTCGGTTTGTCCGTATCGGTAGTTTCAAATATTTGTTTTACATTTGGAGTCTTCACCAATACTTTGGTTGCTACTTGCATTATACATTTTGCTATTTGGGTTAAGTTTTTTGAACTAACTGAATTTTTTTGAACTAGGTAATGCATGGAGAAAGATGAAAAACACTAAATGACAGAGCTACAATAGCTACTCGCATTGCACAGTTTGCAAAACATATTATTTATTTACAAGTTTGCCATTAAATTGTAAAAGACAATGGTATACTTGTAAATATGTTTAGCAAAGTGTGTAACATGAGTGGCCCACGTTCATAAATGACCAACTTTCAGACTTGCTTGACCTAAAGCCCACCGCCTGCTCTCTTTTCTTGGAGGCATGCTATACCTAAAGCCCCCCCTCCTCTTTTCTTGGAGACAGGCAGCCGTTTTTGAAGCGTCGGAGGAAGACTCAGGTAAGTACTTTCTCCTCCTCTCTTCTTCTTCTTCTTCTTCTTCTTCTTCTTCTTTTGAATCTGTTGCCATTTCTTGCTGTTCCTCTCTATTTCTCTCTTTCATCTTTCTCTTTTTCTTCTTTTTCTTCTCTTTTTTTTCTTTTGTTTGACTTTTTTAATTTCTGTAGGAGCCGAAACTGACCGATTTTGGCCAGTTTCGGCCGAAACTGACCGGTTTCGGTAAGTTTCGGCCGAAACTACCGAAACCGAGTTTTATACGTAAGTTTCGGATCGGTCCCCTCCGAGACCGATCCGAACCCGCCGAAACCGAGAGGTTTCGGCCGAAACCTAGAACCATGGTTTAAACTATCTAGAAATAAAAATTTAAATGATTTAAACTTGTTTTCCCTATGTATCAAGTAGTTGCAAAATTAATAAAATTGATTAATTTGTAACCACGTGATGCATGAGTAAAATATATCAAAATTATTTAAAATTTTATTTGTAAGTAATTTAGACATATTAGATCACATACAAAATAAAATTTTCTTTTTGATTTGTCAATTTTAAAATTAATTTGGATGGTTATGCATGTTTAGTCCATTTGAATAGAGCCTAGTCAACCTCTATATATATAAACTAATTTAACCATCATGAAATGATTAGATTATTAGTAGATATAAAGGCTAGTAACTCATTGTAACGGTTATTTTGACAAAAGTCAAGATAAGTCCTTCTTAGACTTGGTTAGAACAATAAAAAAATTAAAAAAATTAATTGAAAGTTAAACTTTTCTTTTTTTAATAATGATAGATCTTGGCACGTGCAGTAACAGTTTAAGTAGTGCATTTGTCAAAATAAAATATATGGAGGATTATTAGCACTGACTTGATACTGTTTACATGCATACAACTTTTATTTTAGATGTATATGACTTACATATAATGGCATGTCTTTACTCATATACGAGATGAGCATAGGCTTTATCATTTGCATTTTTGTTATATTTCATTATTATATAACCTAGTAAAACCATAAGTTTTGAGGACATGTGAAACCATCAGAATTAAGGACATGTATGTATAATCCATCTAAATATATTCCTTGCATTTCGTGTATCTTTTCTTTTTTAAGAATGTAAATATATTAGATATGGGGTCTAATATGAAAATAGGGAAGTTTTACTATTATAACCAAGGAATAAGGTTCCAGCTGAGACTCTTTGGTTTTAGTCATTTCATTTTGATTTTGAAGGGGGTGATACAAAGTTGTAGAATCTCAGTTTTAGTTAATTTCGAGTAAAACTCATGCAGTTTTGCTCAAAACCATATGAAACAGCAACAATAGATGCTTAATGAAAAAAGAAGCAGCAAAAAAGTAGTAGTAGTAGAAGCAACCAAAAAAAGACGCCGCAGTAGCAAAATAAAAAAAGAAGAAAAAGAAGCTTACTTGGCTGACCTTCAATGTTACCCTTGATCCTGACCTCTAATGTCTCTCTTAATCTTGCTTTAGTCACTACTTTGGTCTAAAAAGAAAAAAATTAGCTTTTTGGAACACAACCAAAAAGAAGAATTAAAAGACGATGATGATGATGATGAAAGAGATAGAGCATACCTTACTTTAATTTTTGATCTTGCTGTTTTTATTATTGTTGCTGCTTCGATGACTGATGTTGCTATGATTTGGGGGGAGAGATAGAGTGGATTGAGAGGAGAGAAAGAGCGTTGAGAGATTTAAATTATTTTGGTGAAGAAATCACCGATAATGGAAACTCAGGAAAGAGAGGAAAAATGGATTATTTTTGGTTTGTTTTATATTTGAAGTGTTTGGGTTTAAATAAGATATATGTTTATGTTTAAATACACAAGAATATTTGAAACTAAAACTTAAATCCAATAAAGAATAGGTTTAGGTTTAATACCCTAGCCCACCTGAACCATATAAATAAAAAGTATTCATTAAAATTTTAAAAATTCTAAAAAATTATTAAAATTATTAAAATTATATTATAAAAATACTAAAATTCCATTACTCTCTAAATTTATATTATAAATACATTGGTATAGAAATATATGCATAGATAATCTGAAACCAAAACTCAAAATAAAACCTACAAAATGGGCAAAACTGTTCAAAACCTAAAATTGTTTCAATAACCAAAAATAAAATCAAAATTGAGTACTTATACCTTATGACCTTTGATATCTACCTCAATCTTGCCTCACTCACGAATTTGGTCTCAAAAAAGTAAAAAATTAGCTTTTAGCAACACAACACCAAAGAAAAAAAGAATTAGGAGAAGAATATGATGACGATGAGAGGAAAGAGATATATCTTACTTAACATTGATTATGTATCTTACTACTTTGATTATTGTCGTGACTTTTAATTGCTTTGATTGTTGTCGTGACTTTTAATGGCTGATGTTGCTACGATTTAGGACAAACACACACACACACAGAGAGAGAGAGATCTAAACTTTTTTGGTGAAGAAATCGCTGCTATTGGAAGCTCTGTGGGGAGAGAGATCTAAACTTTTTTGGTGAAGAAATCGCTGCTATTGGGAGCTCTGGAAAGGAAGATGTAAAAGGATTGGTTTTGGGTTGTTTTATATTAGAAGTGTTTGGGTTTAAACATAGCTTTAGGTTTCGGCCGAAATCGTCCGGTATCGGTCGTTTCAGATTGGTCTCGGAGGGGACCGGTTCGAAACCACACGTTACTTCTCGGTTTCGGCCGTATCGGCCGGGTTTCGGCCCGTATCGGGCGATACCGGCTGAAACTTGTCGGATATCGACTGAAACTTTAAAAATGAAAAGAAGGAGGAAAACATCACCAAAATCCAAAATCCAGAAAAAAGAAGAAAACGAAGAGATGGACGTATCTCATGGTCGCCCGCCTCCCGCCGCATCCCCGAAGAAGCCCGCCTCCTGCAATTTGAGGTCTTACATACTAGCATATAATTTTGTTTGCACGGTGCAAGTGCAGTTGTCCAACACATGCTACCATTTATTAAGAAGTTTGACCTTTTAAGTGAGCTGGCCACTAAAGGCTTTCCATTTAATTACAAGCTTGCCATTCAGCCACTAAAGATTTTCCATTTATTTACAAACTTGGCATTTTCAGCCACCAAACCCTTCCATTTATTCAAAAGCTTGCCATTCTCATTTATTTTCATTCCTGTTGATCTAAAAAATGTAATATATTTAGCATAATACTTTTAACAAAAATGTGTATCTAGTAAAAAAGTATTTGTGCTTTAATATTTGATAATATTTGATAGTATTTAATAGGGTTTTAAGTATTTGAAACTACCGATACCGACGAAACGAAACTACCGTCCGAAACCACCGAAACGGGCGATACCGATACCGAAACCTAAATTTTGGGAAGAGCGATACCGAGACCTAAAACCTTGGGTTTAAATACAATATAAGTTTATGTTTTAAATACACAAGCTCATTTGAAACCAAAACTTAAATTCAACAACGTATAGGTTTGGTTCAAATACCTAATTTCATTTGAACAATATACATGAATTTTTTTATTAAAACTTTAAAAATTCTAAAAATTTACTGAAGTTTTAAAAATTTTATTATAAAAATTATAAAAATTCATTATATTCTAAAGCTATATTATAAAGAGGAATATGGGCCTGAGCTGTCAGCGCATGAAATTTTTCCTGCGCTGACAGCGATGTGGGGCCTTAAAAAATATTTTTTAAAATTTTTTTGCAGTTGGTCCTACAACTTGTTAACTAGCTCCCCACCAAATTTCGAGTCAATCCAACACCATTTGAGCCTCCGTTCATGCGTTTCAAAAAAACCGCTACCGAAAACCGAACTGGCAGCGCAACATTTTTGAAACGCATGAACGGAGGCTCAAATGGTGTTGGATTGACTTGAAATTGGTGAGGAGCTAGTTAACAAGTTGTAGGACCAACTGCAAAAACAATTTTAAAAAAATACTTTTTAATGCCCCAAATCGCTGTCAGCGCATGAAAAATGTCATGCGCTGACAGCTCAGGCCTATATTCCTCTATTATTATACATTGTTATAAAAATATACGCATAAAATATAGATAAATCTGTAATCAAAACTCAAAATAAAATCTACAAAATAGGCAAGACTATTTAAAACCTAAAGTTATTCCAATGGTAAAAACAAAACTAAGATCTCAAACCTTGATTATAACTACATCTCCCCCTCCATCACGATTAGAAATGTGATTTTAATTGGGACTTCATGAAAAAACATAAAATGTTTTAATTATTATTTTAAAAGACAATCAATTCAATTTCACCAATGATATTGACATCATTAAATACACAATTTGATAACCTTGGTTCCTTATTACATGTCTTTATTAAAAGATAACAGATGTCATTTTTATTGTAAATTAATTAGCAAATTAATCTATTTAGACAGTTACATCTATTTTTAATTTCTCTACTTGTGCATTTTTGTAAGTACCGAAAACTCTAGCGTTGGAAAAAGTTGATTTTGACGGACACCCAAAGTTTGAACCATATTTGCTTATGGGATCAGTGTGTAAATTTTACTGGTCCGAACCCATTTCATAGCCTATTACGGTAGTGTTGCTCCCATGAGAAAGGGGTAATTCTTTACGCACAATCATTTTTCCTTTGCACACACCACTTTACGCACAAGATTTTTCAAAAGTCACTTTTTTTACTTTGCGCACATCTTTATTCCCAAACAACCACTCGTAACTTTCCCTCTCTCTGAAAAACCCCACATCCACCCTCACGCCCCACCGTCAGTTGCTTCTGTCACCTCCTCATTCCCACTTTTCCTACTTGTCAGAGGTATTTGTAGATGATTAACTTTTTTTGAGGAGGAGGAGGAAGAAGAAGATAAAGATGAAAAGGATGAAGCTTGTAATTCAGTACGTAGTGATTAATCAATTAAACATAATGATTAAGCATAAAATCCAAGCAACGACATGCAAAACTTGGTAACGCAGTTCGGTGCGCACACATACATCTGCGGGCCACGTCCAGAAAATTAGATTACTCCAGTATAATAAATAATGAGTACAATCATTAATATCAGACCTATATTAGGAGAAGCATACACCACTCAATACAAACCGCGAGGGGTGATCTCAATCTATCCCATGAAGTAATCTAAGCAAGCTACCCTTGCATGCAAGATCCCCCTTGCACAACCGAATAGATCAACTTCTTTGATCCCTACGTGCGTAGCCGTCGGCCTCCGTCCCTGAATGTAGAAACCGCAAGATCCCCTTGCACAACCGACTAGAATCAACTCCCTTTATCCCTATCTCTGGTAGCCGTCGACCTCCCTCTCAGAGGATTCGATCAACTTTCGCAAAAGCCGTAAAACCCTAGCCGCAATTTGCACGCCTATTTGATACTCCACTCCCCCTAAATCACGGAGTGGTTAAGGCAGGTCGCTCGATGAAATCCCATGCAGATCGACAACCCACAATTTAAGAAATCCCTTAGGGCGCGTGATCCCGCAATATCTCAACAAATCTTTCAAGCAACATTTGCGGGCCAAAATATCTCAACAGATCCATCAATTATATCTGTGAGGTAACAAGTTCCTAATGCATCTTCAACCAATCTCATACTTAGCAGCATACAACAGAATATCTGGAGAAGATCTAAATAATAATATAAGATCTGAAACCATTCAAATAATAAATCTTCAACTCCCTGAAATCTGAACTATTTCGGGTAAAAATGAACAGAAAAATCTCCAGCAGATATTCAGTTATTCCATCAATCAGTTCAAGATCCCCTAAGATTCTGGACAACAAATCAGATCTGAAATCAACAAAACAAATCAGCAACCCATAACTGAAATTCTACATACGATCCAACATCCAGATCCCGCATGTTGTACCTGATATTGCAACATAACTTACAACATGACTGCTCAAACTGTTCATAAAATGTTCTGATTCCACGACATGAACTCTCGAGATCTAGTGCCACTAATGCCAACTTATAGCAACAGAAAATCAACCCAACAATCTCCTCCTTTGGCATTATGTGGCACAACACCAAGTACGGGCACCAACCAAGCACAAAGCTAATAAAGAATATAAAGATGAAGAGGTCGAAGAAGATAAAGAGGTGGCTGGGAGGCGGCGACGGCGGAGGTAGTGGTTGTTGTTTAATGTCAGGACTTGTAAAATTGATGAAATTGATGAAATTGATGAAATTGATGAAATTGATGAAAATAAAGAAGATGTTGGGAAGAAGATAAAGAAGATGAGGAGGATGTGGTGGCGGGTAGCGGTGGTGGGTAGATGAGGTGTGTGAAGGGTAAAAAGGGAATTTAAAACAATGAAAGGCTGTTTCTGGTAAATAAATGGGATGTGCCAAGCGGAAATTGGTGCGATTGTAGAATTTCCCATGAGAAATGGATTTTCCAGAAGTTTCTGTAGCATGTAGTGTTCCATGACACTTGACTACTGATTCCTCTGTTTTTTCATGATGTCTTTGATAGAGCAACGGAAGTGAGGCCCAGACTAGCACGCACACGCTGCAATCTCATGGTGTGAAGTTGGCCAAGGCACACATTCATGATTGGGTTATACTTCTTATCCTTCTTGGTTTAGTGATCATGTTGGGAGTCATTCATCCTTTTTATCGTTTTGTTGGGAAGAATATGATGGCTGACTTGAAATACCCGCATGGAACCTCTACCGTACCATTCTGGGCTGTTTCTGTAAGTTTCTCTATACTACGACTTCAGATTCTCCCATTTTTAATCAACAGTTGGTAGTCGTGTGATTAATGGTAAATATAATTTCCTATTGTTTTTCCTTTCGTGTTGGTCAGATCATTGCAGTACTGTTGCCTATCGCAATTTTTGTTGTCTTCTACATTTGTAGGAGGGATGTTTATGATCTACACCATGCTATACTAGGTAATCCTAATTAAACCTTCTTCTGTGAGCTATTTCTGATGTCGCTTGTGATCAAAATTAAGTTGATTCTGATTATGTTAAAATCTAGGTATCCTGTACTCCATACTCATAACGGGAGTTCTTACAAATGCAATTAAGGATGCAGTTGGGCGCCCAAGGCCTGATTTCTTCTGGCGTTGTTTTCCTGATGGGAAGGAGGTCCAATTCTTTGTAAACTGAAGCTTGGTTGATCTTTTTTCGCTTGTATGTTATTCTCGATTTGAGGTCCATTTGGTTTGGATTTTCTTCAGCTATATGATCAAGTTACGGGAGGAGTCATTTGTCACGGGAAGAAGCCTCTCATTAATGCAGGACACAAGAGCTTTCCAAGTGGCCATACCTCATGTAGCTTCTACATTTCTACCATCTTTAATCTTGTTTACTTGTTAAATACCAACATTGCTAAGTATTTGTTGATCAAACATATTGCTAACTTTGACTCGAGTAATTGAAGCATATATTATATTTGGTTATGATATTCCTTCATTTTAAGGAATAATGTTAGTAATGAAAAATAAATATAAGAAAGAAATGAAAGGGTCATTTGTAGATGAATTGGAAATTTTCTAGCTTGTACTATCCTGATAAGCTTTATTATACAAATACATTTCTTCTCTCTTGTAGAAACAGATACATGAAACTGTACCATTCATGCATCATATGCGACAATGAGCCCAATCTTGCTTTCTTCTCAATTGAAGTCGTAAATGCAATTGACATGTCATGAACTAACATAACAACTTTTATTTTCAAAAAAATTAAAATTTAGATCAACTCAATTAATGTAATTACCCTTGTTAACTACATAACTTGATTGTCCTCAAATTCCAAAAGTATTATCACGTTTTCAATTTGAATCATTTAATAAATCAAAATCATTAACTGTAGTGATGTATAAATTATTAATTTTATTGCATGCGCAAATGCACATGCTCACAAATCTTGTTTAGTAAATGTGCTAAGAATTGGCTACAAGCAAATGAACTCAAATATTGTTGTGTATTACCTTTCCAATTTTTCCGACTTTATTTCATATATCGGAGCTTAACTTGATACTTAATCTTGGCCACTATCCCAGTACACACATCCACGTAGTGAATGAATGAGCTGATGTGTTAGTTGATGTATTGTGTTAACATAGTAATGAGTAGTGTGATTTTCTTTTCTTTATCTTTTCTTTATTGTTTCCTTTTTTTCAGGTGATGGAGTTTTTGGGGGGAGGAGGAGAGAATGAACAAGCAATATAGGAGTTGAAATCAGGGTGTGAGATTTCTGTCAAAACCAATTGGTTTTGGCCATTTCGTCTTGGTTTCAATGGAGGCTAATCTGAACCCATGCCCACAAAATGATTTCGGACCGAAACTCCAAATACATTCTAAACAAGAAGAAAACATTTAAAAAAAGGAAACCTTAGAAAGTGTTAAATATTATCCAACCATGCGTCAAATTCAATCCATGCTAAAAACAAGAAGAAAACAAAGAAGACGAAGAAGAAATGAAGATGAGGAAACATGAAAAACTAACATGATTCTAGATTCGATGAATATTTTAGATCATGCTTCAAATTTGATTCTCTTTGTGCTTTCCTACATGAAATTTTGGAGGAAAATGTCAAGATACAAAAAGAACCCAAAAAATCCCTTGTCAAAATTTTTGAACCTTAGAAAGGAAAAAACTCATGAATATGAACATGAGAGAGAGAGAGAGAGAGAGCGTACTAACATGTTCATTATAGTCATCGTTTTTATCATCTCCGCTTGTCGTTGTCATTTTTTTCATTGTAAAACAGAGCATGTCGCCTCTTTTTATCGGGAAGGTGGGAATGAATATGATAGGATTGGGTTGGTTTAGTTTGATGGGTGGATTTGGGTTTTGGTTTTTATAAAGGATGTGTTTTAGTCTGGGTTTGGGTTTACATGAAGCATAATTTAAATGGAATATGGGGTTTATAGAGGATGTGTTTAGGTTTGGGTTTATTATAAATTCACATTCATACAAATATATACACGCACAGATACATACATACATATACTAGTCATAACCCGGTCCTAAGGGCACTGTTCGTTTCAATTATTTTTTCCTCAAAATCTTGGATCCCCTAATTTTAGACGAAAGCACAACGATTGTTATTTAATTCTCCCAACAGTTTCAACATTTTCAGTTCTCCCAAAATTCAGTTCTCACAGAGAATTTAGTTAGTTCACTCCAGATTTAACTCATGTCCAAAGAGCATGGTTCATTTAATATATTCCCCCTCAAAACCTTGAATCCCCTAATTTTAAATGAACAATAATTAAAATGCAATAATTGTTGTTTAGTTTTTCACAAAAGTGATGGAGGACATAGTAAGATCTAGGGATTTGGTAGAGAATTTTAGGGTTTCGGTTGATGATTTGGGAAAGAATGTGATAACTTAGTTGTCACACCCAGTTTCCCATTATACTTGGGAGCGAGAACGCGAGCGGGTCTGCATATGCTTAAAGCAAAGAAGAAGTACTTTTTTCTTCTTCTTTGACTTAAGTACAATAAGCGTCTGTATATTAAGCATGGCAGGTTCTTGTTTGCGGATATCAGAACAACACAAATGTTATTATTGCAACTTCAAGTCCAGATTACATGTACACAAAGGAATTAAGGCCTAGCATGGCTATTACAAACAGTTACACAACGGAAATACCCTGAATGAAATACAACACAAATATTAATTTATTGCAGCGCTGCGAAAGCACGTCGTTCACCAGCAATGGATCTCAGTGTCCGGGTACTCCTGGTCAACTAGCTTAGCCTCAGGGTATGCTCTTCTGCAAAATCTGTCCCAGAACCTGACATATATTTCACAAGATAAACAACAGGAAAATATACGTCAGCGATGGTTACTCGTCAAGTTAAAACGTTAAAAGATGGACCCTCGACAAGATACTAATATACTTTGCAAAGCTTTTAAAGGCGAGGGAAACACAACGGTGCACAACTAAGAAAAGTATGGTAGCGTAAGAAAACATGCAAGTACATCATGGTATGGTGTACAAAGCAGTGAGCATGCAATGTGTAGTGTGTAAAGCAGTGAGCATGGCAAAGTGTAGTGCGCAAAGTAGCGAACATGGCAAGGTGTGGTGTATGTAGTAAACATGGCAAAGTGTGTTATACAAGTAGTGTAGTAAGCAAGGTAAGACAAGTTAGCAGGTTACACATTTATAATAGCAACAACATGAGTAAATAGTGCAACATTCAATCTTCTACTCTAGTGACAAGCCCATTGTCTGAGGACGGAAGAAACAACAATTACATCCAAACCAACAGGATCTATCCGCGGCTATGTGCTCACCGACCCCATCCAGACGATGATCGAATTTACCGGTGGGGTGAAATCCAGAATTTCGCACTCTACTACAATGGACTACCCCATCCAAAATGTCAATGTGTGTCTGTTCCGTTTAATGTATGCCTCCAAGGGCTCATTATCCCGTAATTGGCTCGAGGGCTCAATATTCTGTATATGACCTGAGGGCCCAATCATCCGTAAATGACCCGAGGGCCCAATTGTCACCATTCAGTAGGATGAGCAAACCAGAGATGAGGTGACACAAATAATGAGTAACACGCATTAAGAGGTATATGTTTAAAATAGGCAAGCAATTGATGATTCTCACTATGCTGTGAACATTATAGTTAATAACGTTAAAGGTGAAAGTGAGAAACATTTAATTGGAACATATTACAAAGTACTTGCTATTTGTCAACACAATCATAGTTATAAGAGGTCGTCAGCAACAAACTTGGTAGTTTTCAGTATCTTTAAAAGTATATGTGATAGATACTTGTCTGAAACGATGCAATTTGATGACCAGGAGATAGCAACAAGACGTCTGCGTCAACAGGTTTTCAATATATGCTACGAGTTCGAGCTAATTAAAACCATATATACTTGTTTACGTAAAAATATATACATATGTACTATATATATATTATACATATAATATAAGTACATATCTTAACTACATGTATATATATGTATAACATTAATCAAGTACCTATAATGTGACCATATATATATTAACTCATAACTTACTATTATATATAATCATAATGTAGTTATTGTTCATCATATAATAATATGTACTGATTATTATAACTCACAGAGTCACAGCTTCGGATCACGTTGTCTCCTCCTCCACGGCTTGCGTGGCTTGCCGGTGGAGGGCCCAAGGCCTGAGCAGCGAAGGACGTCGGGCAGATGGTCGGCGGCCCAGAGCGGAACTGTGGGTGGCGGTGGCGCACGGTTGAGGTCGCGAAGCAGCGTTGAGAGGAGGCGGTGGATAGAGGGTTCCCCGAGGGTTAAGGGGGCGGTCGGAGGTGGCGCCTGAAGGAGGTGGCGCCGAGCTCTGAGAGAGGCGGAGGGAGTTACTGGTGTGGATGGCGAGGAGTGGGTTTGAGGCAGTGATGGCGCGGTGGCTCGGGGGTCCAGTAAGGTGGTGGAGCAGTTTGGAGGGGAGATGCGCTGGGTTGAGGAAGCTATCATACGGGGAGGGGAAGGCGACGGTGGTGCGTGCTTGGTTGAAGGGATGTGGAATATCGGCGAAGGATTGTGGACTGCGATGGGAGAGGTGGCGGAGTTGGTGGTTGGGTTCCTGGCTGGGAAGGCACGGCGAAGGGTTTGCCTGGGTTTCGCGGTCGGAGGTACGAAGGCGTTGCGGGGGCTGGGTGTTGCGACGATGTGAGAACGGAGGAGGGCTGTCGGTGACGGGAGTACTTAGACAGTTCGCCGGCGAAGTGGGAGAAAGGGAGGTGAGGTTGGGGTTTGAGGAGGGTTTCGTGACAAGGGAGGCGTTGGGTTCTGACTGAAGGGAGGAGAGGAGGCGGGCTCACTTGGTGGCAGCCTGGGTTGTGGGCGCTGTTGCGTCAGAGCGACGTGCTGGAGATGGTGGGCGTACGGTGTACGGAGGCGGAGTCAGAGATAGGGGGAGTGCGCCGGAGCTGGTCCGTGTGGAGTGCGGGGTGTTGCGAGGCCTGGGCTTCGTTCGCCGGAGGTCGGAGCGAGAGAGGTCGAGGGAGATTGGAGGTGGCGAGGTTGCCCCGAGGGCTTGGGTGGAGGAGATGGCCGGTGGGGGTGGAGAGGCGATCGGAGGAGGCGAGTGCGTGGGTGGCGGACGACGGTCGAAGGCGTCACGAAGTTGCCTCCTTTGTTTGGTTTGTAGGGGATAGATGCGCTGTCGCTAGGCTTGCATGGGTTTAAGAAGGAGAAGAACAAGCTAACGTGCGGGGCTTGAGGTTGAGAACGTGTGTTGATTTGTTAGGATCGTGAGTCGTGGATGTGGGGAGAACACGGTGAGATGCGGAGAGGGGATCATGCATGCGCCTCACGTGGGGGAGAGTGGTTGAGATCCTTAATGATTTGGGAATTAACTTTTAATTGAGATATTAAGAGGAAATTAGTTAGAGTTAGGATTTATTAAAACTTAATAATGTTTATAAGATTTTATAGTACAAATTTGATTATAAAAAAATCAGATTAGTTAGGATAATATATTTGTTAGGGTGATTGGTTTATATATGTTTAGGAGAAGTCAATATAGTTAGTTTACTTAGATATTTTACGATTACGATTTGACTAGGGGATGGATTCGGTTAAGACATATGATTCATTAAGACACGGATCTGATTTAGAAAATCAGCCTAGTTAAGATGTGATTGAAAGACTCATTTAGATAAGATATTCAGAGTCAAGATTCGGAGATAGGATAAAATCGATTCAATTGAAATATTAGACTTATTGGATTTTAAATTAGATTCATTGGGATTTATTTAAGATAAGATCTGAAAAATCAATACTGTTAAGATTATCGGATTATTACGATTTCGCCTCTGCAATCAACGTCAACCAAGGTTATAAAGAAAATATCAATGCGATCATGAAGTCGCGAGGATTGCGAATCCGATCACGAGTGCAAGCTATGCGGAAATAATAAATAAAATCATAGGACGGCTATTCAAATAAATCAACTAATGGAAATACGTACGAAATACATACATACAGAAACATGCCGTTACATCCTACACACCTTATTAGAATTCCGTCCTCGGAATTTCTTAAGTTAGGTAATGACTGAGGAACTGCCGGATAGACGAAATAGCACTAGCAAAAGCAAAAGATACACCTAAGATATGACAAGCAAAGATAAGCACATTTATAATATGAATCATAAAATGCGATAATAGGGCAGGGTTCAGACATCATCATTCGTCACAGGCTCGTCTTCCCTAACTTCCTCGACGACCATAGAGTAAGTTTGGTGCCGACTGTGTTGGGGCTTAGCCTGTTGTAGAACTCGACGCTGAGGAGCCAGAGGTGGTCCCTGTTGGGTTGATCCTGATGCTACCATAGTCTGGGTCGCTAAATTGTTAGTGGGATGAGGGCAGTTTCTTACAATATGGTTAGGTGCCCCGCACACTAAACACTGGTTCAACAGCACACAACAATCCTTCTTGACATGTCCCGATCGGTTACAGTGGTGACTAGCATTGTAGATTTGAAGTTGACCGAGGTTGTAGGCCTCTTGAAGTTGGTGGTATGAGTCGGTCGGAGCTCGTTTCGGGTTGGTTCCATTGGGCGCTTGCTTCCTTCAGTCTGTAATGCCTTCTTCTACTTCATAATGAGCTCATACTTCCTAGCAGCATCTAATACGTCCTGGTGTGTAGTCAGATTCATCGAAGATATCGAATCCTGAAAGTCCAGGTCCAGACCTTGGATGAACTGATACACACGATTTTCGGTGTCCTCCACCAGATGTGGAGCGAATCGACTAGGCATAGAAAACTCTGCTTCGTATTCGTCAATAGTCCAATCACCTTGCTCTAGGTTGACGAAACGTTGCTGGAGCTCTCTCTTGGCGGATCTAGGGAAGTACTAAGTATCGAAGCGCTCTCGAAAGATGGTCCAATTAATAGGCTTAACCAGACGTGCTTTCTCAGTATCCCACCAGTTTCGGGCATTACCAGTCAGCTGTTTCTTGGCAACTTCTACCCAGTCTGCCTGGTCGATGCGAGAAAGACCCAGGTCGCCTTCAGTGCTTCGGGCTTATTCTTCAGCTTCCAGTGTGCCTTCCTTCCCAGAAAAACTCTTCGGGTTCAGCTCCCAAAATTGCTTGGCTCCAGGTTCAGCTCGAGGAGGCGGTGCAGGTGGTGCAGGCTATTGTCCTTGCTGAATCAGCTGTTGTTGAATTTCTAACATTCCCCTCATGACACCCATGAGTCCATGGATGTCGGGATCGTCACTTCTGTTTGCTCCGTTTCCGTTTCGAGTGTGGGGTCTACCTGCCATGCTGCAAGAGAAATAAGGTAAACATTTGCGTACGAGATTTATCTAGACAGTTCAGTTCATCATGACATCCATATTGTTCTGAGTATTTCACAGAATGCAGAACTGCATGAGCCACCACTAAAACCTGTCACACCCCGTTTCCTATTATACTTGGGAGCGAGAACGTAATCATGTCCGCATGTGTTTAAAGCAAAGAAGTAATTTATCTTCTTTGACTTAAGCACAATAAGCGTTTATGTATTAAGCCTGGCAGGTTCTTGCTTGTGGATATCAGAACAATACAAATGTTATTATTGCAACTTCAAGTTCAGATTACATGTACATAAAGGAATTAAGGCCCAGCATGGCCATTACAAACAGTTACACAAAGGAATTACCCTGAATGAAATACAACACAAATTTAATTTATTGCAGCGCTGCGAAAGCACGTCGTTCACCAACAATGGATCTCAGCGTCCGGGTACTCCTGGTTAACTAGCTCAGCCTCATGGTACGCTCTTCTGTAAAATCTGTCCCAGAACCTGACGTATATTTCACAAGATAAACAACAGGAAAATATACGTCAGCGAGGGTCGCTCGGCAAATTAAAACGTTAAAAGATGGACCCTTGGCAGGATAATAACATTGTTTGCAAAGCTTTTAAAGACGAGGGAAACACAACGGTGCACAACTAAGAAAAGTATGGTAGCGTAAGAAAACGTGCAAGTACATCATGGTATGGTGTACAAAGTAGTGAGCATGCAATGTGTAGTGTGCAAAGCAGTGAGCATGCAATGTGTAGTGTGTAAAGCAGTGAGCATGTCAAAGTGTAATGCGCAAAGTAGCGAACATGGCAAGGTGTGGTGTATATAGTAAACATGGCAAAGTGTGTTATGCAAGTATTGTAGTAAGCAAGGTAAGCCAAGTTAGCAGATTACACATTTATAATAGCAACAACAAGAGTAAATAGTGCAGCATTCAATCTTCTAATCTAGTGACAAGCCCATTGTCTGATGGCAGAAAAAAACAACAATTACATCCAAACCAACGGGAGCTACCCGCGGCTTTGTACTCACCGACCCCATCCGGACGACTGGCGAATTTACCGGTGGGGTGAAATCCAGAATTCCGCACTCTACTACAATAGACTATCCCAACCAAAGTGTCAATGTGTGTCTGTTTCGTTCAATATATGCCCCCAAGGGCTCATCATCCCGCAATTGCCCCGAGGGCTCAATATTCTGTATATGACCAGAGGGCCCAATCATCCGTATATGACCTGAGGGCCCAATTGTCACAATTCAGTAGGATGAGCAAACCAGAGATGAGGTGACACAAATAATGGAAAACACGCATTAAGAGGTATATGTTTAAAATAGTCAAACAATTGATGATTCTCACTATGCTGTAAACATTATAGTTAATAACGTTAAAGGTGAAAATGAGTAAAACATTTAATTGGAACATATTACAAAGTACTTGCTATTTGTGAACACATTCATAGTTATAAGAGGTCGTCAGTAACAAACTTGATAGTTTTCAGTATCTTTAAAAGTATAGGCGATAGATACTTGCCTGAAACGATGCAATTTGGTGACCAGGAGATAGCAACAAGCGTAAATTATCTGCGTCAACAGGTTTTCAATATATGATACGAGTTCGAGCTAATTAAAACCATATATACCTATTTACGTAAAAATATATACATATGTACTATATATATTATACATATAATATACATATATATCTTAACTACAGGTATATATATATGTATAACATTAATCAAGTACATATAATGTGACCATATATATATTTAACTCATAACTTACTATATATATAATCATAATGTAGTTATTGTTCATTATATAATAATATGTACTGATTATTATAACTCACAGAGTTACAGCTTCGGATCACGTTGTCTCCTCCTCCATGGCTTGCGTGGCTTGCAGGTGGGAGGGCCCAAGGCCTGAGCAGTGAAGGACGTCGGGCAGATGGTCGGCGGCCCAGAGCGGAACTGTGGGCATTATTGGCGCACAGTTGAGGTCGCGAGAGGAAGCAGCGTTGAGAGGGGGCGGTGGACGGAGGGTTCCTCGAGGGTTGAGGGGGCGGTTGGAGGTGGCGCCGCGCTGAGAGAGAGGCGGAGGGAGTTGCCGGTGCAGATGACGAGGAGTGGGTTTGAGGCGGTGATGGCGCGGTGGCTCGGGGGTCCGACGAGATGGTGGAGCAGTTTGGAGGGGAGAGGTGCTGGGTTGAGGAAGCTACCATGCGGAGAGGGGATGACGACGGTGGTGCGTGCTTGGGTGAAGGGAGGGGGACGTCGACAAAGTAGTGTGGACTGTGATGAGAGAGGTGGCGGAGTTGGTGGTTGGGTTCGTGGTTGGGAAGGCCGACGAAGGGTTCGCCTGGGTTTCGGGGTCGGAGGTGCGAAGGCGTTGCGAGGGTTGGGTGTTGCGACGATGTGAGAACGGAGGAGGGCTTTCGGTGACGGGAGTACTTGGAGAGTTCGCCGGCGAAGTGTCAGAAAGGGAGGCAAGGTTGGGGTTTGAGGAGGGTTTCGTGACAAGGGAGGTGCTGGGTTCCGACTGAAGGGAGGAGCGGCGGCGGCTCACTTGGTGGCTGCCTGGGTTGTGGGCGCTGTTGCGTCAGTGCGGCGTGCTGGAGATGGTGGGCATACAGATGCGGAGTCGGAGATACGGGAGTGCGCCGGAGCTGGTCGGAGCGGAGTGCGGGGTGTTGCGAGGCCTGGGCTTCGTTCGTCGGAGGTCGGAGCGAGAGAGGGCGTGGGAGATTGGAGGTGGCGAGGTTGCCACGAGGGCTTGGATGGAGGAGATGGCAGGTGGGGGTGGAGAGGCGATCGGAGGATGCGAGTGCGTGGGTGGCGGATGGCGGTCGAAGGCGTCACGAAGTTGCCTCCTTTGTTTGGTTTGTAGGGAGAGATGCGCTGTCGCTGGCCTTGCATGGGTTTAAGAAGGAGAAGAACAAGCTAACGTGTGGGGCTTGAGGTTGAGAACATGTGTTGATTTGTTAGGATCGTGAGTCGTGGATGTGGGGAGAACGCGGTGAGATGTGGAGAGGGGATCATACATGCGCCTCACGTGGGAGAGAGTGGTTGAGATCCTTAATGATTTGGGAATTAACTCTTAATTGAGATATTAAGAGGAAATTAGTTAGAGTTAGGATTTATTAAAACTTAATAATGTTTATAAGATTTTATAGTACAAAATTTTATAGTACAAATTTGATTATAAAAAATCAGATTAGTTAGGATAATATATTTGTTAGGGTGATTGGTTTATATTTGTTTAGGAGAAGTCAATATAGTTAGTTTACTAGATATTTTACGATTAAGATTTGATTAGGGGATGGATTTGGTTAAGACATGATTCATTAAGACCCGGATCTGATTTAGAAAATCAGCTTAGTTAAGATTTGATTGAGAGACTCATTTAGATAAGATATTCAGAGTCAAGATTCGGAGATAGGATATAATCGATTCAATTGAAATATTAGACTTATTGGATTTTAAATTAGATTCATTGGGATTTATTTAAGATAAGATCTGAAAAATCAATACTGTTAAGATTATCGGATTATTACGATTTTACCGATGCAATCAACGTCAACCAAAGTTATAAAGAAAATATCAATGTGATCGTGAAGTCGCGAGGATTGTGAATCCAATCACGAGGGCAAGCTATGAGGAAATAATAAATAAAATCATAGGGCGGTTATTCAAATAAATCAACTAATGGAAATACATGTACGAAATATGTACGTACAGAAACAGGCCGTTACATTAGTGTTATTGGCTTCATACAAAGGAAGCGTGGACATTTCACAGATAGGAAAACCTTTCACAAGTTTTGGAGAAATTTTTTCTTTTTCATTTATTCGTCGGTTGATCAAAACCAAGGTTTGAGGTATCAGCCGATACCATTAGGTATCGGCCGTATCGTATCGGTATCGACAATTGACGATACCGAAACCAAGGGTTGGTTTCAGTATCAGCCGATACTGAACGGTATCGGTCAGTTTCGGCCGATACCTGCCGAAACTGACCGATACCGACCGAAACTGACCGATACCGTTCAGTACAGGTCGAAGACGGAGGAAAAAGAAGGTGTAATTAAATAAAAATTCTCTAAAACCCAAAAAATTTCATGAATAAATAGGTTGCATAGAAAGCTCGGTTAAAAGAGAGGAGAAACCCCTAGGGTTTCAGCATGAAAATGATGAATTAGACGAAGAAGAGACAGAACCAAGAAAAAATTGCTGAAAAAAGAAGAAGAAAGACAAAAGAAATATGATGAAAAAATTGAACACACCTCATCGCGTCGCCGCCTCGCCGAACATGCCTCCTGCATCGCCGAACCCGCCTCGACCATCTAGCGTAAGAGTGAGAGAGAGCAAAGAGAGAGAAAGATGCCCGAGTTGCCTTTCAGGAGATGTTGCGTTCTTTAAAAAGGCAAACTTGTAAATAAGTGGTATGTGCGAAAAGTAAAACAGTCGGTGCGCATATCAAGCGGATATTTTGTGGCAACCCTGTAAATAAGTGGTATATGCGCAAAGCAAAATGGTGGGTGCACAAAGCAATGCCCAACAATTTTTTTGGCAAACTTGTAAATAAGTGATATGTGTGCAAGGTAAAACGGTGAGTGCGCAAGGCAGGCATTAGGATCTATTCATTTATCTAATATTTAGTATTTAAGTATCAAACTTTAGGTATTTAGTATTTGATAAGATTACGAACTCAAAGTTAGTTTATCTATTTAGTATTTGATAGTATATGATTAATATTTTAGTTTGTCAAGTATTTAATAGTATTTCATATGTTTATATTTAAGAACCTCCGAAACCACCACTGTGTGTATATAGTATATATATATATATATATATAAAGTATATTCGAAACCAAAACCGATACCCGAAACGAAACTGCCGAAACTTGCGATACGGACGAAACCGAAACTTGCTTGCGAAACCGTCGAAACGGACGATACCGATACCGAAACCAAAATTTTGGGAAGAACGATACCCAGACCGAAACTGAGACCTAAAACCTTGATCAAAACCACAAGTTTAGTTGCATTTATATAAGTTTACAACCCAATACTTCTTCTAACCCACCTGATGTGGGACTAAACTCATCCAACAGACTTAGACTCCTAAAAGACTCAAAATAAACTAAAAACTAAAATACAAATACAATTCTGATCGTATCCCTATCATTTTCCTTGGTTAAGAACTTCACCTCCTGGTGAAGAAAATCAGTAGTCCTCTGTAGTTGAAAAAGACACATTCACGAATTCTTAAGTATTAGCAAGATACAAACTTACTGATGGACGTCTTCTAAAAATTTCTCCCAACTCACGAAATATAGAAAAACATGCAGCACCTATTTGTTGGTCAGGATAGGGGGATCTGGGATAACAAACTTTATATGCTTGACCAGAATCAGCGGTTCTTCTTTCGACAGTTTTGGCACAGGCTCAATGGCTCTAGGTAAGGTTCTCACTCAGGTTTGTAATTCGGCACAAGATCAAATTTTGGTTCTGATTCTGATTATGGTACATGATCAATATCTTTTTCAGGCTTAAACTCTGGTTTGCGCTCGGGCTCGGGTTCTCGCTGTGGCCCCAATACTGGCTCAAGTTCCAAGTCATTGTCAAGCTCAGGTTTGGGCTCGGACTCCAACTGTAGTTCAGACTTCAACTCTGGCTCATGCTCCATTCAGATTCAAGCGCACACTTTACCTCATGATTTGGATCAACCTCTACCATGTGCTTTGGCTTAAGTTTGTATACTTGAAGAAGAATGTTATGCATCTTACTTATCAGTTCTATAGGATCATCCTTTTCTTTCGGGCTCGAAAATTTCTGGGGTACTTGTGGAATGTACGATGTTCGTAAGAATATCGATATTGAAGACGGAGTTTGGATACCGTCCATTGTCGACTATGACGTGGAAGATGCCTATACCAAAATTCTACTTCTTCTTTGAATGCATGATATACATATGCCTATTTCTGTTCTTCTGAAAAATAAACGTGGAGAGGAAATATTCTAGATGTGATTCACAATTATCATATCTATACCTGTCTTCGAAGCCATAAAAGTATGTGACCCGATCATATGTTGCCTTAGGAGAATATCTCTTATAGTTTTCATAGTAGTAATCAATGATGTATCCCATAATTTGGAGCTGATCTTCTTGTAGGGATGATAGCGATCCGTAGTTAGCTGAGTCAGCTACCCACCATCTTGAACGGCACTAAATTTGGATTCCAAACGGAGCCAGAATCGTCAAATTACCTAGACTGTGCAGAAAATCCAGAAATAAATCAATCGATAATGGGCAAAAATTACCATGGCGCATTGCCGAGTCAACAGCTTGGACGAGCCATTGACCGGCTCGGGGTCGGCTCGCCCAAGCTGTTGAACAGTGCGGTGCGCTAGATGGTTTGGCTCGAGGGATCAGCATGGCACGGCGCGACACGGCATGGCTTGTCGTTCTGTCGGCTCATCATCCAGTCGGCTCGAACGAGCCGACACTATAGCTCGTCGGTTCTGATCGTGCCGATGTGTTTTTCGACGAGATTTCATGATGGTTCGCTACGATTCTTGTCATGTAGCTTCGTCGTGGAGCGGCAAATAATCTTGGAGGGACGTCGACTTTGCTCGTCACCTACAATGGCGTTGGCGAGCTTTTGAAAGCTTGATGACGGCGATGTCAAGTGTTTTGGACACTGGGGGTGGCACTGCAGGGTGCCGGTGAGCTTGATGAAGCAATTTGTGACTGCTGGGGGATGACAAAGGCCACATTGATTGTCTGAAGCGGCAGCAGACTCGACATGGCTTTTGGATGACAGTGTGATCTGTTCTCAGTGACGAGCGTGACTGTCGTTGGGTGCGGGTGACTTCGGAGACTGCGTGGGGAGGTGGCTGTGTCAAGCGTGGGGGGCTGATGTGATGACGGGGTGAGGCTGTCGCATGAACTACAACTAGGGGGTTTGGGGTTTTTGGCAGAAGAAGGTGACGGCTGAGAGGGATTAGGATTAGGGGTTTTAATGAATTAATTTTTTTGTAGATCTGGAAATCGGAGAGCGAATGTAGGATCGTCAGCTCTGGTACCAAATTGATGCAGAACGTGGTGGGATATATGGATTTGATGGAGAATTTTAAGGTTTTGGTGGATGATTTGGGGAAGAAGGGGATAACTTAGGGTTTTTGGCTTCGCACTAATGATTTCAAGGCTTCATACCAAGGAAGATGGGACCTTTCACATGTAGGAAAACCTTTCACGGGTAGGGAAACCTTTCGCTGGTTTTGGAGAAATTTCTCATTTTTTCATTCATTCGTCGGTTGATCAAAATAACAAGTTTAGTGGCTTTATATTGGTTTACAACCCAACACTTATCCTAACCCATCCGATGTGAGACCAAACTCACCCAAAAGATCCTAAAGACTCTAAATGAACTAAGACTAAAATACAAATACAATACTACAATACTAATCAATACAATACTGATCGTATCCCTATCACCGAAACTGAAACTTAATTCTCAAACCTTGATCGAAAATGCTAACTGCCTTTTATTATACAAAGGTATTTTCTAATGGTAAATCATCATATCCGTCAATCACTATCTCAGCCATTGAATGAGCCGTCGTTCCTTGTCAATACATCGTACGAAGGGAAGATTCCATGTTGTGTCAGACGTTTAAATAGTTTTTGTGCCCACAACATTCAGTAAGCATTATCTCAGGTCTTTTTCTCATCTTCTCTAGCCCTCAACAGATATCTTAGTTCCTCTCCTTGTCAGTTCCTCTTTGCTCTTCGTTGTACAGCTCATTCTGTCGTAATGGCTTCAATAAGCTTCAATCTGTCAGCAGGATCACATGCATGAAACTTGCCACTTCAGATATCCGCATTTGTTTGTGATTAAGGAAAAAAGACATACAAATATGATTCTGTATGGATTCATCATTTGTTGTAATCGGCATTTCCAGAAATTGTCTTGCATCACTTTTATTAGTCTTCCATTGATGGAGCTATTGCATCGATTTGAAAAAGAGATTATTGGGACCTTTGTCCAACGAGTTATTATACATCATGCTACTCAAGATATATATGTGGTCTTGTAGTATGGGATGTGTAACCTGAATGTGTAATCCATGTCCTTGGCACAAATCTTGTACTTTTTAGCTTATTAACATGTATACTTTGTTTTTGTTAGTTTTCTTCCCATGGTTAACTTGAGATCTTAAAAAACTGTCCCTCTTTATGCAGGGTCATTTGCAGGTCTTAGTTTTCTTGCATTATACTTGTCTGGAAAAATCAAAGTATTTGACCGTAGGGGTCATGTGGCGAAACTATGTATTGTATTTCTTCCATTGCTTATTGCATCGCTTATTGGAATTTCTCGAGTGGATGATTATAGGCATCACTGGGAGGATGTTTTTGCTGGTGGTATTTTAGGTGGGAGTCTACATCTTATTTTGGATGTCTCATTATGCTTTGATCTACAAGAGAAATTTGGAATGTTTCTTTGTGCTCTGCGGCTAATTTCTGCTAGTGATTTGGTTTTGTAGGCACGGTAGTGGCGATGTTTTGTTATCTGCAGTTTTTCCCTCCCCCTTATCATATAAACGGTAAGATGATCACCTGATTACTTGAATATTATTTTTCACTGTCATTTAATTTGTTGTAGTAGACATCATTATTAGAATTTCTTGTTGTGCTTTTAAGGACAACTAGTTTGAGTAAAATAACATCAGTTACCTTCAAAACCTTGATTGTCATCTTTGTAGTATTGGTCTCTCTTCATTTGAGACATGGCTTACAAGATGTATGCAGAAGCTTGTTTTGGCTCATCTAATTGATTTGTTAATTTGCCATACCCTAGCTTCAGAACAGATATAGGACACCGTTTTTTGAAATTTTGCAACCTGTTTTGGAACACGCACGCATGTATGCACGCGCACACACATATTTACATATGCATACATATCCACCCGTAGGCATGCATCCATGTGCATATGCACTCACGCATGCATGGATCCAGCAGTGTAGGAAATTTCCTACAGCAACACTAAATTTTGTTCAATGCTTCTTTTTTTATGATTGACATCATTTATATTAGTCATCATATTCTAAAATTCTAATATATAAAAACATAGTGAACCTCATGGTTTTTTCTCGTTGACCTAATGTTGAAATTTTTTAATAAAACAATTCAATTTATAACAGACAATTTGATGTATCTGCAAATAGCATGTGGTGTACTAATTTTTTTTTGGTGTATTTGGGGTTTAATACATGAAGATCAACATGAAAGGTGCTGATCATCAAAGCTAGAAGATGTGAGTGGATTTTTGCATATACGCACACATGCACTTGCACACACTCTAATATTCATGCTTTTACAATTTATAATGAGATGTATGTATTCTAAACATGCCCTTGAGCTATTTTCTCATCATTTCTTAGCTCATCAATGATGATATGAAAAAAGCTTTCTTATTCTTTATGTATTTTGGTAACTCTCCAACTATGGAAATTTAGTGATTGATGGTTGTTGCAATACAAATTTTTTAGGATCCGATTGTAAACAATAAGAATTCATGTAGCATGGGATCTCACACTCTTAATAAATACATACCTGATTATGTAATATATGAGAATGAAGGAGATCTGATAGCTTGATGGTCTACACAGATGAATACACATGAGGCAGAACTGGATTCTCTCCTAATCGACTCCAAAGCTCAAGTTAGATCTGATTCTTGGAAGAAAATTATATATCAAATTAAAAATTGGAGTAAGGCTAAGGTTTTATCCAATAGGGCAGTGTATCTTGGCTTTATATTTTATCTATTTCGATATGCATGGCAGTCGGATGGGAAAACATAACTTATGGCTCAAGTTAGGTCAAACTTAATTGAAATATAATGGAGTCTCTTCTATAAGATGTTTGTTTGTCGTTGAATTCTAGTTAATATGAGACTCTTTTAAGTAAAAATTTTTCATTGGGCTTTACCTTGCTTGCGGGTTAAAATAGATTTAAGCCTTTATTTCGAGCAAGGCCATTGCTCATTATGGTTTGGACTATTTTTAGGCCTAGAAATTAATAAGTAAAGATGATCATTCACTTTTTGATGTAGGACACGAAAGATTTAGGGATTTTGATGGGAAATTTGGGAAAGATTTGGGAAAGAACTGATAAATTAGGATTTCTTGGCTTCTCACCAAAGGTTTCAATGCTTCTCACCAAGGATTTAGACCTTTCATTTCAAAATTTTAATTCATTCATCGGTTAGAATTTTATAGGCTTACAACTCAATATTCTCTTTTCTCCCAATCAATGTAGGAATAAAGCTTTAAAATAATAAAAACTCTCAAAAATAAATATAAGACTCCAAATAACTAAAAGACTCAAACTCTACACCTATATAAAATCCACAATAAAATAAAAATCATAATAAAATAAAAATAAAAATATGAGTTGGACTCAATTGGATCCCTATCATTCTTCCTGACTTGAGAATTTCACCACCTGGTAAATAACGAGAAGAGTACCACAACTGGACAGAAATTAATTGTGCTTTGCATTTAGAAAAGATGTGTCTATGAACTTTGAAGTGTAATGGGATGTAGATTGGTAGATGAACATCTTCTGAAAATTTCTCTTAATTCATAAAAATAGAAAACCATGTAGGTTGTCTATTGTTAAGATGATGATGATCTATGATAACAAACTCGATGTGCTCATCAGATTTAGTGACGCATCTTTCGGCAATTTTGGTGCATGTTCAACAACTGACTCAGGATAGGACTCTGGCTCAGATTGCGGTGCTAGAGCTTGGTTCTGACTTGGGCTCAAGCGATTTCTTTGGCTCCAATGCCGACTCAGGTTTAATTTCAGCTCCGGCTCAAACTCTATCTCAATCTTTTGGCCAAGGGCTACTTTAAGCTCATAGGCTTACACCATGTCTCAGGTGTTGGATTAATCATAGTCATTGGCTCTGACTTGAGTTTAATCTTTTGTTTCCTTGTCTATTGTCCGATCATTTAATGAATGCTATTACTCTCTCATGCATCTCTTCATCTAACCACATCTCTACTTTCAGACTTGAAAATTGCTGGGATGCATTGGAAATTGTTCAATGCTTGGAAAAATACCGAGATCGAGGAGTGGTTTTGAACATTGACCATCGAAAACGATGAATTAGAAGTTGCATATACCAAGGTATCTCTTCTCCTTTGAACTTTTGATATGTGTGTACATTTTACTTTGCTAAAAAATCAAGACATGAGAAAAATATTCGATTTAGATTTCCCAATCACCATATTCATGACTATCATCGAAGCCATAAAACAATTGGACTCGATCATAACTTGTTGGAGGAGAATAGACTTTGTAGTAATCATCTTAATATCCCATAAATTAGAGTAGATCTTTTTACACGTAGGGTAGCTATACATATTTGGTTGAGTTAGCTATCTACTTGCGCAAATGACATTGAATTTGGACTTCAAACATATCCGAAATCTTCAAAACAACAGGAATACACAGATATTTAGAGAAAATCAACGAAAAATCTCCGAAAATGTCCCATCTCACTATTGAGCCATAGAGTGGGTTGAGCCGTTGACCGAGTCAACACGTCTGAGTTGTCTCGGGGTCGGCTTGTCAACTCCTGTCCGCTCTCGATCGGTTCAATTGGAGCCGATGAACAAAATCGACTGAGCCAACGTCATGTCTCAGTCGGTTAAGCTTATCGTCGGGTCGGCTAGACCAAGCTGACATTATAGCATCACGGCTTGGTCGGTGACGGTCATGTTTTCTGATGATTTCAATGGTGATGTTGACTTCTTTGTTGTAGCTTCGCCTTGATGTGGGGAAGCTTTTGGTGAGGTCAGCTTCCCTGGGCTCTCGCCAGTGCTGGAACCGACAAACTTCAATGAAACGAAAGGCGGCAGCGCAACGTGTTTTAGTCACATGCATGAATGTTACTGAATGTGGATGAGGTCGTCAAAGGTGTGGGAGCTCTACGTGAGGGCGTCGATTGTCATCTTACTCAATTTAGGCTGGGCAAAAAATTTCGAAAGAAGCTTGAGTGGCGTTGATTGTCGTGAGACTCGGGAAATTTTCGAAAGAAGCATGGGTGGTACGGACTTGGGATATTGGAGGCAAGCTCAATGGCCTTGGTTGTTGTTGTTGCTGCTGCTGCTTCTTGGTTTGCTTGAATGTCAAGATTTTTTGATAATAGGGCCGTTGCCGATGGTGAAGTGATTGGAGCTGCGGAGGAGGGGGTTAGGATTGAGATCAGAGGCCGCTACTCAGATTTCGATGCACGGAATCTTGGCGGCGGGAGCAATGCCATCATAGGGAATTTGGGTGATGGCGGTGGCTAGGGTAGGTTAGGGTTTTGGGATCTATTTCGAATTTTTTGGTGGATTTGAAATCAGGAAGAAAAGTATTGGATCTTTTGCTTTGATACCAAATTTAATGTAGGGCAAGAAAGATTTAGGGATTTTGATGGAAAATTTTGGGAGATTTGAGGAAGAACTGATAAATTATGGGTTTTTGGCTTCTCACCCAGGGTTCCAAGACTTCTCACCAAAGATTTGTACCTTTTACATGTTTTGAACATTTTTCTAAAAATTTAATTCATTCATCGATTAAAATAAAACAATCTACGACCTTTTATAGGCTAACAACACATTACTCTTTCTTCTCACAATTGTGGGACTAAAACTCTAAAATAAAAAACTCCCAAAAATAAATAAACGACTCCAAATAACTAAACGACTCAAACTCTATACCTATATAAAACCCAAAATAAAATAAAATAACAGTAACAATAAAAATAAAAGAACAGACGGACTCAATTGGATCCATATCACTTTTATGCGTTAGGTTTGGAACCCAAGGGTGAAGTAATAATGCTCATTGGGAAAGTTAAAATTAATCACTCGAAACTACTGTGTGGTATGAACTGATTGGTCATGTTATGTGCAATCAATATGATGCATATAAATAAATGAATGTTGAATTTATAAATAAGAAATGAACAAAAGGTCTTCTTATTAAGCCTTAGAGTTTTCAAGCATGTCAGGCAAAGAAAAAAGGAGAAGTCGTGGCAATAACATGTATGTCGTAGCCATCAAGAATGTCCATAACTTTAATCCACTTCCCTCGCTGGAGGTGATTGAGAATGATATGGTGCTGGTTTATTAGGTTTTGTATATGATACATGATGTGGTGGGATTTTATGGATTTGGTGGAGTATTTAAGGAAGAACTAGATAGATAAGGGTTCTTGGCTTCTCGCCAAGAATTCTGAGGCTTCTTGCCAAGGAACGGGGAACATTTATCATGTTTGTGGAAATTTTTTATTGAACTTTTTATTGATTGATTTGATTAAAATAAATAGAGTCTAGCCTTTATATAGGCTTACAACCCAATTCTCTCCTCATATCCAATGTGGTACTAAAATTATAAGAAGGCAAACAATCAAAAGTCTCCAAAAACTACTGAAGACTACAAAAATAAAACTAAAATTAAAAATTAAAAATTAAAAACTCTGATCTGACCATATCATTCTTTCCGGCTTAAGAACTTCACCTCTTGGTGAAGGATGGCCAAAGTAGCACAAGTGGACAGAAATCAGTAGTCCTCTACAGTAAGAGAAGATATGTCTATAAACCTTGAAGTGCGATGGGGTGCGTATGGGCAGACGAACATTCTCAAATAATTTTTCCACATTCACAAAAGATAGAAACGCATTCAACACACGTTTGTGGTTAGGAAAGGAAGATCTGGGATAACAAATTCGATGTGCTCAATTTGAATGAGTGATGTTTTTTGGTAGTTCTGGTACACTCTCTACAGATGGCTTTAGATAAGGTTCTGGATCAGATTGACGTACAAGATTAAGTTCTGAATCTAGCTCAAAATGCGGTACTGAATCAAACTCTGGTTCAGACTCAGACTCAAGCTTCAATTTAGGCTCAGTCTTCAATTGGGATTCAGGTCTCTTGGTTAGGATCTGATTTGAGTTTATTTTGTTGTTTTCTTTCCTATTGTTTGATCGCTTGAAGAATTCACTTGTTGCTCTCACTTAACTCTTCTTCTGACCATATGTCTAACTTTGGGTTTGAGGATTGCTGGGTTGCAGTGTAATATATTGATGCTTGGAAGAATCGTGATCTTGAAGATGGAATTTGAATGTTGACCATCAAATATGTCGTGGAAGATGCATATACCAAGATCGTATTTCTCTTTTGAATGCGTGATATGCATATGTATATTTCTGCTCTTCTGAAAATTTAAAACAAGAGAAGAAATATTCTAAATGGGATTCTTAATCATTATATCCATAGATGTCTTTGAACCATAAAAGTATGTGGCCCGATCATACATTGTGCAAGAAGAATAAGCCTTGTAGTAATTATCCTTATAGTAACATAATCTTTCATAATTTAGAGGAAATCATTTTTGCACGGAGGGTACCTTTGCGTAGTAGGTTGAGTCATCTATCCACTGGCACAAATGACACTAAATTTGGACCTCAAACGGATCCAGAATCATCAAAATAGTAGGACTGCACAGAAAATCCAGCGAAATATTCCTAGAAATTCAAACGGCTTACTGTTGCACCACTGACCGGGTTAACCATATTGGCCAAGCTGGCTTGGCTGGTGCTCAGGGTCAGCTCGACAGAGCCGACACTATAGTGCCATCGGCTCGGTCGGTGTTGACTGAAGATTTCGACAAAGTCGACTGCCGTTCGACGGAGTTCTTGCTCTTTTAGCTGCGATTGGGGATTTCAAGCACTTCTGTGGGGTCGATAGCTTTAGCGGTCAACAGAAGTGGTGTCGACGAAGCCCGACAACATGTGTGGTGGTGCTTCTAGAGTCTAGTTGTCGGTGAGGGTCCTGAGTGGTACGGGGGAGGTCGTCGGTAGGTGGGAAGTCCTTCGGTGGGGGTGATAGCCCCAGTCAACGCTGGTGGTGGCCCCGGTGAGATTTGAAAACAGTACGTTAATGATTACACAAGATTTTAAATGCCAGCGACGTTGATCGGTGCAGATGGGGTCTTTGATGATGTGGGAACGTGTTGGAGACAATGGTGACGGTCGATGTCATAGATTTGGGTAGTGACAACGTGCTCTGTTGACTTCGACAAAGGGTGGCGGATTGAGATTAGGGATAGGGTTTTTCGGAGATATGACATTTGTGATTTTGATTTTTTGTTGATGGATTTAGATGGAGGATTTGGGGAAGAACGAGATAAATTATGTTTCTTGGCTTCTAACCAAGAATTCCGCCACTTCTTACCAAGGAATTGTGAGTCTTTCTTAGGTTTGTGGAATTTTTTTATTCAATTTTTCATTGATTGGTTGATTAAAATAAAACAAGTCTAGCATTTATAGATGCTTATAAACCACTCTCTCCTTCTCCTATCCGATGTGGTACTAAAATTCTAAAAAGACTAAAACAATCAAAATCTCCAAAAACAACTAAAGACTCAAACTAAAATAGAACTAAAATAATAAATTAAAAATTAAAATTAGAAACTCTGATCTGATAGTCATCACTATCAGTACATCACGACATCCAATGAGTTCTTGCCTTAATGGAAGAACCGTACATGCAAAAAAGAATCCCTAGCAAAGACTGTGACAGGAGAGCCAATGAATGGTTTTGAAAACAATGTGTCATTGCTAGGTCCATTTTTATGAGATTTAGTCTTTCTTGTAGATATTTATATGTTATCATTATCATGGCACCTAACTGGAAGGCAAGCATGCCATTGTGTAAAAGCAAAGCATTCAACTTATACTGGAAGATGAACGATAATATATAACAAAAATGAATGAGAATTGTAATATATAACAAAAAGGAATGAAAATGAAGTGATTTTGTCAATATGCGCGTTTTATAATTTGTGCTTTCTTTTAGAAACTTGTGTAGAGATTTTCTCGGCGAAGCTCAAGTGAATGCTTGATTTTAGAGTGAATTTAAATGCATATATGCAAACTTATTGTGCACTTATGATCCTTGGTAGCTTCGCACTATTAAGTGGTTATGTTTTCCTAATTCTATTGTAAGGGAGTAAGAACAGTGTGCTTATAATAAACTTTTAAGTTTATACCTTAGGAGGTGATTTTAGGGCTGCTTTGTCTTGCAAGTGTGTGATTATGCCGTCGTTGTATGCTAATTTTATAGTACGGAGATGAAGTCATGTCACGTGGGGAAGGGTCTTCTGAGGGTGAATGCCTTGTAAGCTCATTCTATCACTTAAGGCAAGACTCTAAGGGTAGTGTCCCTGTAAGTTTATCATATTACAATTTACATGTGGCAATATCTTTTTCCATCTTGGTAAGCCCCTAATAGATGTGAAGGTGATTTTTGATAGTATAGAGCTATCGCTTTTAAGTCCCAAATCGATAAAGAGTGCGGGACCCGTATGCTTTTGTTGCCCAATCCTCTACTCTGTAGTCCAAGAAAATAGTCCTTCACACTCATCATATAGGTTAGAGGGAATACCTCACTATCTAGGTAGATGAACTCTTGCTTGTATGTGAAGGTCACCAGGCTATACTGTTGAGGGAGGAGCGATGACCTCCTCCTTAATGGGTGGAGGCCAACAACTATGTATCATTATACAAGGGTCGCTTATATCTCGACGAGCCCACCTTACCGAAAGCTTCTCTACTAAGACTAATTTGGAAGTGGAGACTATCCCAGAAGCAATGTGACTAAGGATCATAAGTTCATCATTATCCACCATCGTTGCCTATGGCACTTTGTCCTTGATCCTCTTTCTCTTTTAGGATATGGCTCTTTCCTCCCCTCACTGGATCGACAGGGCACCATCCGAGCCAATAGTGGCTCCAATATACCAGTCCGTTCTGCGGTATTAACATGTGTTAAGTTATTTAGTACCTTAGCTCCTTATCGAGTGCATCATCTACCCTAGTCGGCTTCTTAGCTTTATAGGTCTTTTTGGAAGCTTTTGAGGCCTTTCTGTTGGATCCTGAGATGGTAAAGAGAACATTATATGGGAGATGAATAGTGTTTATGAAAAATTAAAACTTCTCCAGAAATTTCTCACTAAATCAAAATTAGTGTTACCTAATTTTATCTTAATCAACCAATAATATTTGCAATAATAAAAATGCATAGTAGAAATGAAATGTAAGTAAAAGAGATAAATGGCACAAATCGTAAACACACAAATTTTACCCGGATTCACCACTCTAGGGCTACGTCCAATCCCCAAATCTCCATTGGACTTTGAATATACTATTTAAACAAATAGTTACAACACCTCACTTACAATTAGGAATTTCCATTGCCTCCCTACAAGAGGACGTTTACAAAATACATTGCCTTTAATAAGAATTTATACTCACTAACCCAAGTGAGAAATGCTTACAATGAACTTGAAGTGTTTACAATTACATATAGCTTTGAATGAAGCACTTGTATTGTGAAGTGATGCAATAGTTAATGCATCTTGATCTCCAAAGAGCATAAGTGAAGCTTAAGAGAGATTAAGAAGATTTGCCCAAGAGAAGATTAAAGATTTTTAAAAGCTTGGCCAATAGATGATGGTTTAATGTTTAAAAGCTTTTGAGATATAAATCTTTTTCTCTTTAAGATTTTGGCAATTAATACGCTACCAAACTCTCAGCAAAAATTAATTTATAAAGTGGTAAAAACCCGTTGTAAATCTGTCCAAAAACACCCCTCCAACGATTAGAAAAAACAGTATCGTGAAAATCACTGAATTGAACTGTGTTTTCTGGGTATTGGAGCTGTTGATATTCGATCGCAGTATACTGTGTAGTCAACTATCCATGCCTTAACATTACATGACAAGAAAAATAAAAATACATCAAAAATCATATAATTTGCATTGAAGTCTATTGATGCATTTTCATCCTTCAAGCTTCTTGTCTAGTTTCTTTAGTTCTTTGGTCTTGACTTAGCTCACTTATTCCCTTGAGTGCTTCTATGACATTCTTTGAATTCTCGCAATCAAGCTAGATGAGATGTTTGCTAATCATGAAAAACTATATGGGGTGACACGATATATAACACTTTCTAACCTTCTTCTTCGAGCTCGATAGACTAGCTCCTTTTTAAACCTTCAGATTATGTACTCTATTCCTACAAAAAGAAATGATCATTTACGGTGAGCTCCAATCACTTTAACTTAAGTCAAATAATTTACCTTTAGCTCTGAGTTATACCATCTCATGTAACATGTTCGGATCCAAGAGCACCGATGCATGCCTTTCAAACGCACCTTAGATGCTCAACATCTTAGATGATTTTGTCAGTTACATGATCCTTATCATCGACCAGTGAGATTAGTTTGCCTCAGTGAGTCAGGATATTAGCCTCATCTGGCATCCCAACAAAGACATAGTTTTTCTTCCAAACTTGGATCGAGAATGGAAATCCCGAGATAAGCAATAGATTCCTCCCCTCACATAGAACCAAAACCCAAAGTTATAGAGCTTCAATTGAAAGAAATATTTGAACAGACTTATGATCAGATTCTTATCATATTAGAAACAGAGGATGTTGGAGCGACGTTGGAGCTGACAAAGGTTGACACAATATTCGGTGCAAATTGGCCAAGAGAGAACTTAAGATGGTTCAGAATGGTTAAAATGAAGGGATGCTGCAAGAAATAGAGGCCGAGCTAAAAACACTTGACATACACTCTGAACTCTTAACTATTTGGAAAGTAGATCCACTCATTCGATTGTGGGATCCGTGTATCATGATATCAGAGGTATCTCATTTTAGCTCCAAAAGACTCTAGAAACTCAGACACAAGATCATATATCTTCCCATGCACTTTGAAGGATCCTTTGGCTGCCGGGAGGATCTCATTTCGAGAGACTAAAGTCCAACATACAAATAACACTGCAACAAATTTTGAGAGTATCAGATCCTTACCATTGTCTTTTAGGATACATGGGCCCACATAGAAGGAAAACACTCCTTAGCAGAACCTTTATCGATGCTGAATCGCCCCTCAAACCATGGCACGTGGCTGGAGAATGGAGATTGGGATATCATGTATAGCCACCCAAATCATGGCTGAAGAATAACAACCTTCTCTGGTCCTCTCCACTCTTCGTAATCTTAGGCTAGTAGAGACTCCCCAGATACCATGTTAAGATAAAAGAAAGATGAAGACAAATGCATTACCTTTAGGGTGCATATGCCAATCAAAGGGGAGGAAAGACAAGCGTTGACCTCAAACGCCGACCACAAGTTACGATCTCAGGCTCTGAGCTAAGAAAAGAGAGGTAGCTTGATCTCTTAGCAGCAATGAGTAAATAGAGCTTCAGGCAAGACACTCTCTAGATTTATACTTGATGCATAAGCGAAGCATAGCCTGCACATAGATTGATGCCACATGTCAAATAGCATTCTTGATTCTGGCCACGTGTTGCCATCTGGATCTAAGGATTTAATCCCGAAACATGATTATTCGGTGCCCGAGGCGACCATTCAGTGTCTGAGGTGATCATTCGGTATTCAAGGCGTAACAGTCAAATTATGCTTGATTGTTCACATATATGCACACCCATCAGCTCCTTGTCATCGATCCTAGTCGCCAAGGTTACTGGGCTCGAAAGATGTAGGCCATTATTATGACTATATTAGAGCCTTAGCACAATTAAAGGTATTCATACTTTGGGCCTCCATAAAAATGCTCATACATTACTAAATATTACAAATATTTCAAGCCTATAAAGAAGGCCTGAGCACGAAGAAGGCCTGAGCAAGAAGATGGGTTGATCCATAGTTCAACCAGCTAAGATGTTTCATTGGTTAGAATCATCACATCAACTCTACGGTTGCTAATATATTCTTAGTGTAAATGCTATAAATACCCAATTACCAGGTATGTTGAATTTTTTAAGCTCGGATCACTACACTTATTACTTGGACGGTTTAACTATTGAGTTTGTTTATTCACCTCTTACACTAGGATAGCTCGGTTATTGAGCTCGTCTGTTTAGCTCTCACACCGGGCATCTCATTTATTGAGTTCATCCATTCACCATTACATTCCATTAGATCTCATGAAATTACAAATTAGTATCCTAACATATTAGTCATAATTACCTTGGGTTTGCACTTACCTCGGCTGACTTTAACATCAAAGGGACTAGAATGGGCCTTCGCCCTGATCTCTTGACGTGTTGTTATGTGATAGCTCGATAAGTATAGATCGGTCAAAGAAGGAATACCCTTCTGCACCCAACATGGCTGCATCATCTTCAATCTCACACCAATCATATTCACTCGCCATGGATCCTTATACATGGGTTCTTCCTTTTTACATCATCAACTTCTTCAACCTGATTGTTCTACGATAAGAAAACACCTAAATCATTTGCAGTTGGTCGGGTCACGTGTGTTTAGAATAGGTTCTTTTTAGCCTTAAGTAAATCTAAGGATATATATCAAAAGTTGAGTCTTTATGTGTTATCTTAAGCTTTTGGTTTTAGTATCTCATTGAGGGGCCCAGTCTTGTCCTAAATTGGTATTCAAGCCTGGTTGTCGGCCAAAGGAAACTTTATATTAGCATGAGACCTAAAAGTTCTTCATTTTATACATATAGATGGATCATGGATATGCTTGAGCCGTTTATGAGCACTCTTGTGCTTGCTAAGGTGTGAGGGATAGTTAGTGAAGCCTATACGTATATGTCGGATCATGAAGGCCCTTTTGTGCCTTCGTATATGTGGGATTATTGGCATATGTAAATCTTGTGACACATTACACATGAAGGGGAAGATTTGTTAGAGTCATGTATGATTTGAATTGTCCCACATTGGAAAGTTAAATAAAAGCGAATGACAATGTATCAAAACTTAGGTCTTTACATATTACCTTAAACTTTTGATTTGGATTAGGTTTCTAATCAGGTTATGCCTTCACTTTATATGGGCCTTGTCCTAGTGTAACAAACTGGTTTTAAAGGTTAGTTGTAGGCGAGGTATGCATTATACAAGGAACTAGGCCTACGAATTGAGATGGATGTGGCTAATATATTAGAAACACATATAGAGACCCATAATGATCCAAAAGGATTAATCCTATTTGAGTCATGCATTCTAATATTTTTAGCTACATCTCCATCCTCTAATTTACTCGCTGTTAGACTAAAGTTATTCTCTAATTCTTTGCCAAGATTAATGGGTATGTGCTGACAACGTGTAAAATTCACGTTGTCAGCTTCCAACATACAAAAAAAATTGAAATTATTTCTAGGTTGTTCTAGACTTTCTAAAACCCTAAAACTTCAAATAGGGGTGAATCCTAGGGGATCTGACTCTTGATCCACCCGTTATAAAACATTCTATTGTTATTAAAATGTTGAATTTGAAACGGTTAGATTTGATGGTCAAATAGCGTTGAATTCAGTTGATTTTTGGTATGATGGTAATTCATGATGTGTACAACATATCCAAAAAAATTTAAAATAAATAAATTGATGGACATGTGATGTCAGCGCGGGAAACTTTCTTGTGCTATTCTCTTTGTCATAGTGAACATTTAACTACTCCAAAGGATGCAGGACACAAACCCTAACAACCGCTTTCTTCACCATCTTTCACAGTGCCTTGTGCATCATCTTTTTTCTGGCCTTTGCACAAAGGAGCATGCAAACTAGAATTTGTCGTTTGCGGCCAGCCAATCTTCTTGTGCTTTCCTTTACATAGAATGAGCCTTCTTGAGTTTCCATTCCTGGTTTCCTTCCTCGTCCTTCCTCCTCCTTCACACGTCTAATCGTTTTCTTGCTATAGATTATTTGATGCTATATTTCCAGAAACATGTCAATTGTGGGACTGAATGTGTCATACTCCAATATAGCTTCCTCACCAACATTTTCTTGATGCTTAATATGATCAGTTGTTTATGGAAGCATGTGGTATGAAGTAGGGGTGGCAAACGGGTCGGGGGGGTTCGGGTTTGGGTTGGGTCAGATTTGATCCGACCCAGATAGGGGTAAACCCTAACCCGACCTGGATTGAATCCGGGTCGAGTTCGGGTGACCCGGAAAGTTTCCGGGTCGGGTTCGTGTTAACCCGTCGGGTTAAGATTTGACTTATACACAACTGCTCTTTTTTCGATATCCTGCTATTTATTAAGAACCACCGGTAATTTATTAAGTGTAGCATAATTTCCAGTAACCCGTCGCTTAAACCGCACTGATGACAGCAATGCAGTATAATTAATGTTGCCATTTTATTCACGAAAGTAATAAAATTAACTAAAAAGTTGTATGTAAAGAGAATTGAATCCAAGACCTCTTAAAGAATAGGACAACCATTCAAATCGTATAAGTACAACTCCACTTGCAACTGTGTATTGAAGTTATTATATAAATTTTTATATATAGAGAGAAAGTAAACCGGGTTGAATTCGGGTCATTCGGGTTGACATGCCAAACCCATAACCGACCCGAATTTTATCCGGGTCGGGTCGGGTCAATCCGGATCCTACTTGACCCCAATTGGCCCCTATCCATACCCGGTTAGGGATGCCGGGTTTGGGTCGGGCTCATTTTGCCACCCCTAATATGAAGCTCCACATTGACATGCGATGAATGTGAAGTTCCCCGGTTGTCTGGATAGATAAAACTGTCAACTGCTTGACTCCCAGGCGTGCCTGACACAGTAATGCTCAAAAAATTTGATAGGAGATTCATCGAAATTTGTAACTGGCCATGTAAGCAACGGATAATCAAATACAAAATTTGGGTCGTAGGTTGGAAAAAAAATAACCCTAGATATATATACGTGACAATCTAGTATCTTATATCTTGGATACAAAAGCTCCAAAAGTGGACAGTATCGTGGTATTGTGATGTTGTGTTGCTTATGCGTTCTTCGAGTGTCAGAGAAGCGTCCTCAAGTGTGTCTTGAGCGTCCTAGTGTCTGAAACATAAATTAAAAAAAATTAAAAAAACTATAATTGAAAGTGTCTACGTAACTAACACACGAGTGATCAGATGTCACACAATCTGAACATGCTTTTGGTGTGAACAGTGCCCACTTGAAGTATGTGGCATTTTTCGTATCCCATACGTAAAGAGTTGTTTCAGCTTCAGTCATGCCAAGCTCATGTACTATACGTGTTGGTCGATTCCTATGAGAGCAGGGCTGGTTCAAGCATAAATGACGCATAAAGCGAAACAAAATATGAGACATATGTAATACAGCAAAATTTTTAGGAGCATTCATATAACTGAATTTAGAAGGACAAAACCACCTCCCAACTCAAGCATGTTACAATCTTAAAATTAAAGAAAACAAAGATCATGTTTTTTAAATTCTCTTTTAAGTTTCTAGTGTCATTAGCAACAAATCCTAATCTCATATCTTTGTCCCTTGTTATATGCTCTTTTGGTCCATAGCTTTTTTTGCATGATAGATAAAAGCAACAAATGGTTACATAGACTTTTCCATCCAACTAACTCAAATGTGCCCATTGCCCATCCACAAGAATTGTTGCAGAGAAACTTGGAGCAAACAATGAAGGAACAATGATGAATTAACAAATTAACGCGGGGAAATAATGGAAGAAAGCAGCAATTTATTAGGGGTGTGAAAACATAGCAATGCAATCAAACGAGCAAGCAATTCACTAATTTAGCAACCACGGCTCCTTCGAAATTTCCTCAGTTTCTTGCGGTTGACCTAAAAAATAAATTACCAAAGATATTATCATATTAAACCTTAATCCATGGAAGAGTTGAAGACACTATCACAAGACAAGGCTGGAGAGAGACTAGAAGAGTCGAAGAGATATGATTTGCTAATTTTGAAAAACATAATTTTGAAAAACATGCTAGTAATTAGAACAGCAGGCGAAATAAATTCACAAGAGATAAATAATAGCGTCTAAACCCCAAATCAATACCAGAGATTTAAAATAAAAACTAAAGATAAAAATTTACTATATCGTCATCTCGCTCACTCGCTAGGCCAAGGCAGAGCAATTGTCATTCCGAACAGCTTGATTGCAGTGTCCATGGCCAAGTCTTCGAGACTGAGGCCGAGGCCAATTGGAGCTGGAGAGAGACGGAGGGTCCGAGTGAGGGAGAGAGATGGAAGGTCCGAGATCGGAGGGAGAGAGACAGAGGGGCAGAATCAGCCGATGCTGCCGATTGGAGCCTGAGGTTGGCTAGGAGAGCCGGAGAGAGACCGGAGGGAGAGAGACAGAGGGGCAGAATCAGCCGATGCTGTCGATTGGAGCAGGAGAGAGAGAGAGAGAGAGAGAGAGAGAGAGAGAGAGAGAGAGAGAGAGAGAGAGCAACGGCGCGTTTGCGTTGGTTGGCAAGGGTTTGACACTTGACTATAGCGATTCTCTCAACCTCTCTTTCAATTTTATCCGTTGGATCTGAGGTGGGTCGCGCAACAAAACAGCCCAAAGCATTAAAGCGGGCCTTGCGGGAGAAATAAGATCACGGGACAGCGATAATGGGCTGTGAAATTTTAATTGAGCGGGCTGAAATGTCGTTGGGTTTAGGAATAAAATGAAATATGAGGCCTCTCAAAATTAGAGGCCTAAAGCAGCCGCCTAAGTGGCCTTGCTATAGAGACTGTTGCTAATAAGTCTTTGAAAGCATCATATGCGTGTCCATCATGGCCAGTAGAAATCAGATTGATCCGTCTTGTTTTTATTCCCTTTTCTGAACTAACGGATAGACGCACTTTGTCATTGTTATCTACTAAGTAATTAGCTGATGTATTGGCACAATCCGAAACATGATTCCATGTTGTAGGTTGGGGACCCCATGCATATTTCCTGATGTTGGAGTCCCTCAGAAGCTCAGAAGCTCACATCACCGCGAACCAGCAAGCTGAAGAGAGATTCAGAGCCGGCCCATCTGGAACTTGCTACAGCAGGACTAACTTCGAAGGGAGAACAGATGCAGGATCATCGGGAGGTTGCCACAGTGTGAACAATTTGGAAAGCATGGAATCTGGAACGATGCAAAGAGGGTAACATCGCCTATCATCTTGTCGATATGGCTATGATTGTACTTATATGATGAATGAAAGTGCAGGCAACAATCAGGCTGTACCGGTTCTTTTACAAATTGTTACCGTATGTTTATTTTATGTAGAAGTAATGACGATTTGATATGGGAATGAGTGTAATATATGCCTAAAAATATTAGTTTTGTGTAATATATGCCTAAATCTAATCATCGTCTTAAAAAAATGAGCCTGGCTATAATTTGTGGGATGTTGCTTTCTGCTTTTTTTTCCCTTTTTGAATAAAGAAGACGCAACAATTTGGTGCAAGCGAGATCTAAACATTACTTCTCACTAGGGATGTAAACGGTCTGGATACGGAACACGTGCTACTATCCTATATGTTCATGTATTCGGATATTATCTATGCTACCCGAATCCAAAGCTGATTGATATTATTTGAATTTGGGTATTATTCCAATCTGTTACTTACAATATATGATTATTGCAAATATCCTTGGTAAGATTTCATTTGCTATTTACTAACTGATATTATTAGCTAGGAAAAGTTTAGGAAATACTTTGTAGCCGAGTTTCTCTTGGTACTGTCTGATTGTAAAATGGAATATTTGATAAGAAAAGTCACCATCCCTTTTGAAATGCACATAGTAGGGTCGAAACTGTAGGGACTATTCTGAGATGGCAAGTAGATACTATGGTGGGTGGATAGTGTTATATCAAATATTCAAAGCCATCTAGAAAATTTTACCTAAATTACAATTAGTGTTATCCAATTTAATCTTAATCAACAATGATTATATCTTGCAATAGAGTATGCAGTGGAAAGTAAGCAAGAGATAACTAACAACACAAAATGAAACAATCGCAAACACAATGATAATCTTGGTTCGGTCACCCGTGACCTATATCCAGCACACAAGTCCCACTTTGCTAGTTCCCCTATTTCAACAAATAGTACAACTACCTCTTCCCAAGAGGATTTTTACAAGGGAGCTGCTACACTCACATACCGAATTGCTCTGCGCACGACCGCTTTTTAAAATGAACTGTAACGAAAATAACTTTTTGAAAACCGAGAAATACCCCCGCCTTACTTTGAACAGTTGTGCGCGGTGAGTAAAAAACTGAAGCGGAGAATCAAACTTGCTCACCCGCACAACAGACAAAAATTTTGTCAGTTGTGCACGGCGAGCAAAAAAAAATTCTGTGAGCAAAATTGCTCATCACACACAACTGGCAACATTTTTACTTTTTTTTACACATTTTGCCAATTGTGCGCGGTAAGCAATTTTGGCTCTGTGGAACAAAATTGCTCACCGCGCACAACTGGCAAAAATTTTGCGAGTGGTGCTCGGTGAGTAAAATAAATTCAATGAGTAAAATTGCTCACCGCGCACAACTGGCAAAATTTTTGATTGTGGAGCAAAATTGCGCACAAGTTGCAAAAAATTTTGCCAGTAAAAAAATTCTGTTAGCAAAATTGCTCACCGCGCAAAACTAGCAAAATTTTTGCTTGTGGAGCAAAATTGCTCTTCGCGCACAACTGGCAAAAATTTTGCCAGTTGTGCGCGTTGAGAAATTTTGGCGCTCTGAATCTATTGAATGATTGTTTAATACGATTAAACTAACACTGATATGATCAGTAGATTCTATTGAATGACTGTTTAATATGATTAAACTAACGATAATATGATTATCAGATTCATCATTTAGAGATACTGAATAGGGGTTTTAAGGCTAAAAATCAATAATGAGATTACTGATTCCATGTTTGTTGCGCCTTATATGTCGTGGAAGTTATTAAACAGAAATTTAGCTGGTGTGCTCGTTTATCAACCCAACTGACAAGTTTGGAAAAAAATTTCTTGATCTTCATATTTCGGCTTTTTTCGATCTTCAACTTTCGTGTTATCAGTATCTAAGGCATCCGTCATTCGATTCGTATATGTTATAAGCTTTTTTGGGATTTAATTTGATTTTTCAATGATTTTTTCATGATTTTATAATGTTTTGCCTTAAGGGGTATTTTCGGTACTCCCGGTTGTGCGCAGAGCAGAAACGTAAATATTATTATTTTATTCGTCTTGTGCATAGTAAAAAATAAAAGCGATCGTGCGCAGAGCAATTCGATATGTGCGCGTAGCAGCTCCTTTTTTACAAACCATCTCACAAATGAGGATTTCCAACTCATCATCTCACACTTAAGGATTTTCCACTTACACAACTTATGATACAAATACATATAGCACTGACTTAAAGCTCTTGTGTAGTTGTGAAGCTATAGGTGTTGAGTATTGGTGTTTCATACCAAAGTTATTTTGATGATGATCATAACATTATGTTGTTGCTAACGACTCTCTTGTTTTAGTCTCATAGTTAACATTTCAAGAATATCATTTTTGGAGACTAAACACTTAGTGCAAGGATGGACATGGAGAGGAGCTATGCCATAGCTTGGACTCAAGGGGTGTTAAAAGTTGGAGATGATAGAGAGTATCAAGGTTGAAGCCATAGACTCTAAGGGAAGCAATGTAATCCATGTAATATTTCATTTATTGCTTTTCTACTTTTGAGTCTAGATTTATTGTAATGCCTTGATAGATGGTTTACTCATTCATGCATATGCATTTAACCATCTTAGTGAGCCTTAGGATTATCATAGATTCCAACCCAATAGGTTCATCTTGCCCAGAGAGTCAATTGGAGTCTCTGGCTCTCCAACAGTCACCTGATGAAGGTTTTATAGTCGACTGGGTGATTCCAGGCGCTTATCGAGCATTCTACAGTTGACTGTAGTGCTCTGCTCAAGTCAACCTTTTATTGACTCTTTTTGAGCTATGGAACAGTCGACTGAAGGTCAATATACAGTCGCTTGTCTTCCAACAGTCGCCTGTGAATTGTACTACAGTCGTCTGTGCGCAACTTGCACTTTCTGGGTTTCATCCAAATTTGCAAGTCAGTCGACTGTTGCAGTGTTTACAGTCGCCTGTATATTTTACAATCACATGTACTCTGGCTATCAGTCGCATGTATGCATACTGTGTGTAAGTTGCAACTCTCTGTTTATTTCCATCCCCTGCAGCAGTCGCCTGATGAAGAATATACAGTCGACTGTCTGTTATATAGTCGCATGTGTAGTCTTCTACAGTCGACTGTCCTGGCTCAGATTATAGCAGTTGGGATTTATTTAGCCGTTGGTCAGTCGACTGTCATTTGTTCATCAGTCGACTGTCGCTGACGTTTCAGCCCAGATTCTAGCCGTTACAGCTTTTTGTTTTTGGCTTCTTTCTTGGGTTTTGAGAGTTCATATAGGGTTCCTATTTATATAAGATGTCTAAGTTTATTAGAACTTCTTGATGCTATTGCAAATCATTAGAGATTGATTAAGCCACTATCATACTATCTCATTTCTCTCTTAGAGCTCATTCTCTCCTTCATGCATTTAAGTCAAGCTCAAGGAAAATCATCCAAGTGTAATTCTAGCAAATCTCATCACTTGGAGATCCTCTTCCATGTTTTGCATTCATTTATGAGTAAGTTCATCTCAACGCATAGGTAAGAGTCTTTGTTTTACTTTGTTATTTCATTGAAACCGTAGCTTTCTGTGTGAGAGCTAGTTGCTCTCTGTGTGAGAGTATAACCTTCTGTGTGAAGGTTGCTTGAGATCTCTCTGTGTGAGAGTTTGAGTCTCTCTGTGAGAGAGCAAAAGTCTTTATGTGTGAAAGCAAGGATTTCTTTGTGTGAGAATCCAAATCCTTTGTGTGAGGTGTCTCTGTGTGAGATTGTATTCACTTCTCTGTGTGAGAATTATAGTGGATATTGGTGTGGCTGGACGTACCCATGTTTGGAGAACTAGGGTAATATCTTGTGTTTGTGTTTCGATTTTAGTGGTGTTTAAATTCCTCTTGAATTTATAATTCCGCATTTGCAAGTTTAATTTTTAAATACGCAATTTGTTCCATTACATCATTCACACACACATCCCCCCTCTAGTGTGTTGTTGTTAGTATTGCAAGGGTAAGGCGATCCTGACAATTGGTTTCAGAGCGAGGTTATAGCATACAAAAAATGACATCCAACGCTATATCAGCGTCTCATGAAGAAGGTCTATCAACTGTACGACCCCCGCTCTTCAACGGAACCAACTACCCAAGTTGAAAGATCAATATGATGATCTACTTGGAGGGTCAAGACGTATGGGACATCACAGAGTCGTCATTTGAGAAGCCTATTACATTTGCGCCTTCATGAACAAAAGCGGAGAAGGACTCGATCAAATTCAATGCGAATGCTATGAATGCATTCCATTGCGCCCTCACTCACAATGAGTTCAACCGCATCTCCATGTGCAAAACGACTAACGAAATTTGGCATACATCGGAGATTTCTCATGAAGTGACTTCGAAGGTAAAGAAATCTAAACAATGTGTATTTAGATCTAAATATGAGTTGTTTAAGATGCAGGAAGGTGAAAACATCTTTGAGATGTTCACAAGGTTAACTGATATCGTGAACGCTTTGGAAGGACTTTGGAAGGTGATTTCCCAAGAGGATCGAGTGAAGAAGATCTTTGACTCGCTCACACCTCAATGTGAGTCAACGACCAACGGTATTTTGGAGTCAAACGACATGTCTAAATACACCGTTGAGGAGTGCATTAGGAATCTCATGGCGTATGAAGTCAAGCTTCAACACAAGAAAGAGATTCAACCAACCAAGCCCGAGAAGCAAAAGAGGGTTGCATTCCATGCCAAGAAGGAGCCAATCGAGTGGAGAAAGAAGTTCCACCGGGAAGCTTCGAGTAAAGATGATGGAGAAGATGATGTTAGCGATGATGATTACATCGAGTTTGCCAAGCAATTCAAGGCATTCCTCATGGGTAAGCAAGGTAAATCTTTGTCAAAGTTTGCCTCCAAGTCTAACAATTCTATTTGTTTCAATTGTAGAGAAAAAGGTCGTCTTTCTACCGAATGCCCTTCCAAACCCGACAAAGAAAATTACAAAGGGAAAGGGAAGAAGCATTGGAAAGGCAAGTCCAAATTCAAGAACCAAAAGAAGGGACTTGTCGGCACATTCGATGACTCGGATGAGGATTCATCTAGTGACGAAGAGGGGGATGATAAGGAGCAAGCCCACATGTGCTTTATGGCAAAAGGGGAAGAGTCTTCGTCAAGCTCTAGCGAGGAGGAAAGCGATGGTGAAGAAAAGGAGGAGCCAAAGCTACCAAATGAGGAGCTTGAGTATCGCTTCAATGTGGCCTCCAACGTGGCAAGTAAGTGCATCGACTCATATGATAAATTGAAAGCAAAATTTAAGCATGCTATGATTAGGGTGCATGCTTTAGAATCTATTAGTGTAAATAATACTGATATGCATATTTGTGACACTAGTGAGCGAGATACACATCGCTCTCAAGTTAAGGAATTGAGCTTGTGTAATGATAATTTAGTAGCGCAAAACCTTAGCTTAGAAACTTGCATTCAACAACTTACGTTGAAATGCGAAGAGGAATCCAAAAAGCTCAAAAGCTTTGTGTATTCTAAGGATTCACTCTATGATTTGCTTGAAAAACAACATCCGGCAAACCATAGAGGAGGTTTGGGGTATATTCAAAATGTGGTACCCAAACCTACCTCTAATTCCTCTTATGGTGCAAATACAAGAAATATTGCAAAAGCACCTAAAAAGAATTACCATGCTTTCTTGTATAACAATAACATCAATAAGAAGCATATAAATAACAAGGTGATGAGGAAGAATGAAAATCCTTCCTTTTTTGCTAAGAAGCAAACTCCTCATTCTATGCAAGAAAATATTTTCTACACCTAAGCATGCCATATCTACCCCTCTTGCAAAGCCTAGGAAATCCTTGAGTTTATGGATTCCCACTAGGTGTAGCGTGCAAGAGAGGGATAGTTACATCAAGTCTCTAGTTAGGGATGTGATCACCTCATGTGATTACATTAGGAAATCAAACTCCTATTGGGTTTGGTTCCCTAATATTTAGGTCTCTCACACATATTCATATTGCATGTGTATTGTGCTCAAATGTTTATTTTTTGCATATCCATTGTTTGTGTGTGTTTCATGATTTTGAAAATGTTTTCAAATTTATTTTTCACGAAAATGGGGACCTTGGGGAATACATTGGCATACATGTATTTGTTGATCCATATGTATGTCAATGGAGGAGTTACTATGTTGTATGTTTAAAATATTTTAAAACATATTTTAACTCTCATTACAGGTTGTTCTTGATATCATTGTTTACAATTAGTTATTTTTGGTCTCAAACTCAACCCATTGGATATTGCCAACATGTTTCATGTTATATTTTGTTTTGGCAATGTCATTGTGTATCACTGAAGCTTGATTTTTTCATATCTATTTCTTTGATACACTTTAGGTTCATGACTCCAATTATGATTAACAATTGGTAAAGCGGATTATCTTTCAAGATTCTTTTTATACAGTTGGTATTATCTCAATTGTTAGAGATCGTTTATCTCTTTCTTTATAATTGGTATTAGATCCTAGAAGTCAAAAATTTGACCATTTCTATGATCTAGGGGGAGCATGTGATAGTGATTGATACCCACTAAATTTATCAAATTGGTATCATACATCTCTTTAACTCTTGCATATTGTCACATCTATGATTTGGATGTCAAGGGGGGTTTTTTTATGTCCACCTTTTTGACAATGACAATGGGTAGAGATATACGCATTATGTTAATCTTGTATTTCATACATATGCATTTGGGGGGAGAGATATATCTATGGGAAGAGATATGTGGGATTATGTAAACCAATTCATGTGTGCATGTTATATACTTATTGCAATTGGTTTATGTAATCCATGCCTATTATATGTCATCATTGTTTCTTATTATTTCATTTGGTATAATGAGAATTTTCAATTGTGTTTCTCATTTTACAATTGGTGCATATAAGTATGGGGAGCTCATTAGCATTATGCTTTATTTCTTTATGTTTTACATAATGTGTGTCATCATCAAAAAGGAGGAGATTGTTGAGTAATGGTGTTTCATACCAATGTTATTTTGATGATTATTGCAACATTATGTTGTTACTAATGACTCTCTTATTTTAGTCTCATAGTTAACATTTCAAGAATATCATTTTTGGAGACTAAACACTTGGTGCAAGGATGGACATCGAGAGGAGCTATGCCATAGCTTGGACTCAAGGGGTACCAAAGCTTGTAGATGATAGAGAGTATCAAGGTTGAAGCCATAGACTCTAAGGAAAGCAATGTAATCCATGTAATATTTCATTTATTGCTTTTCTCCTTTTTGAGTCTAGGTTTATTGTAATGCCTTGATAGATGGTCTACTCATTCATGCATATGCATTTAACCATCTTAGTGAGCCTTAGGATTATCATAGAATCCAACCCAATAGGTTCATCTTGCCCAAAGGCTCAGATGGAGTCTATGTCTCTCCAACAGTCGCTGATGAAGGTTTTACAGTCGTTTGGGTGATTCCATGCGCCTGTCGAGCCTTCTACAGCCGACTGTAGTGCTCTGCTCAAGTCAACCTTTTATTGACTCTTCTTGAGCTTATGGAACAGTCGACTGAAGGTCAATTTACAGTCGCATGTCTTTCAACAGTCGCATGTGAATTTTTCTACAGTCGTCTGTGCGCAACTTGCACATTATGGGTTTCATCCAAATTTGCAAGTCAGTCGACTGTTTCAGTGTTTACAGTCGCATGTACTCTGGCCATCAATCGCATGTATGCATACTGTGCGTAAGTTGCAACTCTCTGTTTATTTCCATCCCATGCAGCAGTCGCCTGATGAAGGATATACAACCGACTGTCTGTTATACAGTCGCCTGTGTAGTCTTCTACAGTCGACTGTCCTGGCTCAGATTATAGCAGTTGAGATTTATTTAGTCGTTGGTCAGTCGATTGTCATCTGTTCATCAGTCGACTCTCGCTGACGTTTCATCCCAGATTCTAGTCGTTACAGCTTTTTGTTTTTGGCTTCTTTTTTGGGGTTTGAGAGTTCATTTAGGGTTCCTATATATGAGAGGGCTGAGTTTATTAGAACTTCTTGATGCTATTGAAAATCATTAGAGATTGATTGAGCCACTCTCAAACTCTCTTGTTTCCCTCTTAGAGCTCATTCTCCCCTTCATGCATTGAAGTCAAGCTCAACGAAAATCATCCAAGTGCAATTCTAGCAAATCTCATCACTTGGAGATCTTCTTCCATGCTTGCATTCATTTATGAGTAAGTACATCTCAAGGCATAGGTAAGAGTATTTGTTTTACTTTGTTCTTTCATTGAAACCCTAGCTTTCTGTGTGAGAGCTAGTTACTCTGTGTGAGAGAGTATAACCTTCTATGTGAGGGTTGGTTGAGATCTCTCTGTGTGAGAGTTTGAGTCTCTCTGTGTGAGAGCAAAAATCTTTCTGTGTGAAAGCAAGGATTTCTCTGTGTGAGAATCCAAATCCTCTGTGTGAGGTATCTATGTATGAGATTGTATTCACTTCTCTGTGTGAGAATTATAGTGGATATTAGTGTGGCTGGACGTACCCATGTTTGGGGAACCAGTGTAATATCTTGTGTTTGCGTTTAGATTTTTGTGGTGGTTAAATTTCGCTTGCATTTATAATTCCGCATTTGCAAGTTTAATTTTTAAATACACAATTTGTACCATTTCACTATTCAACGCCCTCTAGTGTGTTATTGTTAGTATTGAAAGGGTAAGACGATCCTTACAATAGGAAGAACTTGATTATCGAATGATGGAATTGAGGCCCTTGAAGATCAAGTGTTGGCCAAACAAAAGATTAGAAACTTGAAAAACTTGGCCAAAGAATAGATAGATTTCCTTTAAAACTTTTGAGCAAAAAAACTTGTTTTTTTGTTTTTAATTGATCTTAAATCTATACATTAAAAATCTGAACAACCCTCATTATAGATGAAAAATCCGGGTCCAAACATATGACCAAAATACCCCTAAAAGGTCAAAACGGCTACTGAAAATTCGATCGTTATAGGCCAACTGTGAGTTACTAGTTGACCACAATATACTTATCGGTAACTAGTCCAATCATTTCACAAAGTAGATTTGCTCTTTGTAAAATCTGGTCGACCATAGTACATGAACTAGTAAACTACAGTACATTAACTAGTCGTCTAGTTCATCTACATTGGTAGACTATTTTGACATGTTCGCTAGCCTAAGTCTCCAGTGTCAAACCTAGTCAACTAGGGTGTTAGACTGGCCGACTAGTTGACACATAAAAGTGGGTTTTGACCTGTAATCATTTTGGTAATATTTGAAACAATTTTAAAACATTTTATCTCTATTCCTAAGTGTGTGTGAACTTCAATTAATGATTTTACATGTTAAGACAATGACAATGAAAAATACATCAAATAAATATTATAATTGAAGTCCTTTGTTGTATCCTTGACACTTTGAACTCCTTATCTAGCTTCCATTGATTCATGGTCTTGTTAAACTCACTTTAGCTTTTGGGTGCTTTTTTAATTTGCTTGAAACTCATATACCTGCATTCATAGCTTGTTAGATGACATGTTTGCTCATCAGCAAATCTACATGTGGTTAACTCAATATCCAAACAGAAACGGATAGAAATAAAACAAATAACGAAATACTTTTTATAATTAATGATTATGCTAATTTTAGAAAATAATAGTGCACACATGTCAATATTTCAATTTTTCCCAAATATGATTGCATGTCATATTTAGTTCTCTTGTACGTACGCACACATGCAGATCGAATAATTAACAAATTGATTATCATACTATCCGAAATCCGCTTAGCTTTTTAACGTTTAAATATCTGATTCATATACGGAACATGCATACTAATATCTGAATCTGTGTAAATGAATGCAGATATGGAACGTGTTCGAATATTTCTTGCTATATTTGTTATGGATTAAATCCGCACATCAAGAGTTTGAGGGTGTTGTTGAATGAACCTGGTTGGGTTAGCCATGGTACGCGGCAGGTGGGCGATTGGATGAGCTGTTCCCCGATCGACGGTGCTCCGGTCTGTGCCATGGAAGTCAGGGATCGGGCTTTCTCTCTTATTATCTGCATCATAATAAGATCGTCCGGGGTGTCAGATCTGGGGCCCGACTAAATCCCCTATGATGCTTAAGTCAGTGGCTGACAAAAAAGGTCTCGGTAGGGCTAGGTCCGACCTGTTAGTAGGCCGTAAAGTAGTCCTCCGACCGGGCCATGGAAGAGAATATATAGTTTGGTGGAATAAGTGTAGAGAATTTAGGCTACCTCAATGTTAGATCTCGAAGATCCTACTCCATACTCTGTTGCCTCCAGGAACTCTTAGAGGCGAGCCAGTAACTCATGGCGTCCAGGCCAATAATGAAGATTTATTGACGTCATTGATGATGACGTCCTAATGAGGGTGTATTAATTACCATAAGCATTTGGATTAATGGCCATGAAGGCATGCCATAATTGCTGGCTTGATGGTCATGAAGGCAGACCATAATTATTGGATTGATGGCCAATATTATTGGAAGAGGACAGCCGTAATTGGCGTAACAATGGCCCCCATCTCCTGAGCTCTACCACTGCAAATGTTGAGGTTGGGAGTGTAATGCCCTACGAAGCTACAACACAAGTACTAGAGGGGGGGTTAATAGTACTTTAAAATAATTAAGAGGATAATTCCTAATTATCTTGCAAACTCTAACCAACAATGCGGAAATGCGGAAATGTAAATAGAGACAACAAATAAAAGCAATCGCAAACAAACGAATTAACGGGTTCGGATCCACCCAAGTCTCACCGACTTGTTCCCGGTGATCCTACGTCCCAAACACCTGGATCCCCTCCGGATACTAGAGTTAGAAACCTCTAACCCTAGATTTGCACTATGAAATTCTTGTAGATAAACCTCTACAAGACCAAATCATACACAATGTAATTGTAACTCCCACAACCCGGGATCACAAACACACTCTCACAACCGAGAGTAAAACTTGCAATATTCAAAGTAAATTGAAATAGAAATGCTTACCACAAAAACCTATGCCTTGAGTAAAACTTACGATTTAGGGCAAAACGGATTTTGGGGAAGATGAAGAGGCACCAAACCCTAGCTCCAAGTAAATGACCAGCAATGGAGTCCTAGGTGGATGTTGGTGACCTAGAATCAAGCACTTGGCTTGGAAGGCTCACAATCAATGAATCTCTCTTTTGAAATAAGAGTGAGGGAGAGATTATTGAATGGAAATGAAAGAGCTTTGAATGAGATTTAATGCTTCTCTTTTGATCTCTAAAGTTCAAGTAATATCAGCCTTGAGTGCAATGAATGCAGCACTCCAAGTATATATAGGATAGAGGAAAGAGAGAGCAAAAATCGTGGCATTTAATGCTCCAACGGCTCTATTCTGAAGCAAACTAGTCAGTCAAAGAAGGATGACTGACCGACTAGTTCATCAACTAGTCGGTCGGTCAATCAACATGAACCGACTAAGAGGTGAACAACCAAATGAATAAGTTCAGATTGAAGAGAACTAGTCGGTCCAAGAAGACTTGCCAACCGACTAGTTTCACAACTAGTCGGTCGGTGAGTCAACTGAGACCGACTAAGAGATAAAACATATAGTCTGAGAACAAATTGAATTAGTCGGTCTAATAGTAAATGCAGACCGCCTAGTTTATCAACTAGTCGGTCGACAAATGAACATAGACCGACTAACGATAAACAGTAAGTTAGGCTGTACAGTAGAAGCCCCACTAGTCGGTCTAAGAAGGAATCCTGACCGACTAGTTTCACAACTAGTCGGTCGGTGAACCTTCTTTGACCGACTAACTGTAAACAGTAAGTGAGTTAGAATTGAGAAGGCATTCTAGTCGGTTCAAGAAGCTTTGCCGTCCGACTAGATTGCCATCTAGTCGGTTGGTTCTTCTTCTTGAACCAACTAACATGCACAAGAAGTCGCGAATCGAAGCGCGAAGCTTCGGGAAAGATCGTATGGACTTCTACTAAGATTCTAGCTCTAAGATATGAGCGATATGAAGATTAAAACGTAAGACCTACTCAAGGCTTAACATTCTACGAAAAGAAGCTAGAAGATATAAAATAAACTTGACGAACTGTCTTCAAAAGCTTCAATCGAATCTTCATGACTTTAATAATGGTCCTTGAGCTTCAACGAAGCTTCAAGCACACGTTCACGCGCTTTGAGAAGTCTTGATACGTCGCTTGGGATGTTCATAGAAATTTGGCGATGATCTCCATAATTGCGATCACAAAGAGTTAGTTCATGATATTTATGTTTGTTCATCATCAAAACCAAATCCGGGGAATCAATACTCAACATTCTCCCCCTTTTTGGTGATGACAAACCAACATAAATAATAATAAAAAATAATGATTCAAATGAAATTTACTTACTCCCCCTGCATTGATGACATGTTAATTCCATATTCAATAATAATCATAAGCATCAAGCAGACGAGTAAAGTATAAAATGTGAATCCAATTATTGAAATTTAGGATTTGAAATCCATTTTTATATCTTAACTCCCCCTGAATCTAACACATTAAATTAGATTCTTAGAAAAATGCTTTAAATTATCATTTAGCTCATCGTCATTATTATATCTCTCCCCCTTTGGCATTAGCAAAACGTGTGGGAGGATATCAACGACAACAACAATGGCTTCAAATAAAAGCACGGGAGTCGTAGAATACGACCACGGTCCAAATGACACCAAAGTAAAATACGAAGTAAATCAAAGTGTGCCAACGAGACTATAGTCGAAATTCGAAAAATAAAATCATCAAAACTCAAATCAATTTTACGGATTGAGTTATGGAATATACTCTCCAATATCAACATTCTTGGTTAATTAAGTGCATGGAAAACAATTCTATGTTTCCATATAAAAAAATTTCTATTTAACCAAGTTATTATCGTCGAGCAACAAAAGCAATCATCAGAGGCAATAATATAATGTGCACAAGAAATAAATGTCAACATCGATGTATATATATATATATGAACCATGGGTACATCAAAAAGTATACATCGCCAACATACATAGAAGTGATCCTTAGATCGAAGCACAAAATACACCATCATATCACAAAAGATATCGGAGTATCACATACATACAAAAATATCAAAACAGATACATCAAGATACATCCAAAAATATCAAAACTCCACAACCACCATCTATCCTACCCAACTCACACACACGACATATATCATCCAATGTGCACTAGGAGAGTCCTCCAAATAAGCTCAGGAGGCACTGGGAGGATCTGCAGTAGCAGCAGGCTCTGCAAAAGGAGTGGTGGTCACTGGGTCAGCAGGAGTGTCCACAGAAGTAGTAGTCGCTACGAAAGTGGCCTCGGGAGCACCAGACGAAGTAGTATCCACCGCAGGTATGGTGGCACCAGGTGTGCTCTCGGGGGCACCGGTAGAAGTAGCAGCAGCACCAAAAGTACCCTCAGGGGCACGAGCAGCAGCAGATCAAGCAAGCTCCAGAATCTCATCATCATCTAACTCCTCCTCGTCGTCAGAAACAGACGGAGGAACCTCGATGCCAATCTGACGGCAGACGCGAGCGAGCATATCCTCAGATCGAGCACAACGAGACTCAACACTTCTCAACGAACGTGTAAGCTCAGTGAGAGTAGGAGATGGAGTAGGAGCAGCAGAGGCAGAGGCTGAAGCTGAAGGGGTCGTCCTCTGAACGTGACGAAGCGCCGTAAGAGACTTCTTGACGGCCGTCGCATTCAGAGGGGGACCGAGGGGACGCTCATCATCGGGAGGGAGAGGGACCTGGAAGTGACGGAAGACGAGAGTCAATAGGCATGGATATGGGATGTGGGCCGACTTGGTGGACTTTCGAATACATTCGAAGGAGTCCATCTTGTCAAGAATTATCCGTGCCCAATTGATCTCGCTCCCCATGAAAAGAGCGTATATGAGTTTGAGGAATGGCTGGGATGGCAAGGAAGAAGAGCTGTACTTCGGAAGGAGGCATGACTTCAGAATAAGATTAAGCACCCAAGAATTCAGCTTAAATGATTTCGAAGGCACGCCAATCATGGCAGGAGGAATCTCATGAAAGATCTCGGCGAGCATCACCTGATCAAGCTTAGAAATATCGTCAACAGAGATATCAGAAGGAAGAAGGCCAGACGATGAGACACCAATCAGATCCCCTAAGATTCTGCCGTGAGGACTATCGGTGTCCCCAAGACAGTAGTCTCAATAGAATGGGTCTCGTCGTACTGACCGCGAACCCTATTGGCGTAGAAAAGCTTGACAAGGCGAGGGTATGGATGTGGATTCGCCTTATGGTCATACCGAAGATAATCGATAAGACCGCTAGACGAAAGAAGATCAGCTAGGCCTGGGAAGTCAGAGAACTGTACGAAATGCTTTAATAACAGTGGGCAATGTTCGATACGGTTGTATGCCGCGAGACACATAGGGTCATTGCGACATAGCGAAATATCGACACCGCCAACTGGCATCAGAGCCTTCCCCTTAGGCTGACGAGAACTAGAAGTCGGATGTGAGCTAGACGTCGGACGAGTGCTAGACCGGGGTGGAGGAGTAGGATCCCTATGGATAGGCTCGGTCTCAGGGATATACTCGGTGTCGAAATCCGAAGCACCGGGTGGAGTGGGATCACGGAATGAAGCTGGCTTGGGCTTGGGCTGAGATTGGGCTCAGGGCTTCGCTATCGCCGTCCTCTTACGCTTAAGAGGAGGCGAAGATGAAGAGGGATGTGTCATTTTTGATCGGTGTTTAGGTTGCGGGGGGTCCGAAGGAGGAGAATCGACGGTCATAGGCGACGGACGAGTGGGTTCAATCGGAATGCGAGTCTTTGCCATAATCGGGACGAGACACGCGCAATGAATTCAAACAAGAAATCGAAATTGAAACCCTAGGCCGAACCCTAAGTCGAATGAAGAAACCATAACCCTAAACGCAGGAATTACACCCTAAAGTAGATGGGAGAGAGGGAGATATACCCTAGGAGGAAGAGGGAAGAGGTCCACGGCCGGAGTTTGGTCGGAAAACGGCGGAGAATCGACAGAAAAACGGTCGGAGGAGAGGGGAAGTCGAAGGGTTTTCGGGGGGAATTTGAGCTGGAGAAGAAATAACACCGACTAGAAGGAGAATAAGTCAGTTAGATGGAGTATAAGTCGATCGGAAGTCGAAAAGATGCAACTGTCCCTGTTGCATTTAGTCAGTCACAGTTCAAGCGCTGACCGACTAGATGACGATCTAGTCGGTCGGCCAATGAGCTTGAACCGACTAATTGCAAACAGTAACTGAAGCCAAATTTAGGGCTTGAGTTAGTCGGTCTGCGTACATTCACTGACCGACTAGATGATGATCTAGTCGGTCGGTCAATGAACATGAACCGAATAACAGAGTTCAAAAATTTTAGAATTTGAAATTTTGAGTTCTCTCCTAATCGCACTTGGACGAAACATCGAAATAAGCTCACTAATCATTATACTACCCCATTAAACATCAAAAATCTTAAATTTGACATTCATGAATAATCCGAGCATAAATTCCTAAAATTCAACGAAAAATCCAGAAAATTCCAATATATCAAGCATGAACAAATATAACGAAATTGAATAGCATGCAAGATTATTGAACATATGAATCCTAAATCTCGGATTCACCCATAATCCCCAATTCTCGACGCAACCGCACAAAGGAGTCTTCCTTTAGTGGTTTCGTGAAAATATCGACGATTTGCTTCTGGGTTTCAACATACACTAAAATGATGTCCTTTTTAGCAACATGATCATCTAAGAAATGGTGACGGCCATCCATGTGTTTAGAACGGGAATGGTGTACCGGATTCTTAGAGAGACATATTGCACTTTGGTTGTCTACCATGATAGGACAAGTATCACAGTTTATACCAAAGTCTTTAAGAGTGTGTCTCATCCAAAGAACCTGAGCACACGCGGCACCGGCGGCAATATATTCTGCCTCGGTGGTTGAAAGTGATACGGAATTCTGCTTCTTGGAAAACCAAGAGACAAGAGAATTTCATATAAAATGGCAAGTGCCACTAGTACTTTTCCTGTCGGATTTGCATCCCGTATAATCTGTGTCACTATATGAGATTAACTCATATGTGCTAGATTTTGGATAAAGTAATCCAAAATCGAGAGTGTAACTTAAATAACGGAAAATACGTTTTACCGCTACTAAGTGAGATTCCTTAGGTTGAGACTGATAACGAGCATATACACATACGGCAAACATAATATCGGGCCTACTTGCGGTAAGATATAGTAAACTACCTATCATACCTCGATATAGACGAATGTCTACATCTTTACCACCCGTATCCTTATCAAGATGCGTAGTCGTGCTCATTGGAGTCTTCTTCCCGGAGGCATTCTCCATTCCAAATCGCTTTAGCAACTCCACCGTGTACTTGGTTTGGTGGATGCAGATTGCATCGTTCATTTGGCGAATTTGGAGACCTAAGAAATACTTGAGCTCACCCATGTGGCTCATCTCAAATTGATCCTTCATCACATTAGAAAACTCTTCGCAAAGAGTGAAGTTAGTAGCACCGAAAATGATATCATCAACATAAATTTGAATTAAAATTATATCATTATTCGAATACTTAACAAATAATGTAGAATCAACTTCTCCCATTTTAAAACCTAAATCCAAAAGAAAATTCTTTAAACGGTCATACCAAGCTCGAGGAGCTTGTCTCATACCGTAAAGTGCTTTCTTAAGTTTGAAAACATGATTTGGAAATTTTTCATTTATAAAACCCGGAGGTTGAGAAACATAAACTTCCTCAACAACATCTCTGTTTAAAAACACACTTTTTACATCCATTTGAAAGAGTTTAAAATCTTTATGGTATGCAAAAGATAACAATAAACTAATAGATTCTAATCTAGCTACCGGAGCAAAGGATTCTTCGAAATCAATACCTTCCTCTTGCCGATAGCCTTGAGCTACTAACCGAGCTTTGTTCCGGACCACGATTTGGTTTTCGTCGGTCTTGTTCTTGAAAATCCACTTCGTTCCTATAACGGTGTGGTTCTTCGAAGGCAATGTAACAAGCTCCCAAACCTCATTCCTCTCGAATTGAATGAGTTCCTCTTCCATGGCTAAGATCCAAGCACTATCTTCGCACGCTTCATTAATATTCTTTGGCTCTATCGAGGAGGCAAAGGCACAATGAGCGAAGTAGTTGACTTGAGATCTCGTCTTGACACTATCAAGGATATTGCCAATGACTTGCTCATGAGGATGGTCACGAACGGTATGAAGCCGTTTGGGAATTCCCTGATCACTAGGAACATTCTCAAAAGATTCATTAGTCGGGTTAGTCTCAATAGAATCAATAGAATTAGAATTACCAATAGAATCACATAAGACATCCATGGAGTCATCATCATTAGTAATTCTAGTTGGGACAAAACCTTCATTAAATGAAACATGAAGTGATTCCTCGATCGTTGAGGTTCGTTTGTTGTATATCCGGTAGGCTTTGCTACGGGAGGAATATCCAATAAATATCCCCTCATCGGATCTCGGATCAAATTTTTCCAAATTACCATACGTGTTTTTAATAAAACATTTTGAACCAAAAACTCGAAAATGTTTAACTTGAGTCAACCTACCAAACAACAAGTCATAACAAGTTTGTTATGTGCCGTGCCTCAAAAGTATTCTATTAAACACATAGCAAGCGGTATGTACCGCTTCCGCCCAAAATTGATGGCCAAGTTGGCTATCATCAAGCTTCGTGCGAGCACATTCCACTAGCGTCCTATTCTTTCTCTCAACAACACCATTTTGAGGAGGTGCGCGAGGGAAAGAAAAGGTGTGTGTAATACCAAATTCATCACAAAAGTTCTCAAAAGACTCATTCTCAAATTCTCCTCCATGATCACTACGAATAGTGAAAATGGTGGTTCCAATGAGTTTTGTACTTTCTTAACAAAAATTGGGAAGTTTTCAAAAGCATCATTTTTATTACTTAAGGAAAATACCCAAGTAAATCTAGAAAAGTCATCAACGATGACAAGTCCATATCTAGCATTACCTAATGAAGCAACTCTAGTTGGCCCAAAAAGATCTAGATGTAATAGCTCTAGAGGCCGCTTAGATGAAATGCTTTTCTTAGGTTTAAATGAAGATTTTGGAAGCTTGCCTCGTTGACACGAGTCACAAAAGCTTTTCTTTTGAAAGACAAGCTTAGGGAAGCCTCTAATAGAATTTAACTTGGAAAGCTTAAAAAGTGTTCCAAAGTTCACATGACCAAAACGTCGATGCCATAAGTGTTGTTCACTTGTGTTGGCAATGCGACATTGTTCATGTGATCTTGGAAGATCTAGGATATATATATCCTTATGGCGTGTGCCGGAAAACAATAAATCATCATTATCTTTTCTTAAAATATGGCACATTCCTTTCGTAAAGCTAACTTTGTAACCTTTGTCACAAAGTTGGCTTATTGAAATAAGATTGTGGTTTAATCCTTTAACAAGGTAAAGATCACTTATAAGTGGTTTAGAAGGATTACCCACTCTGCCAACACCTATGATGGTTCCGCTCTCGTTGCCTCCAAAGACGACGCGGTTCCCATTTGCAATGGGCACCACTCCAGAGAGCAATTGAGCGTCACCCGTCATGTGTTTTGAACACCCGCTATCGAGTATCCAATTATTCTTGGAGCCAAATTTGGATTTGTTGCTCCGTTTCTTTCTCTTGAGTACCTATAGACAGAAAATATCGTATCATGGTACCCAAGGTCATTGGGTCCAAAAGATTAGACCTTTGGAAGCCAAGTCCAATTGGACTTAGACTTCCCCACATAATTATCACTATGCACGACATTCATAAAATAAGAATTCATATAAACTTGTTTTTCATTCATGCTAGTGTCCTTTGGGCTCCAAATAGTGAAGATTTTGGGAGCCCTATTCCTATTGGGAGCATGCATGCGTTGTTGATTTCTACGTGATGCATGTCGTGGATAGGCATAAGGCACATGATGAAATGGTGCATGATGATATTTATTCATATGATGATGTGAGTGAACATATGCATGTGGAGGAACACGTACGTGAGGGTGTCTCACATGGTGTGCACGTGCCCGTGGATGTGGTGCATAAAAATCATCATATGTGTGAGCATGCGGAGTGGGATGTGTGTTCCTACGTGGCATGGTATTTGTGTACATATAAGCATGACCCTTCTTTGGAGGTCCACCCAAAGTGGGTTTCTTTCCAAATGAGGGTGTGTACGAGGTTGAAGCACCATTGGTAGATGAACTACCAATAGAGTGTTTGCTCCCACTCGTCGAGGCATCGGAAGTCGGCCTAACAAAGGTAGTAGACGACTTGGATGAATTTCCCATCGTATACCCCAAGCCAATGTGGTGATTGGCCGGAAGTAAGTCATTTAGGATTTTATCCAAATGGTCCTTACCCTTATTGAATTTATTAATTCGGCCTAATGTGCACTGATATTTCTCGGTGAGAGAACGCATAGAAGCATCCAAAGTGGATACTTGCGATGTGAGCACATAAACACGAGATTTGAGATTCTCATTCTCAATACTCAAAGTTGAGTTTTGAGAAGTCAAATCCGCTATCTTGTGTTCCTCCGAATCCTCAATGTGAACATGTTCAAGTTGAGACTTGAGATCTACAATCTCATTTCTCAAGTCTTCAACAACGGTGTCGTTGTTGATGACAATAGATTTAGGTGAGGTTTGGAGACTAACTAACTCATCTTTGGTCTTTGTATATCTATTTACTAATTTCGAATATTTAGACCGAATTTGTTCGTTAGCTAATATAAGGTCGTCCATAGTTACCTCATCGCCTTCGTCCTCGCTATCATCGGAGGATGACTCTTGAACTTGCTCCTCACGTGCCATGAAGCACATGTGTGCTTGCTCCACTTGTTCATCGTCTGACTCTCCACTTGATGAATCCTCGGAGTCGGAGAATGTCCCGATAAGCCCCTTCTTGTACCCTTTCTTGTACTTCTTGGACTTGTCGAATTTTGGCGCCTTCCACTTCTCCTTTTGCTTGTTTTGAGGACAATCCGCTTTCATGTGTCCTGGCTTGTTGCATTTAAAGCACAAAGGAGAGGAGGCGTTAGAAGAACCAAATTTAGGCTTGTTCTTAAAGTTACCTTTCCGGAAGAATCGGTTGAACTTCTTTGCCATGAGGGCAATGGACTCCAAGTCCAATTCTTCTTCCGATTCTTCATCATCGGTAGATGTGGATGTGGATGGAGCGGCCTTGAATGCAATCGTCTTTTTCTTTGGCTCGTCTTGGTTCAAGTAAGACTTCATCTTGTCCTGCAACTTAAGCTTGCTATCCTTGCGTACCTCATAGGACATCAAGGTACCCATTAGTTGAATAACCGTATACTTACTCATATCATTACCTTCCTCGATGGCGAAGGTATGTTTCTCTCAATAAGAATGAAGTCCATCAATGATCTTCAAGACTTTCTCCTTTTGGGTGTAGGTCTTACCGAGAGCCTCCAACTCGTTGGTGATGTCGACGAAGCGAGCATAGTACTCCCTCATTTTCTCACCCTGTAGCATATGAAATAACTCGTAATCTTTATTTACTACTACGAGTTTGGAGTCTCTTACCCTACTCGTTCCTTCATGCAAGATGAGGAGGGAGTTCCATATTTGATATGCACTCTTACATGTGCATATCTTATTGAAGTCCTCAGGCTCCAAAGTGCATTGCAAGGCGTTCATTGCCTTGGCATTGCTTACCTCCGCGGCGACCTCCGCGGTAGTCCACTTCTTGAAATCTTCTTCGGCAGGCTCGACATACTCCTTCATCGTGGCTCTCCACAGTGAAGCACTCCGGAGGAAAGTTTCCATCCGGCATTTCCAGTACCCATAGTTGATACCGTTGAAGAAGGGAGGCCTCGTCGAGGAGTGTCCTTCCATCACCGAAGAAGCTCCTTCACGGTTCCTGAAGGTGCTGTAGTCTGAAGGTGGATGAACGGTCTTGTTGTCGTTGGCAGACATAGCTAGGTACTGGGCTCTGATACCAAATGTAATGCCCTACGAAGCTACTGCACAAGTACTAGAGGGGGGGGGGGGTGAATAGTACTGTAAAATAATTAAGAGGATAATTCCTAATTATCTTGCAAACTCTAACCAACAATGCGGAAATGCGGAAATGTAAATAGAGACAACAAATAAAAGCAATCGCAAACAAACTAATTAACGGGTTCGGATCCACCCAAGTCTCCCCGACTTGTTCCCGGTGATCCTACGTCCCAAACACCTTGATCACCTCCAGATACTAGAGTTAGAAACCTCTAACCTTAGATTTGCACTATGAAATTCTTGTAGATAAACCTCTACAAGACCAAATCATACACAATGTAATTGTGACTCCCACAACCCGAGATCACAAACACACTCTCACAACCGAGAGTAAAACTTGCAATATTCAAAGTAAATTAAAATAGAAATGCTTACCACAAAAACATATGCCTTGAGTAAAACTTACGATTTAGGGCAAAGCGGATTTTGGGGAAGATGAAGAGGCACCAAACCCTAGCTCCAAGTAGATGACCAGCAATGGAGTCCTAGGTGGATGTTGGTGACCTAGAATCAAGCACTTGGTTTGGAAGGATCACAATCAATGAATCTCTCTTTTGAAATAAGAGTGAGGGAGAGATTATTGAATGGAAATGAAAGAGCTTTGAATGAGATTTAATGCTTCTCTTTTGATCTCTAAAGTTCAAGTAATATCAGCCTTGAGTGCAATGAATGCAGCACTCTAATTATATATAGGTTAGAGGAAAGAGAGAGCAAAAATCGTGGCATTTAATGCTCCAACGGCTCTATTCTGAAGCAAACTAGTCGGTCAAAGAAGGATGACTGACCGACTAGTTCATCAACTAGTCGGTCGGTCAATCAACATGAACCGACTAAGAGGTGAACAGCCAAATGAATAAGTTCAGACTGAAGAGAACTAGTCGGTCCAAGAAGACTTGCCAACCGACTAGTTTCACAACTAGTCGGTCGGTGAGTCAACTGAGACCGACTAAGAGATAAAACATATAGTCTAAGAACAAATTGAATTAGTCGGTCTAAGAGTAAATGCAGACCGACTAGTTTATCAACTAGTCGGTCGACAAATGAACATAGACCGACTAACGATAAACAGTAAGTTAGGCTGTACAGTAGAAGCTCCACTAGTCGGTCTAAGAAGGAATCCTGACCGACTAGTTTCACAACTAGTCGGTCGGTGAACCTTCTTTGACCGACTAACTGTAAACAGTAAGTGACCTAGAATTGAGAAGTCATTCTAGTCGGTTCAAGAAGCTTTGCCGACCGACTAGATTGCCATCTAGTCGGTTGGTTCTTCTTCTTGAACCAACTAACATGCACAAGAAGTCGCGAATCGAAGCGCAAAGCTTCGGGAAAGATCGTATGGACTTCTACTAAGATCCTAGCTCTAAGATATGAGCGATATGAATATTAAAACGTAAGACCTACTCAAGGCTTAACATTCTATGAAAAGAAGCTAGAAGACATAAAATAAACTTGACGAACCGTCTTCAAAAGCTTCAATCGAATTTTCATGACTTCAATAATGGTCCTTGAGCTTCAACGAAGCTTCAAGCACACGTTCACGCGCTTTGAGAAGTCTTGATACGTCGCTTGGGATGTTCATAGAAATTTGGTGACGATCTCCATAACTGCGCTCACAAAGAGTTAGTTCACGATATTTATGTTTATTCATCATCAAAACCAAATCCGGGAAATCAATACTCAACAGGGAGATGTAGCATGAGAGAGACAAGTGGCTCCTTTCGTATAATTAATTCGCCTTGCAAAGTCGGCTAGGAACAATAATCGATCGGCCCGACGAGAAGTAGGTTAGGTCGCTGGGGGAGTGGCCCCCAACCTTATGGCGATGGTGAGGGGGAGGCCCCTCGACTTACGTCTGACGAGGAGTAGGTCGGCCTGCTAGGAGAGTGGCCCCTAGCTTTAAGGCGGACGATAGGTTGGCCGGCTGTGGAGTGGCCCCTAGCCTTATGGCGGACTGATGGGCCGGCCCGTTGAAGGAGTGGCCTCCAGCCTTACGGCAAACCGATGGGACAGCTCACTGGGGGAGTGGTCCCAGCCTTACGGTAGACCAAATGGGTTGGCCAACTGGGGGAGTGGCCCCCATCCTTATGGTCGAGTTTGGTCGACCCGCTGGGGGAGTGGCCCCCAACCTTCCGGCTGATCCAAGTTTGGTCTGCCTACTGCGGGAGTGGCCCACAGATTTACATAAAATCGATGGGTCGGCCCGCTTAGGGAGTGGCCCATAGCCTTACGGCTGATCCGAGTTTGGTCGGCCTGCTGGGGGAGTGGCCCCTAGCCTTACGGTTGATCCGAGTTTGGTTGGCCTGCTTGGGGAGTGGCCCCCAGCCTTACGGTAAACCGATGGATCGGCCTGTTGGGGGAGTGGCATGGGGGAGTGGCTCCCAGCCTTACGGCCAATCCGAGTTTAGTCGGCCCACCAAAGGAGTGGCCCCTGCCTTACAGCAATCCGATGGGTCGGCCCATTGAGGGAGTGGCCTCCAGCCTTACAGCTAATCCGAGTTTGGTCGGCCCGCTGGGGGAGTGGCCTCCAGCCTTACGGACGATCCGAGTTTGGTCGACCCGCTGGTGGAGTGGCCCACAGTCTTACAGCAACCTGATTGGTCGGTCCGCTGGGGGAGTGGCCCCCAGCCTTATGGTCGATCCAACTTTGGTCTGGGAGAGTGGCCCTAGACTTTCGACAAATCGATGTGTCGGCCCGCTGGGGGAGTGGCCCCCAGCCCTACAAAGACCCAATAGGTCAGCTCGCTGGGAGAGTGGCCCCAGCTTTACGACCGATTCGATTTTGGTCAGCCTGCTGGGGGAGTGGCCCCAGCCTTACGACAAACCGATGGGTGGCCCGCTAGGGGGAGTGGCCCATAACCTTATGATGGACTCAATGGGTCGTCCCGCTAAGGGAATGGCCCTAGGCCTTAGGGCCGATCCGAGTTTGTTCGACCCGCTGGGGGAGTGGCCCCCAGCCTTATGCCAAACTGATGGGTCAGCCTGATGGGGGAGTGGCCCCCAGCCTTACGATTGATTCGAGTTTGGTTGGCCCGCTAGAAGAGTGGCCCCTAGCCTTACGGCAAACTGATGGGTTGGTCTATGTAATGGCTCAGTTGCCATGTACGGTAGGGTGTACATGTTTGTGCTCCAGGATGTGTGTATGTGTATATACATGTTTGTATATGTGTAGTGTGAATAGTAAATATGTAGTGTGTATAGTAATTATCTATTGGTTGCTTACATGTATGCCTATATGGATGGATGCATGCATATATGAATGTGTTATCAGTATACATATGATTGCTTGAATGAGGATGTTCTGGATGTATATGTGGTTGATAAAATGTATTTTAGTGCATTATTTATTAATGTAGGTTTATACGGTAATATTTTGAGTGTTAGTGATGATATGTTATCAATAGTGGTAGTATTATTATTCATAGTGAAGATGACATTATTGTAATTAGTTAGTTGTGTGTATAGCAAAGTGGGTGTGCATGGAAATGACACACTTGCAATTATGAGTGGTGTGTACAGTTTATAATATTTGATTACTATTGAATGTGCCTGTTTGGATGTGGTGTAGTGTGTATGAGGTTTGTGTAGTAGATAGTATCATAGTGTATTATTAATAGTGATGGCATATTGTTATAGTGTATCTGTGTATTCATATTGGTTTATGAATATTGGCGTATTTGTGTAATATGTAATTTGTGATGTAGTGTGTGTGTGTGTATATATATATATATGTGAAAAATGGAGGAGTATTGACAGCGCTGGAAATTTTTCCAGCACTGTCAGCGATCTGGGCGACCTACACAATTTGTTTTTAAATTTTTTTTGCAGTAGTTAGATAAACTTGTTACCTAGCTCTCCACAAAATTTCAGGTCGATCCAACCCCGTTTGGGCCTCCGTTCATTGATTTCAAAAACGTTGCTCAAAATCTGGACAGTTTTGCGCAACGTTTTTAAAATCGATGGACGGAGGCTCAAACGGTGTTGGATCGACCTGAAATTTTGTGGGGACCTAAGTAACAAGTTTATCTAACTACTGCAAAAATTTTTTTTAAACAATGTTTAGGGTGCCTAGATCGCTGACAGCGCTGGAAAAATTTCCAGCACCGTCAGCACTCCTCCATTAACATATGTATGTATGTATATATGTATGTATGTATATGTATGTGTACACACACACACACACACACACACACACACCCACATATAATGAATTAATAATAGATGGCATTGTTGTGATTAGTTGTGGTGTGTGTGTAGTAGAGGGGAGTATGCAAGTAATGGCTATTTAGTAATTAAGTGGGATGGTGTGTGTAGAGTAATGTCTCTTTAGTAATTTGAAGAGGGTGTGTGTGCATAGTAGCATGATGACTTGTCCTACTTGGATCCTTAAAGGTTAAGGAAGAGAGAAAAAAAGAAAAGAAAAGAAAAGAAATGTCTAGAAAAGAAAAGAAGGTGACAGAAAGAGGAGAAAACTCTAGAATCCATTCATTTCTCTTTATCTTTCTTCCCTTTTTCCTTTATTTTTTCCTCATATTTTTTTAATTTTCGGATTTCCACTTTCCCCTCACTTTTTGCCTCAATTTTTCATGGGAAAATCTTCTCTCTTCCCTCCTTTAAAGCCTTAATCCATAGTGCTAGCAAGTAGGAGTTGATGGAAGCTTAAAAGAGGAGATTGTGCATGCAAATGGGAGCTTTTGTGATGGAGTTAGGAGAAGAAGTTTCATGAGGACAACGCTTGGATTTTGGTAAGAAAATGAAGCTAAGAGAGGTAGGAATCCTACTCCACTTAGTATGCTATTATCATGTTATGTTTAAAAAGAAGAAAAGATAGCATTTTGTTAAGCAAGTTAATCCTTTTTAATGTTGTCATTCTTTACATTGCTCTCTTGTTGTGCTATCATGGAGAGATTGTGGCTTTATCATATGAGAATGTTTCTTTAGCTAAGATAGTTGCAAAAGTTGCTAATTTGCTTGTAATTAGCTATTGTGGCTTTAAATAGATAAACTTTCTCGAACTCATGCACTAGGAGAAAGTTATAGAACATGTTGTTAACTTTACAATGAGACCAAGAACACTAATTTCTATGGATTGTGCAGGGACTGAGATCATTTCGTTCAAACTGTGCCCAGTCTGAATGAAACTCAGATATGTTGTAAAGATAGAATTTTTACTCCTAATTCTTGAACTGAACCTATTGCATATTATATATGAACATTGGGTAGAATTTAAATATATAGACAAATATAGTTTTTTCAGAATTTATTATTCACCCAGTCAACATATACGAGCCCTCAACAAACACAAAGCCATCTTCGGAATGACCTTCGCATGCCAAACAATTTTGGCATAAGGAAAATCTGGGCGTAGTTAACGAGAATTAGCCCATGTGGAGCGAAATGAGAATCTGGGTGCCGGGTCCCACTTCCAGCCATCCGGGCCTTGACCAAGGGTAATTGGCATGAGAATAGCTAATAAAGGCTGGATGGTTGGGGTATTAGCCCATCCCGAATCAGTCCAATAGTCACAGACACGCTTATCCTCCGTACCAGGAGGTGGAGGGTGAAGAAGATATAAGGGACCATTAGGGTGCAATTGTCACACCAAAAGGATGTAGAGGAGCCATCCTTGATAGTGCGCTTAATGAGCTTTTGGGAAATACTTCGATATCTGAGAAGAAATTTCCAAGTCCCCGACTCAGTAGGAGCAGAATTGGTAGAGTAGAATCCGTAGGAAACATGAGAGTAGTGAGTCCGCATAAACTTCGCCCAGGCACCCTCAGTTGTAAGCATTCTCCAAGTTAGTCGGACCCCTGAAGCAGCATTCAGATCTTCCAATAATCGCAGCCCCACACCCCCTTCCTTCTTAGGGGGTACAAAAATCCTTCCAAGCCCAACTGCTAAACCTACCCCACATAAACTTTCTGCAAGCGGCGTTAATAGTACAGATAACAGACAAGGGAAGACGGTAAGCTAGCATCCAGAAGGCAACCATACCGTAGATAACTGTACGTACTAGTTCAATTTTACCAGAGATAGAAAGCAACGAGGAAGACCAACCTAAAAGCCTCTTTTTACAATTATCAACAAGCCGAGAGTAAACAAAAGCCGTAGGGTATTTGGATGATAGGGGCAACCCCAAATATGAAGAAAAAGAAGATACCACTTTAATGCCCAGAATTCCTGCAAGATCTCTGGGATGATTTACCCCTTTACTGAAGATGGCAGAACTCTTATCCCAATTTATATGAAGCCCCAAAAGAAGATTAAACTTGTCTAACACCACTTTGAGGCCATTGAATGAACGATGGTTGACATGGAAGAAAACAAGGAGGTCATCAGCAAAGAGCAGGTGAGAGATCGAGACTACTCTGCGCATAGGTTGAATAGAACAAGAGGATTCCGCCCTAGCCATAAGAAGAGAAAAAGACTCCATAACGAGAACAAATAGAAATGGAGATAAAGGATCACCTTGGCGCAGACCTCTGTTGGAAGGGAAATAATCTGAGGGGGACCCGTCAATTAATACAGAGAACATAGGAGTCGAAATGCATTCAGAGATCCAGGTGATGAATATATTATTAAAGCCCATTTGATGTAACAGAAAGAGGATAAACTCCCTGTTGACGCTATCAAAGGCCTTGCGCAAATCCAACTTGATGCAAGTTCTAGAGCCCATAGGATTACTAAAATCCCGAATCTGCTCGTGAGCTATGAGTGTGCAATCTGCCAACAATCTCCCTATAAAAAAGCAGCCTGATTGGGGGAGATTAAGTCTCTGATCACATGCTTTAATCGGTTACACAACACCTTGCTGATGATTTTGTAAATAACATTGCAGCAAGCAATCGGTCTATAATCCCCAAAAACCGAAGCATTAGATTTCTTAGGGACTAAGGTAAGAAAAGCATGGTTGACATGAGGTAGCATGCGACCAGAACTGAAAAAAGAGGAGATGCCAGCTATAACATCTTTACCAATTACTCCCCATTGTTGTTGGAAAAAGTGAGCGTTGAAACCATCTGGGCCCGGTGCCTTATCTTTCCCAGTTTGAAATGCAGCTATCTTAATTTCAGAAGTAGACACCGGCCTGTCCATCTAGTTTGAGGCATCCAGCGTAAGCTTACGTTTCGGGATAATATTTGGGAAAATTAATCATTCTGCATATAAAGATTCCTAAGAATAGGGGAGCATCCAATCTGAGAACATCAAGACTAGAATATCTTTCGCCATTGGAATTAATGAGGTGGCTAAGATTATTATTGGAACACCTTGCTTTCATTGCCGTATAAAAGAATTTAGAATTCCTATCACCCAGTGTTAACCAATTTTGCCTGCTTTTCTGGCGCAAATCCTCCTCTTCTATGTCCAAACAGCGCGCAAGTCTAAAACAAAGCTCCCTCTCATATTCCTGTAGCTTTGGATCAATAAGAAGCCGCGTATCATGTTGCAACTGCTCCAATTTACTACGGCAAGCATGCACATTAAGATCGGCCCGGTATTTGACATCCCATAATCTTAAAACCCCCTTCAAATACTTGATATTATTCACTAAGGACTGCTTTGCTGTACAACCCAACTGGCTTCCCCAATGTTCACGCACAAGTTCATGGAACCCTGTGATAGCAGTCCAAGAGTTATAGAACTTAAACGGTTTAGGATATGAAATTACCTGAGAATGGAGATGAACGATCATGGCCCCGTGATCACTGGTGCCTGAAGAAGAGTATTCAACATAGGCATGAGGAAGGTAATCCAATAGATTTGTGTTGCAAAGTGCACGATCTAATCTGGCAGAGATACGAGAGAGGCCAATACGCCTATCACTCCAGCTAAAAGTTTGGCCAATACTTTTCAGCTCAATGAGGTGACAAGCCCCAATGCAGTCATTGAACATTTCCAAGGAACTAGGATCAACAACTCGACCACCAATCTTATCATATGTGAGGCGAATACAAGTAAAATCACCACCCAGCAACCACGGAATATTATTAAGATTCCTGGAATCTGCCTGAAGATCAGACTAAAGAGGGGTTCTGTCCTTGGCAAGGTTGAATCCATAGATCGTCGTAAGGCCCATAAGAAATCCCGCGGCATTAGTGAAGATACTAGAGATATGCTTGGGGGAGACCGCAACCATGGAACAGCTCCAAATCGCAATATCAAAATAAATCACTATGCGACCACCTTTGTGATGAGATCTGTTGTTTATACAAGCCCAGGACTTATCAAAGCAATTAGAAATCCTGTGCGCATTACAAGCTTCCACTTTGGTCTCAAATAAGCAAACAATTGAAGGCCTTAACTTACGCAATCTTTTCTTCAAATCTGAACGACACGATGCATTATTAAGTCCCCGGGAGTTCCAGAAGAGTACTGACATTACAAAGGATTGGAGGGTGGCTGGCCACTAGAAGAGCCCGCAAGACGAGTGCTTCGCCTGATCACTGAGGGGGAGACCTGTGTTGGTTTACTCGTCGATTGACTTGCCTAATCTCTAAGTATTGAGTGTTCCTCAATCCACTCCGGATTCTGATAAGTTGTAGCCACTGGGGGTGGCTCAATGTCAGTAGCATCATCGTTAATGAGAAGAGATGGGGCAGCTTTGTGATGTTGGGAAACATGTAAGTGCCCCACAACATTAATTTCAGTAGCAGGAGAAGGCATGCTTCCGTTGCTCAATGGTTAAGAGATGACAGTACTCCCTCCCGCTGCAGTATGGCTACATTCGCCAATGACAAATTGTTGCTTTCGGCTTACCTCAGCATCAGCACGAGGGACCAAAGGATGCTGTTCATGGGATAAGGCCGGTCCAACTCCAGGAGCAATAGTTGGTAAATGATCATTCAACAGGCCCATGGCAGGTGGCAGGCTCGAGCTATTATTAGGAGCAGGTTCTTTATTTTGACCCTGACTAGCAATGGGCAAGCATCCAACATCAGCAACTTTTCCCACACCCACATGAGCCTGAGGGGGATCTCCCTGTATGCTAACAACATTGCTTATTAGAGAGCCATCTGGATCTTGGATTGAAGGGAGCACTGGGGGCGGAGAAGTAAGAGAGGGGCATTGTTTGTCGAGATGACCAAAGCAAGCACATGACACACATCTAGGTGGTTCACCCTCATATTTAACTTCAATAGAAATCATAGATAGATCGTCCAATTTCACTAAAACACTTCTATGCAGGGGAGTTTCAGCGTTGACTTCCACAAGACAACGAGCATAAGAGACCCTATCCAAATTTGCAGTAGCCTTATTAAGACATATAGGAGATCCAACACCACTCGCAATAATATTCAAAATTTCCAAAGTCCACATATGCAAGGAGAGATTGTGGAATTGGACCCAGACTGGGACGGCCGTTAGGATATCACGGCCATGATGAGTGGTAGAAGTCCGCTTTTGTAGCACCACAAGCCTTCCATCAAAGAGCCAAGGACCACCATGAAGGATATTATCACGATCATTAACATCCTCAAACTTGAAGTAAAAGTAAACATTCTCCCGAGAAAAGATACGGAGTCCACCTTTAATTCTCCATAAGCGCTCCGTCCATGCTTTAATCTGACCAAAGTAAGGGACATCGCCTAACACGTAGCCAACCAGAGTATTCTCCCACCGAGATGCACCGTCAGCTATCATGTTATTACCAACCCTAACCTTTGGCACACCATCCAAAATGCTAATGGGAGGAATAAGGGACATAATAAGAGGGTCGTCATATTTACGTCGAGAACAAATATCCACCCAAGATCTCTTATCCAGTGAGGAATTGATACGGATGGTGGCCTGCGGCCTAACATGCATTTTCCTAAACACCTTAGGTTCCAATGCATCAGTTTTAGATTTGTTACCTTCCTGCGAATTAGCTTCAAAATTCTTCTTCCCATGAGATAAACTCTCGGGCATTGAGATCCCATTTCTTTTGAACCCAACACCGCAAGATGAAGGGCCCCCACGAAAAGAACCAAGATTAACTCTCGGTTGATTCCTATAGACACCGGTGTGATTCTTGTAGACCCCCGATCGAACGAGACCTTCTTCTTGCCACGAGTCACTTGATGCCAGTGAGCCTCCCCCCTCAGCCTGATGGTCTACACCGGAGCCTGCAGTCTTGCCCGAACCTACATCTTCACCATTAGATGGCAAGTCGCCATGCCCAGCCACGGAGCCGCCCTGCTCAGAAACGGAGCTGCCGCCGCCTAGGGTAGAAGTCGCCTGAATCCCAGTTCCGTGAGAACCGCTCATTCTTTTTTTTTACAATAAGCAATGTTGTTGTATACTAGTCATAATCCTTGCCCTTGGACACACACACACACACACATACACACACACACACATGGGTAAAATGCGCCTGCGCTCAAGCTCAGATGGAATTCATGCGCTCGACCCCTCCATACTGTCCGATTCGATCAACGATCATGGTAATATCTGACCTTTTGGTGCAATTACCAAAACGCCCTTTAAGCTCATTTCAACGCGCCTCTGTACTAAATTACCTTTAAGCCCTTTTGTACTAAAATACAATCGCCGCCAATTCTTTTGATCACTCCCGCGCAAAATGCTGAAGCTGGAGTAGATCCCCAGTTTTGCACAAGGTCTTTGATTTCAATAGCACACGCCTAAGATCGCCCCCAAATCCAGGCCATCACATGCTCGTTAATTCCCCTCCTACTCTCCTCCATCGAGGTAAGGATCGTCATCCCTAATTTGTTGGACATCTCATATTGCTCAACACGCACAACTGGATAAATTTTTGGAGGGTTTTGCGCATTGAGTTTTACCAACCGATGGACGATTAGCGCTGGAAATTCCTCTCCGCGCACAACGGGCTAAATTTTTGTATCGTTTTACACGGTGAGTAATTTCCAAACTAGTGAAGTGTTGCGATGGAAATTACTCTCCGCGCAAACCCCTTCAAACATATCACCCGTTGTGCGCATTGAGCAATATAAGATGTCCATCAAAACTTACCGAAGTCGCTCATATATCACAACAACATAGAGCGAATGTCGTACATAATATTGCCCACCGCGTAAAATGAGTGATATGTTTGATTTTTTGATGTATTTGATCCGGTCATCAAATATGATGGTAACAATTAAATCGGATTGAAAAAGAATAGATATAATACGCAAGGTTTTAACATGATTAGTAATAGTAGTGTGGTTTCAACTAACAAGCTGATGATAATCTACTGCTACTTGGATAGACATGTATAGTAGTCATGCTGCGTCAATATTACTGATATTTTTACTTGTTTCTAATGTAGAAAATGAAAATCGAAGAGTGTGAACCCTTTGTGCATGATCAGGAGATGCCAAATGAGATTGAAGCTGAAAATGACAGTGCAAACAGCGTATATCAAGAGGATAAGCATAGTGATAATGAAAAGGGCATCTCACATATTGGAATGACATTTCAAACAGAAGAAGATGCATATCAATTTTATAATACATATGCAGTAATGAAAGGTTTTGCAACCCGAAAGGGATCTACGGGAAAGGGAAAAGATGGCAATTCCACGAGGAGGAAGTATACGTGCAACAAAGAAGGGTATAAAAGCTTAAAAGATAAGAGGGAGATAGGGAGGGACGTTAATCGAAGGAAAAATGAGAGAGAAGGCTGTATGGCTCGAATGACAGTTCATAATATTGCCGATGGAGTATGGCGCATAAACTCCTTTAATGATGATCATAATCATGAGTTGATAAAAAGACCAGCAAAGATCCAGATGTTACGGTCACATAAAAGATCTCATATGGATGGAACATGTAGGAATTTAGTTGATCAAATGCGTGGCTGTGGAGTAGGACTTGCAAAGATTGCAAGGATTCTAAATGCCACGAGTAGTTGTAATGTCAATATTACTACGCAACAATGCATTGATCATGGGAGAAAAGCAAGAAATAACTAGGAAGGAATGCATTAGAGTAATAGAACAATTTATTAAAAGGCAAGCTACAGACTCACAGTTCTATTATGCTATTGAGCATGATGAAGAGAATGTATGTAGGAGTATATTTTGGGCTGATGGAAGGGCGAGGACATCATACAGCCAGTTTGGAGATGTTGTTGTATTTGATGTCACTTATAAGACAAATAGATTCATGTTGCCTTTTGCACCTTTTACAGGTGTCAATCATCATAAACAGTCTATTTTATTTGGATGTGCTCTTCTTGCTGATGAGAAAGAAGAATCCTTTGTGTGGTTATTTGGACAATGGTTAATATGTATGTGTGATAAAGCACCAGGAGCTATCATCACTGATCAAGACCCGGCAATATGCAATGCAATCAAAAGAGTTTTTCCAAATACAAAGCACCGGTATTGCATATGTCATATCAGTCTGCACGAAGATGAGCATCTATGTTCATTGCGGTCTTCTTATAACCCTGAATTTGATGAAGATTATGCAAACTGGTGTAAGAACAGTCAAAATGTTGAAGAAGCTGAGAATTGTTGGGGCATCTTAATGGAGAAGTACCAAACAGAATTTCAGGAGCCATTGACACAAAAACAAAAAAATGAAATGAAAGCCTGAAAGTGGTTGCATACGATGCATGAGAAAGCACAGCATTGGATTAAGGCGTACCTACTGGATACTTTCTTTGCGGGTATGAAAATGTTAATAAGATAGAGATTGTTGTAAAAATATATGATCAAAATAAACTCAGCACATGGTATTCATTTCTTGTTTTGTGTATAGGCATGGTGTCCAGCCAAAGGAGTGAAAGCATGAACGCGTATTTTGATAGATACATAAACTGTATGACTCCATTATACGAGTTCATTGATCAATATGATAAAGCTGTAAAATTTCAGCGAGACAAAGAGGAGAGAGAAGATACTTTTTGTATGAGGTACAAACCAGAATTTAGCGGCATGCATGAGTTAGAGGTTCATGCCGCAAAGGTATATACTAGAAACATATTTTCCATTTTTCAAAATCGTTTCAAAAATACTTTATACTGTCGGCACGAAAGGGTGAGCACGGATGGGGATACGACCACGTATATAGTAACTATGCGGATTGATGGAAAGAGCTACGTGCATAATGTTCAATGCAATATATCTAAGGGAATGTTCAGGTGTACATGTGCAAGGGCTGTGACTGAAGGTTTGCTATGCACGCAAATTTTATATATCATGAAGCAAAAGTATGATATGCAAGCCATCCCTAAGAGATATAGTTTACCAAGGTGGACTCTAAATGCAAGACATAGCATCATGAGTCTTGGGGCCTCTTCGACTATCACAGTACACGGAGTCCGTCCAACTCAAATTACTCCACTTCAAGACTGGAGACTTCGTTCATCATTCGATAAAGTCGTGGAGACGATTACAAGAGATCCCCTTCTGTTTAATGACGTCTTTGGGTGGACAAACAGTTTTTTGGACCAACATAATATGACTAATAAATCACAAAGTGCTTCTGAAGAGCCAAGATCACAAGTGGTGTCCAGTGCACCTATCAAACAAGAAGTGGGATTAAATGATGTCATTATGCATGATCCTGCAAAAGCAAGAACTAAAGGCCGACCACGAGTGGCGTCAAGGATTCTGTCTGGAATATAAGTCTCACAAGAACAAAGTCAAACAAGAACAAGGACCTGAAGTGTTTGTGCAGAAAAGGGTCATGCCATGAGAACTTGTTGTATGAGCACAGCTGGTAGAAAGAAGGTATAATTGCTCAAAAGGTTACTATTTTATATACTAAAATAAATTATTTTAACATCATTGCTCCATATTCTTTGTAGGAAAAATCTTTGCCCGATGACTTAACAAGGCTGTGATATTGTAACGGCCGCTTTCTGACCGTTCGTATTTTCTGCGTGTACGACTCTTTTCGTACGCGTAATTTATTTGACTTCTTCTTGGTCTTGGACTATACTATGTGATATGTCGTTGTGACTGTAATGAAGAGTAGTTATTTGTGGGATTTGTAGTGAACGTCATTTCATGGATCGTTCTCCCACAAACCGAGTTTTATTGCTGAGTCGTTGTAGCTTTAGACTTAGTTGTCAGATCTTTTATTTTTTCTGTTCATTTTTCATGGTCCAAACGCACGATTAACCACCGTATCCCTGAGCCTCTCTTCGTCACGGTCGTCCCCATATTTTTTTCGTATTTTTCTGACACTCCTAGCTGTAATGCCCTACCAGCTACTGCACAAGTACTAGAGGGGGGGGGGGTGAATAGTACTTTAAAATAATAAGGAGTATAATTCCAAATTAAATTGCAATCAACTACCAAATCAATTTGCGGAAGCTTAAATTGAACGACGACAACGAAATTGACAATGCTAACAAACGATGTTAATGGGTTCGGATCCACCCAAGTCTCCCCGACTTGTTCCCGGTGATCCTACGTCCCAACCACCCGGATCCCCTCCGGATACTTGAGTTAGAAACCCTAACTCAAGATTTCCACTATGAATATCTTGTGAAAAACCTTCACAAGATCAAATCATACATGCAATGGCAAAGTGAATCCCACAACCCGGGATCACAAACTTCTCTCACAACCGAGAGAACCAATAAGCAATATAAAAGAGTTTATATGAAATAAACAAGCTTACCACAAAATCCTATACCTTGAGTTTTTCTTACCCAATAGGTGGAATGAAGGATTTGAGGAAGATGAAGTTACCAAACCCTAGCACCAAGGAAATGAGCAGCAATGGGTGCCTAGGGATGATTTAGAAACTTGAATCAAGCAATAGCTTGAAGAGCTCACCAAGAACAAGCTTCTCTCTAGATCTAGAAATGAGAGAGAATGGGTTTCTTGTGAGGAAGAGAGCTTTAGATTTGAGGGAGAATAGCTATCTCTTTAGAACTCAATGAATCTCTTAATGGCAGCTCTTTTTTTTGATAGAAATGACCTAGGTTCGTATTTATAGGGTCCCATAAAAACAAGTTAGGTCAATCTCCAACGGAAAGAAATCTGTGAGAATTAGTCGGTCAAAGAACACTCACTGACCGACTAGTTCATCAACTAGTCGGTCAGCCAAACAACGTGGACCGACTAAGAGTAGATCTGAGAAGAAAGAGAATTTCAGACCTAGACATCTAGTCGGTCCAAGAACACTGTCTGACCGACTAGTTTCACAACTAGTCGGTTATCCAATGAACGTAGACCGACTAAGAGGCAAAACAACTTAGTCTGAAGGCAAGTTGACTTAGTCGGTCTAAGAACAAAAATTGACCGACTAGATTGTCAACTAGTCGGTCATCAAACGTTCTTAGACCGACTAACGGTAAACAGTAGCTTAGGAGAAATTTAGAGTGAACAGTAAGTCACAACTAGTCGGTCAAAGAAGCATCACTGACCGACTAGTTCACAAACTAGTCGGTCGGTGAGTCAACGTAGACCGACTAACTGTAAACAGTAAAGTCCAAGAAATTAAGGAATCAAACTAGTCGGTCCAAGAACAGTTGCCGACCGACTAGATCACCATCTAGTCGGTCAGTACTTGTTCTTGTACCAACTAACATGCACAACAAAGTCCGAATCGAAGCGCGACGCTTCGAGGAAGTTAGAATGAACTTGTGCAAGAATCCTAGAGCTACGAAATGAGCGTAATGAAGATAGAAACGTAAGATATACTCAAGGCTTAACATTCTATCAATCGAAACTAAAAGACTATAAATAAAACCTTAATAAACGGTCTTTGAGAGCTTCGATTGAATCTTCATAACTTCCAAAGCGCTGCAGGAGCTTCAACGAAGCTTTAGGCTTGAATACGAGCTTTTGGAAGTGTTGAGATGTCGCTTTGAATATTCTCGTGAAATTGGCGACGATCTCCAATACTGCGCTCACAAAATGTTAGTTCATGAATTATTTATGTTTTCTCATCATCAAAACCAAATCCGGGGAGTCCAATATTCAACATTCTCCCCCTTTTTGGTGATGACAAACCAACATAAATAATAATCAAAAATAATAATTCAAATGTAAAATACTTACTCCCCCTGCATTGATGACACGTTAATTCCCAAATGAATATATATGAATTGCATCAATCAGACGAGTAAGATATATAATGAGAATTGATTTTTGAAATATCGGATTTTGAAAATCCTTATATGTATTTTAACTCCCCCTGAATCTAACATATCAAACTAGATTCTTGGAAATTGAGTTAAATTTTTCATTTGCACTATTTATTATCATTATCTCTCCCCCTTTGGCATTATCCCAAAAATGGGGGGCATACAACGACAACAATTAGGAAATGTAAAATCCAACATCGGGAGTCGTAGACAATGACGATGGAGCTAATTGACACCAAAAGAAAAACGATTAAATCAATTCAAAGTGTGCCAATTGTCCATTATCACAAAGTGAAAATCAAAATCATCAAAAATACCAAATAATTATTCATTAATTGAATAAAGAAACATACTCTTCAATATTCAATATACTTGGTTAATTTTGTGCATGGAAAACAATTCTATACAATTATAGAATTTAAATCTATTTAACCAAGTTTTTATGCGTCGAGCGACGAAATCTCATTTCAAATACATTCAACGAATATTAAAATTTGCACGACGAATAAAAGACAAAGTGAATGACGATGAACATATATATATGCAGAGACAACATGAGTATATCCAAAAAGATATCACATCGAATATATGAGATACATCATATCAAGCGCTACATATCAACAAAAAGAAATACATCAACATCATCGATACAATATACCCATCAAAATGAAATACACCATCATCATCATCATTCTCATCAAAATAAATACAGCAGCAGCGACGACATCCAAAATACATCAAAACATAATAACCCTCATACCCTATCCTAACCCATAATACTCTCGCTAAGATATATCATCCAAGGCGTATATGGAGAGTCCTCGAAACAACGATCACGAGGAGGAGGCAGGATCTGCAGCGTCCGTGGGTCCAGTCGACGGAGTGGACTCAGGCTCTGCAGGGAGAAGAGGCGTCTCAACAGATGGAATCGTCGGGGCAGGAGTCGAGATCTCAGGAACAGGCTCTACAGCAGCAAGGGTCTCGACAGCAGAAGTGTCAACTGGAATAGCAGCAGGCTCAGCAACAGGGTCAACAGCAGGCTCTGAAGACTGAAGTGCTGAAGCAGAAGGCTCTGGAGCACCGGAAGAGGTGCCAACTCCAGGAGCAGAAGAGGAAACACCAGCAGCAGCAGCAGTAGCCTCATCGCCACGGGCAAAAGAAGTGACAAGCTCGTCAAGCTCCTCATCGTCCATCTCCTCGGCCTCAGACACCGAAGGAGGAAGCTCAATCCCCATCATACGAGCCATACGACATACGACCTCCTCAGTACGAGCCAAACGGGAGTCGTGCTGACGAAGTAGACGTACGACATCGTCCAAAGTAGCAGGGGAAGAGGAGGCTGCAGCGGCTGACGGAGTAGACTGAGAAGCAGATGCGGTAGACCTCTGCACGCGACGAAGTGCCGCTAAAGATTTCTTCACGGCCGTCGCGTTCAGAGGCGTACCCAAAGGACGCTCATCGTCAGGAGGGAGAGGAACGCGAAAATGACGGAATACGAGTGTCAATAAGCAGGGGTATGGAATGTGCGCAGACTTATTGGTCTTGCGTATACACTCGAAAGAATCCATCTTATCGAGTATCACGCGAGCCCAATTTATCTCGCACCCCAAGAAAAGAGCGTATATGAGCTTCAAAAACGGTTGAGAGGGAAGTGAAGAGGATCCATATTTCGGAAGAAGACATGATTTCAAAATCAGGTTAAGAACCCACGCATTCGGCTTAAAGGATTTCGAAGGAACACCAATGAATGCGGAGGGGATAACCTGGAAAATATCTGCAAGAATAGACTGATCCAAGGATTAAATGTCGTCTACAGAAATGTCCGAGGGGAGGAGACCACACGATGCACAACCAAGGATCTCCCCCAAGATTTCTGCCGTGAGAACTATAGGAGTTCCCAAGACAGTCGTCTCAATGGAGTGGCTGGCGTCGTACTGGCCTCGAATACGGTTGGCATAGAACAATTTCACGAGGCGAGGGTACGGTTTGGGATTGGCCTTGGGGTCGAATCGGAGATAATCTAGAAGGCCACTATAAGACAGAAGATCAGCAAGGCCGAGGAAATCAGAGAACTGAACGTAATGCTCTAACAACAGTGGACAGTGTTCTATACGGTTGTACGCGGCGAGACACTGAGGGTCATCGCGGCACAACGATATGTCTACACCGCCAACTGGCATAGGAGCTTTACCCTTGGCCTTACGGGTCTTCGGAGGTGGGGTAGGTTCCCTAGTAGGCTCATCCTCAGGGATAAAATCAGTATCGGAATCGGAATCGGGAGGAGTAGCCGGAGTATGAAGAATAGGCTTTTTGGTCTTGGATTTGCGGGGCTTGACGGTGGCAGTCCTAGGCTTCTTAAGAGGAGGCGACGAAGGAGAGGCTTGGGTAGACTTGGCACGACGCTTAGGCTTCGGGGGATTCCTAGGGTCGGAAGGCCCTACGGTCATAGGAGAGGCCCCGGAAGAGGTGATCGGAATACGAGTCTTAGCCATAGTTCTAAGAGCACAAGCAATCGAAGATTAGGTCACTAACAACCTAGAGATCACAAGCAAACAACCCTAGAGATCAAGAAAATTCGTAAAGCACAAGCCCTAGGTTAGAAATTGAAACCCTATGACCTAGAGCTTGAAATCAAGGAGAGACAACCCTAGAATAGGAAATCGACCTAGGAGAGGGAGGGAGATACCTAGGAGGTGGAGTCGACGGCGGCGGACGGCGGCGATCGACGGAGAAACGGCCGGAAGACGAAGGGTTTCGAGTTGAGGGTTTTGGGTTTTCGGGCTGGAGCAAGTGAGAAGACCGACTAAATGAGAATTTAGTCGGACGAGATCGAGTATAAGTCGGTCGGGATGCGAAAAGACACAGCTGCCCTAACACACTTAGTCGGTCACAGTTCAAGTACTGACCGACTAGATTACGATCTAGTCGGTCGGTCAATGAGCTTGAACCGACTAAGTCGAAACAGTAGCTCAGATGAATTTCTAGGGCAAGAATTAGTCGGTCGCAGTATATTCACTGACCGACTAGTTTTCAATCTAGTCGGTCGGAAAGTATACTATGACCGACTAACGATAGAAAAAGATAGGAGATGGATATTTGCATGAGCTAGTCGGTCTGAGTTCATTTGCTGACCGACTAGATGAGCATCTAGTCGGTTGACAAGTGAACTGAAACCGACTAGAAGAGTCCAAAAGTAGAAATTTGATTTCTCTTCACAAACCACTTGGATGATACATCCAAACTCACTCATTAGTCATCTAAATTACCCCATAAAACGTCGAAATCTTAAATACGACATTGAAATACGAATTCGAGCAATAAATTCAAATAATTCACATAAAATTCCCAAAAATTCAATTAATCTAGCATGAATGAAATATCGCGAAATATATTAGCATGCAAGATGATTGAATTAAAATATGAATCCTATATCTCGGATTCACCCATAATCCCCAATTCTCGACGCAACCGCACAAAGGAGTCCTCCTTTAGGGGTTTCGTGAAAATATCGGCGATTTGCTTTTGGGTTTCAACGTACACTAAAATGATGTCCTTTTTAGCAACATGATCATCTAAGAAATGGTGTCGGACATCTATGTGTTTCGATCGGGAATGGTGCACCGGATTCTTTGAAAGACAGATAGCACTTTGGTTATCCACCATGATAGGGCTAGTATCACAATGAATACCAAAATCCTTCAATGTGTGTCTCATCCAAAGAACCTGGGCACAAGCGGCACCGGCGGCAATATATTCCGCCTCGGTGGTTGAAAGTGAAACCGAATTTTGCTTCTTGGAAAACCAAGAGACAAGAGAATTTCCTAGAAAATGGCAAGTGCCACTAGTACTTTTCCTGTCGGATTTGCATCCCGCATAATCAGCGTCACTGTATGAGACTAACTCATACGTGCTAGATCTCGGATATAGTAATCCAAAATCTAAAGTGTAACTTAGATAGCGAAAAATACGTTTTACCGCTACTAAGTGAGAATCCTTAGGTTGAGACTGATAACGAGCACATATACATACGGCAAACATAATATCGGGCCTACTTGCGGTAAGATAAAGCAAACTACCTATCATACCTCGATATAGACGAATGTCTACATCCTTACCGCCCGTATCCTTGTCAAGATGCGTAGTCGTGCTCATCGGAGTCTTTTTCCCGGAGGCATTCTCCATTCCAAATCGCTTTAGCAACTCCACCGTGTACTTCGTTTGGTGAATGAAGATTGCATCGTTCATTTGGCGAATTTGGAGACCTAAGAAATATTTGAGTTCGCCCATGTGGCTCATCTCAAATTGTTCCTTCATAACATTAGAAAACTCTTCGCAAAGAGTGAAGTTAGTAGCACCGAAAATGATATCATCAACATAAATTTGAACTAATAAAATATCATTATTCGCATGCTTAATAAAAAGTGTTGAATCGGCTTCGCCCATTTTAAAATTCAAATCCAAAAGAAAATTCTTTAGGCGATCATACCAAGCTCGAGGAGCTTGTCTCAAACCATAAAGAGCTTTCTTTAGTTTAAAAACGTGATTTGGAAATTTGTCATTTATGAAGCCCGGAGGTTGAGAAACGTAAACTTCCTCAACGACATCTCCGTTTAAAAATGCACTTTTAACATCCATTTGAAATAATTTAAAATTCTTATGGCATGCAAAAGACAAAAGTAATCTAATTGATTCTAATCTAGCTACCGGAGCGAAAGATTCTTCGAAATCGATACCTTCCTCTTGACGATAGCCTTGAGCTACTAACCGAGCTTTGTTCCGGACGACGACTTGGTTTTCGTCGGTCTTGTTCTTGAAGATCCACTTTGTCCCTATGACGGTGTGGTTCTTCGATGGCAATGGAACAAGCTCCCAAACTTCATTCCTCTCGAATTGAATGAGCTCCTCCTCCATGGCTAAGATCCAAGCGCTATCTTCACATGCTTCATTAATATTCTTTGGCTCTATCGAGAGGCAAAGGCACAATTTGCGAAGTGGTGAACTTGCGATCTCGTCTTGACACTATCATAGATATTGCCAATGACTTGTTCATGGGGATGGTCACGAACCGAATGAAGCCGTTTGGGAATACCTTGATCACTTGGAACATTCTCAACAACTTCATTAGTTGGGTTAGTCTCAATAGAATCAATAGAATCATTAGACTTAGAATTTTCAAACGAATCACATAAAACATCCATAGAATCATTATCATTTGAAATTCTAGTTGGAACAAATCCTTCATTAAATGAGACATGAAGCGACTCCTCGATCGTTGAGGTTCGTTTGTTGAATATCCGGTAGGCTTTGCTACGCGTAGAGTATCCAACAAAGATTCCCTCATCGGATCTTGGATCGAATTTGTCCAAACTATCATATGTGTTCTTAATAAAACATTTTGAACCGAAAACACGAAAATGTTTAACTTGAGGCAACCTACCAAACAACAATTCATAACACGTTTGTTTAGTGCCGGGCCTCAAAAGTATTCTATTAAACACATAGCAAGCGGTGTGTACCGCTTCCGCCCAAAATTGATGGCCAAGTTGGCTATCATCAAGCATAGTGCGAGCACACTCCACTAGCGTCCTATTCTTTCTCTCAACTACACCATTTTGAGGCGGTGCACGAGGGAAAGAGAAGGTGTGAGTAATACCAACTTCATCACAAAATGTCTCAAAAGACTCATTCTCAAATTCACCTCCATGATCACTACGAATAGTGACAATGGTGGTTCCTAAGAGATTTTGTACTTTCTTAACAAAAATTGTGAAGTTTTCAAAAGCTTCATTTTTATTGCACAATGAAAATACCCAAGTAAATCTTGAATAGTCATCTACGATGACAAGTCCATACCTTGCATTTCCTAAGGAAGCTACTCTAGTTGGCCCAAATAAATCTAGATGTAATAGCTCTAGTGGCCTTTTAGTAGAAATGCTTTTCTTAGGTTTAAATGAAGATTTAGGAAGCTTGCCGCGTTGACAACAATCACAAAAACTTTTCTTTTCAAAAACTAGCTTCGGAAAACCTTTAATAGAATTCAATTTTGAAAGCTTATATAGTGTTCCAAAGTTCACATGTCCAAAGCGTCGATGCCATAAGTGTTGTTCACTTGTGTTGGCAACGAGACATTGTTCATATGACTTAGGAAGATCCAAAATATAAATGTCTTTACGACGAGTTCCGAAAAATAATAATTTTTCATTATCCTTTCTTAAAATATGACACAATCCTTTCGCAAAGCTAACTTTGTAACCTTTGTCACAAAGTTGGCTTATTGAAATAAGATTATGATTTAAACCACTAACAAGATAAACATCACTAATTAATGGTTTAGAGGGGTTACCGACTTTACCAACACCTATGATGGTTCCGCTCTCGTTGCCTCCAAATACGACGCGGTTTCCATTCGCAATGGGAACCACTCCGGAGAGCAATCGAGCGTCACCCGTCATGTGTTTTGAACACCCGCTATCGAGTATCCAATTCCCTTTGGAGCTAAATTTAAATTTGTTGCTCCTTTCCTTTTTCTTTTCCTTGAGTACCTAAAGATAGACACTTTCATATCATGGTACCCAAGGTCATTGGGTCCAAGGGATTAGACCTTTGGAAGCCAAGTCCAAGTGGACTTAGACTTCCCCACATAATTCTTACTATGTACAACATCCGAAAAATAAGCATTCATGTACATTTGTTTTTCGTCCATGCTTGTGTCCGTTGGGCTCCAAATAGTAAATATTTTGGGAGCCATCATCCTATTGGGTGCATGCATGCGACGTTGATTTCTACGTGATGCATGTTGTGGATAGGCATATGGGACATGATGGAATGGTGCACGACGAGAATTATTCATATGATGCGGTGGGTGAACATATGCATGTGTGGGAACACGTGCGTGAGGGTGTCTCACATGGTGTGCACGTGCCCGAGAATGTGTTGCATAAAAATCATCATATGTGTGAGATGGTGGAGTAGGACGTGTGTTCCTACGTGGCATGTTATTGGTGTACATGTAGGCATGCCCCTTCTTTGGAGGTCCACCCAAGGTGGGTTTCTTTCCAAAAGAGGGCGTGGACGAGGTGGAAGCACCATTGGTAGATGAACTACCAATAGAGTGTTTGCTACCACTCGTAGAGTCACCGGAAGTTGGCCTAACAAAAGTAGTGGCCGCTTTGGATGGACATCCCGTCGTATACCCCAAACCAATGTGGTGATTGGCCGGAAGTAAGTCACTTAGGATTTTATCCAAATGGTCCTTACCTTTGTTGAATTTGTTAATTCGGCCCAATGTGTTCTCATATTTCTCTTTGAGAGAACGCAAAGAAGTATCCAAAGTGGATATTTGCGAAGTGAGCACATAAACACGAGATTTAAGATTCTCGTTCTCAATACTCAAAGTCGAGTTTTGAGAAGTTAAATCCGCTATCTCATGTTCTTCCGCATCCTCGATGCTAACATGTTCAAGTTTAGATTTGAGATTAACAATCTCATTTCTTAACTCTTCAACAACGGTGTCGTTGTTGGTGATGATAGTCTTAGGCGATGTTTGAATGCTAGCTAGGTCATCTTTTACCTTAGTATATCTATTTACTAACTTAGTGTATTTTGACCAAAGTTGAGAGTTAGCATTTCTAAGATCATCCATCGTTACCTCATCGCTTTCGTCATTACTATCATCGGAAGAGGAGGATCCTTGATCGTTCTCCTCTCTTGCCATGAAGCACATATGTGCTTGCTCCACTTTCTCATCATCCGAATCTCCGCTTGAGGAATCCTCGGAGTCGGTGAATGTTGCTCCGACAAGTCCTTTCTTGTACCCCTTTTTGTATTTCTTGGACTTATCGAATTTTGGCGCCTTCCACTTCTCCTTGTGCTTATTGAGGGGACACTCCGCTTTCATGTGTCCCGGCTTATTACACTTGAAACACAAAGGAGAGGAAGAGGCGTTAGTAGAACCAAATTTAGCTTTGTTCTTGAAGTTACCTTTTCGGAAGAAACGGTTGAACTTCTGGCCATGAGTGCCATGGACTCCAAGTCTAACTCGTTTTCCGAGTCTTCATCATCAGAAGATGTGGATGAAGCCGCCTTGAATGCAATCGCCTTTTTCTTAGGCGCATCTAGGTTCAAATATGACTTCATCTTTTCTTGTAGCTTCACCTTGCTATCTTTGCGTACCTCGTATGACATCAAAGTACCCATTAGTTGAACTACGGTATATTTGTTCATGTCATTACCTTCCTCGATGGCGAAGGTACGTTTTTCCCAAGAAGAGGGAAGTCCTTCAATAAGCTTTAAGCACTTCTCCTTTTGAGTGTAGATCTTGCCGAGGGCCTCTAACTCGTTTATTATGTCAACGAAGCGAGCGTAATATTCTTTCATCTTCTCGCCCTGTTGCATATGAAACATTTCGTAATCTTTGGTTACGACTACGAGTTTAGAGTCTCTTACCCGACTCGTCCCTTCATGTAGTATGAGGAGAGAGTTCCAAATTTGATATGCACTCTTACATGTGCATATCTTATTGAAGTCCTCGGGCTCCAATGCGCATTGCAAGGCGTTCATTGCCTTGGCATTGCTTACCTCCGCGGCGACCTCCGCGGTAGTCCATTTCTCAAAATCTTCTTCTTCGGGCTCGATGTACTCCTTCATTGTAGTCCTCCATAAAGATGCACTCCGGAGGAAAGTCTCCATCCGGCACTTCCAGTACCCGTAGTTGGTACCGTTGAAGAATGGAGGCCTCGTAGAGGAATGTCCTTCCATCACCGATGACGCTCCTTCACGGTTCCTGAAGGTGTCATAGTTGGAGGGTGGAGGCACGGTCTTGTTGTCGTTGGCAGACATAGCTGTGTATCTGGCTCTGATACCAAATGTAATGCCCTACCAGCTACTGCACAAGTACTAGAGGGGGGGGGGTGAATAGTACTTTAAAATAATAAGGAGTATAATTCCAAATTAAATTGCAATCAACTACCAAATCAATTTGCGGAAGCTTAAATTGAACGACGACAACGAAATTGACAATGCTAACAAACGATGTTAATGGGTTCGGATCCACCCAAGTCTCCCCGACTTGTTCCCGGTGATCCTACGTCCCAACCACCCGGATCCCCTCCGGATACTTGAGTTAGAAACCCTAACTCAAGATTTCCACTATGAATATCTTGTGAAAAACCTTCACAAGATCAAATCATATATGCAATGGCAAAGTGAATCCCACAACCCGGGATCACAAACTTCTCTCACAACCGAGAGAACCAATAAGCAATATAAAAGAGTTTATATGAAATAAACAAGCTTACCACAAAATCCTATACCTTGAGTTTTTCTTACCCAATAGGTGGAATGAAGGATTTGAGGAAGATGAAGTTACCAAACCCTAGCACCAAGGAAATGAGCAGCAATGGGTGCCTAGGGATGATTTAGAAACTTGAATCAAGCAATAGCTTGAAGAGCTCACCAAGAACAAGCTTCTCTCTAGATCTAGAAATGAGAGAGAATGGGTTTCTTGTGAGGAAGAGAGCTTTAGATTTGAGGGAGAATAGCTATCTCTTTAGAACTCAATGAATCTCTTAATGGCAGCTCTTTTTTTTGATAGAAATGACCTAGGTTCGTATTTATAGGGTCCCATAAAAACAAGTTAGGTCAATCTCCAACGGAAAGAAATCTGTGAGAATTAGTCGGTCAAAGAACACTCACTGACCGACTAGTTCATCAACTAGTCGGTCAGCCAAACAACGTGGACCGACTAAGAGTAGATCTGAGAAGAAAGAGAATTTCAGACCTAGACATCTAGTCGGTCCAAGAACACTGTCTGACCGACTAGTTTCACAACTAGTCGGTTATCCAATGAACGTAGACCGACTAAGAGGCAAAACAACTTAGTCTGAAGGCAAGTTGACTTAGTCGGTCTAAGAACAAAAATTGACCGACTAGATTGTCAACTAGTCGGTCATCAAACGTTCTTAGACCGACTAACGGTAAACAGTAGCTTAGGAGAAATTTAGAGTGAACAGTAAGTCACAACTAGTCGGTCAAAGAAGCATCACTGACCGACTAGTTCACAAACTAGTCGGTCGGTGAGTCAACGTAGACCGACTAACTGTAAACAGTAAAGTCCAAGAAATTAAGGAATCAAACTAGTCGGTCCAAGAACAGTTGCCGACCGACTAGATCACCATCTAGTCGGTCAGTACTTGTTCTTGTACCAACTAACATGCACAACAAAGTCCGAATCGAAGCGCGACGCTTCGAGGAAGTTAGAATGAACTTGTGCAAGAATCCTAGAGCTACGAAATGAGCGTAATGAAGATAGAAACGTAAGATATACTCAAGGCTTAACATTCTATCAATCGAAACTAAAAGACTATAAATAAAACCTTAATAAACGGTCTTTGAGAGCTTCGATTGAATCTTCATAACTTCCAAAGCGCTGCAGGAGCTTCAACGAAGCTTTAGGCTTGAATACGAGCTTTTGGAAGTGTTGAGATGTCACTTTGAATATTCTCGTGAAATTGGCGACGATCTCCAATACTGCGCTCACAAAATGTTAGTTCATGAATTATTTATGTTTTCTCATCATCAAAACCAAATCCGGGGAGTCCAATATTCAACACTAGCCCACCCAAATCGCTAATCAAAATCCAAGCCCGATTAGCCTAATCCAATTTCGAATTTCAAACTTAACCCAAATCAATTTGGATCCTTACGTATCTTGCATGATTCACTGTGCTACCCTCACCCAAATTTACCCTACTTTGTACGCCCCCTCACTCACCCTCTCTCCTAGTCACACCTCAAATTATACCCCTTTTTACAAGTTGTTTAGCAAACTATCTCCTTAAAATCAGCCAACCCTAACAATCAACCGCACAACCCATTCTTGGCCACCCTTCTCCTTCTTCCTTACGCCCACCTCGCCGTCGCCGGCCACCACCAGCCTCCTCTCAACATCGGCCACCACCACCACCTTCATCTCCTCCCTCTCCCCCTCCCCAAGTGCTTCAAACCGCAACACAAAAAGCCCAGGCTGGATTTCTTTGACAGCTTTGCGCCGCCGCCGGAAAACAGCCGCCGCCGCTGCTCCGGCCACCCCCTCCGGAGACCACCCCCCATTCAACTCCACTTTGACCCCCCCGATCATCTCCAAATCCACTTACCCTCTTTCCACTTCTCGATCTCCTCAAAAATCCTATAAAACTCAGATCTAGCCGCTGTTTTTGACAGTTTGCACGCCGTCACTTCAAACTCGCACCCACCGGTCATCCAACCACCTATGACGACCACCCTACTACCGTTGGACTTCTATCAAACCCCTCTATCATCTGCATTTTTCTTTTCCTTTTTCCGCATCTCTAGCTCCTGGAAAATTCGTCAAAACCAAGCCCAGCTGCTGTTTTTGACAGATCTGTGCACTGTTCTTCAACGCCATCACCCGGCCATCTACGATCACTTCTGGCGACCACTCCACCACCGTTAGATCCCTCTTGAAGTCCTTTGACTACTGCAAGTTTCCTTTTTCCTATTTGATCGCTGTTTTTTCACAGAGATGCGCGACAACGACCGTTGCGTGAATCTGTCCTCTCCGTCTTCTCATGGCCGCCCACCACCGTACGCTGACGCCGTCGGCCACCCATCAGGCCGAGCAACCCCCACTGATCTAATTCAATCTCCAGTAGCCTCCTCTGCCCTTTGGAGTTCACATGTGTCGCTGAACTCACGAGTTTTTACCCGACGTCGTCGCCGTCGTGAAGATCCGTTGCGCTACCCGCAACAGGAGGGAGAGATCGCCGATTGCTCGCTATTCGTGCCTCCACCTCGCTGTCCAGAAGGATCTCACTGTGCTACCTGTAGCCGAGATGTTGCAGACGACGCCAATCCATTGTCGTTCAGACCCGACATCTGCTATTTGATCGACGTCAAAAGGTTAGTCCTCTAACGCGTAGTAAGAACCCCCGCTGAATTTCATTTCCGCACCTTTAAAACATTGCAAATTTTAGACATCGACAAAGGACTGAATTTCTGTGCACATAGGATAGATCGTCGACTAGGCTGAACCAAAACAAAAACGTGACTTTGACGGCTAGGAAAGCCCCGTTGAACCTAGAAATAAACCTTAATAGGATCAATGATGAGCTTGACCTGACACCGTCGCTCTACTCATTTCATACGACCCATTACCAACGCTTCGACTCAACGAGACGCTCCCGATGGACGTACCGCTCACCACCGTAGGCAAGTGTGTTCACTTGCGCACTTTCGGCCACGTTTAGGCCATTATTTCCCTTAAACTGTAAAAAGTAATAACAAGAGAACCCGACGTGAAATGATATCGTCTGGGACACCCCACGACAGCCTGGACTTGACGACGAAGTCCGGGCACAGCAACAACAATGGACACCTAGGTTTTATCTGTGTGTGTGTGCGTGTGTGTGTGGACCCCTAGAATCAACAACAACAACTGCTACCATAGGTTTTATCTGTGTGTGCGTGCGTGTGGAACCCCCTAGAATGAATAACTCTCATCCATTCTCGTCATGTCATGTCATGTTATGTATTGCATAAGCCTGCGGGTGAATAGGGCACTCTCCAAGCTAGAGAGGGTAATCCCTTGTCACGATTGGAAACGGATAAGCCTGCGGGCCAATAGGACACTATCCAACCTGGAGAGAGTGATCCCTTGTCACGATTGGTAATGGATAAGCATACGGGCAAATAGGGTACTCTCCAAGCTAGGAGAGGGAACCCTTGTCACGATACATAAGCCTGCGGGCGAATAGGGCACTCACCGAGTAAGTGAGCGATCCCTTGTCATGTCTTGTCTTGTGCACTTGGGCTGGGGTAGGGTTGAGCGTGCGCACGGGGAGAGGGTCTGATCCCCCTCGAACCATAAGGGGTGAACCTTTCGTGACACACACTTGTCTTGGCTTGGCTTGTCCTGTCTAGTCTAGTCTTGTAGCCAGTAGCACACGCTATGGCTATTGTCTGTCACGTTTTACTTTTCAGCGTTGTCTTTACTTTCTTGCACATATACATATCTGCCATGCTGTTGCATCATCATCATGTAAACAACTTTTAAAATGTCAACCTTAAAAAGTTATACACCTTGCAGTGGAGTCTTCTCACGGTTTCTTGCAGACTTCGCCTGACGTACAACCACTTTCTCTTGGTGTTTGTACGACAGGTACCGAGACAAGGTTAGTAGATCTAGAGCCGGTACCAGAGGACTTGGAGCAGGAGTACGTTGCTGATCAGGAGTACGACCAGAGTGAGGACCAGACTTAGAGGTTCCTCTGTTGCTGACTTTGGAGGTTCAGTCACTTTCTAGTTTGGGTGCGTAGCACCATTTTGATTTTTGTTTTAGGTTGGGTGCGTAGCACCATTAGTTTCTTTTCTGCATTGTAGCCATGCTGGCCTCCTTTTTAGACTTTTGTACTCTCTGGATGTTATCTCTTATTATTAATGAATGCAACTTCCTTTCTGTACTTTCTGTTGTTCCGAATTTTATAAATGCAAGAACCTGAAAATTTAGAAATGGTACCCCTACAGACGCTTATTGGGTCCGAGCTTCACAGCTCTGGCTCAAGCGGGTCTTAGTCACGTTTCGCTTCCGTCGTTTTGGGAAGCGGGGCGTGACAGATATGAAGGCCGGCATTTTTATATCCTATAGGCAACAATTTTTTATTAGCATGGAAGAAATATACTACATGCATCTGTCACGAACATATCAGTGTAAATGGGTTGTAAGTAAACTGATTCTCTTTAAAAATGGTCATCTGAAAACGGCAGCCTCCTATATTTTAGTCCAAAATGCAGCCATCGTGGAGTTGAATTAATAGGGCTGGGGGTCCAAATTGAACCTTAAAACACAAAGTCTTGATTATAAGCCTATGAGGATGATGCCTGTCATTCGAGACCTATATCCGATGCCACGGATCTCATATCTTATAATTTCTCTGTTGCTGCAGAACCTGACAATTGTCAAGAAAATTAATGGGATTACGGAGTAAGAAGAAGAAGCAGAAGAGCTGAAGAGAATGAAGAGAATGAGGCATGTAGCTGTCCGCGATGAGTAATGGTGGGTAATTGTATACAGTTTAGCTCCGCGCGCACAACGTTTACAACTTTTACCTGTTGTGCGCACAGAGCAAAACTTGGTAATTTTACAGGTTTCCTAATAAGCGTACACAACATTCAATAATGATGCGGATGTGCGCGTTGAGTAATTTGGGTAATTGTAAACAGTTATGCTCCACGCGCACAATGGTTACTAACTTTGACGGTTATGCTCGTCGAGTAAATGTTGGTAATCGTAGACAGTTGTGCTCAGCTCGCACAACGTTCAATGCTGTTACCGTTGGTACGAGCTGAGTAATTGTGGGTACTTCAAGTAAGCATCACACAATTTTGTAATGTGATGCAATTGCCCCAAATTTAATGACATTGTATTAAGATCTGCATTCCAACATGCTACAACATTTATGTATTCAGATGTACATAACACAACAAAGTAGAAACTACATCTAAACATTTTACAACATCACAGTTTTTGACCGACTAAGCAATTCAAGCACTGGACTATACTAGGGATACATGGATTCCCACCATGAAAAAAATTTAAACTTTGTTACCATTTATGAGCTGCTCCATCAGCTGCATCAGCGTCACTTGCTTCTTTGTATCTTGGCCATCCGTCCACTGTCTGCATTGAAGAAGAATCAGTGATGAACACATAACAAAGAATAATTAAGTAAAAATATTGTACGGGTAGACTTAGAATAAGATAAAACATTTATTATCATCAAGCAGTGATGTATGCAACTAAGTATCAAAGAACATATACAAGCAGAGAAGTCTACAATGAAGCGGGTGTGCATGGAAGGTGATAGCTTCAATGACGACGAACAGAACATACGAAGGAGCAAAGAACATCTTCGAATCAATATATATGTGATGTATTCAATTTTTGCATCACGTCACTAGCCGCTAGTATATTGTCCATCTTTGAGTGTTGAGGACGCAGCAGTGATGAAGGAAAAAATAGAATGTTTAGAGAAAATATCATATTATTAGAATCAGATAGAATCAGATAGAATAATATCATCAAGAAGTGTAGTGGTTGACGAGGGCTTGTGGAAAGGGAAGCCATTTATAGATGAATTTGGATGCCATTGGATGAGGATGAGACTACAGTAGAGTTACTGGGAGGAAACACAAGAGACCCCGTGAGTCTACAACAAATTGCTTGTGATTATACAGAAGAATGCCCGTGAATCTACATCAGATTGATAGCAGCCAGTGTTGTTCCCAATAATGTATGACCATGGTGGTGCGCGTTGAGCAAAATTGATAGCCTCAAACAAAATAGCTCAACGTGCACAACCGGCAAGAATATGGCCATTGTGCGCGGAGAGAAAATTATTTATGGTTTATCAAAACTACTCAAAGCGCAAAACGGGCATATAGTTTGGCCGTTGTGTGCATTGAGCAATATGTATTTTGGATAACACAATTGTTCAATCGATGTAAGTAAGAGTAATATTTCTCTATCAATTTTGTAAACTTGTTTCAGTAGCGTAATGCTGGAAATAGCGGAATATATTGACATCACAGCGAGATCGTCCATCACGGTATACGTCACCACTCCTTTAACGAATCCGGTGCTTTCTCTATTCGATGCATTAGGTGAAATTTTTTCTCGTAGCATGTTTTTTTGATCGACGTGCACATTGGTTAAAATCGGACAAATATTACATGACGTTGAATGCTTGGACTTATTTTATTCGAATGTAACCCGGTTTTCATCGACGCGCACAATGGGGTATAATTTTACCCGTTTTCGCGTTGATTATTATTAGGTCAAAAATAAAATCTGTTACCCCACGCGTACAATCCGTAGTGCGCACTGAGTAATAAAACACTCCGCTATCCTGTTTTAATACTGCGCACAATGTGTTATAATTTAGAAAGATATGCGCGATGAATAAAATCTTATGTACATTCACGGTCACTCTACTGTAGACTCATCCTCATCCAAGAGCAGTCTAATTCGTCTATAAATGGCTTCCCTACGCACAAGCCCTCTTCAACCTCTACACTTCGAGCGATGTTTATCAGTCATGAGGAAGAAGTAATGCTACACTCGAATGTAGACTCATCCTCATCCGAGTGCAGTCCAATTCGTCTATAAATGGCTTCCCTACTCATAAGAACTCTTCAACCACAACACTTCGAGTGCTGTGAAAGGCATGAGGAAGAAGTAACCTTGGTCAAATATTACTCTGACCATATTCAAGCAACCCCCACCCCCCAACCAGAGACCATAGCTTAAATAAACCATCACATTTTTGCTGCAGCAGTGATAATGGCCACCCAACTGAGGTTGAAGCTTTTCATAGACAAGAGGATGAAGAGAGTGTTGTTCGCTGAAGCTGGCAAAGATTTTATCGATTTCCTCTTCAGCCTTTTGGCCATGCCTGCGGGCTCAGTCATCAAGCTCATCACCAAAGAAAAAATGGCAGGGGTATGAAAAGCATTGATGTAATGAAGCCTATAAGTATCTTGGCCTTCTGCCCCCTATATGCGTTGAAGAATAAGCATTGATGAAAAGAAAAAATTCATAATTAAGTAAATATATTGTATAATGAGATAGATCATGTAGTATCATAAAGAATATTACAACATCACAGTTTGGCAGGGGTATGAAATTCAATAATGGCACTCGTAAGAAATTCTTCTGAGCATAGAGAGAAATGAGGCTGCACAGTTTTCGAGCAGCGCGGGGAAGGTGATTGCTTAGTTTGAGAGATGATTCATTGGTTGCACCTTCAGGCTACTGGCAATGTTATATGAAATAGTCTAGAAAATCGGGTGATTCCTCTGACGGAGAAAACAACATCTGCGGTTCCAAATAAATGTGATGTATTTAATTTCAGCATCACGTCACTTGCCACAAGTATATTGGCCATCTTTGTGTGTCGTAGATGAAGCATGTGAGATGTGCACGGGCCATCTTTGTGTGTTTTCGATCCACCTTTGAAGCAAGAGGTCGCAAAGTGGCGTCCCCATGCGATTCGTCTTCTCCCGAACCAGTAGACTGAGCAGGGACAACCGGTGGTCAGGGAAGCATTCTTCGGACCCGCTCCTCGAACGCTATGAAACCATCCCGAAAGGACCTCTCAATCTTCGCAGCTAAAATATCCGAGAACACCCGGAATCCCTCACGGAGAGACTCTGCGATCCTCGGAGCTAGAACATCACCATAACCCATCTGGACCTCAGCTACGATCCGAGCATGGGCCACTTCACGCAGGTCGCCTATATCAGCCCAAAGAGCGCCTTTCTCCTTTCTATGCACCTCCCGGGCGAGGGACAGTGCATCCTCAGCATACTTGGCCGATCTCTCGGGACAGCCAGAGCCTCCGTCAAACATCCCACCTCCGAGGTGAGCTCTGCAACTCTCAGTTTTAACCGGTGGGCCTCCTTGGCTGATTGCTCAGCCTCCTCAGCCCTCAAGCGCTCCTGCGCCAAGGCCGACTCAAGACCATCTACCTTCTCCGAGAAGTGTTGCACCTTTACAGCAAGCGTGGAAACCTGCGAGACTGAAGGGGTGAATGTCGCCCTCAACAAAATAGTCGTAGAAGAAGAAAGGGACCGACATGATGGATATGCCATACCAGAGAGTCTGCTAGTTTCTCCCAATAAGGAACCCCCTCTAACAAGGAGCGGTCACTCGGAAGGACAGATCCCTGCGCCAGCTGGACGGCCACGCCAGCTGGACCACTCTCACTCTTCTTCTGCTTCCCCTCAGGACCTTCAAACCACGAGTGAGAGCGTCTCTTCCTCTCCCCCTGATTCCTAGTTAGCACACGGGAACCCTGCTTGACGGCTACCACGTCCCCCTCTACGAGGTCGAGACCGGTGGGAGCATCAATCTGATCCGCCACGAAGGGCGATGGTTCAGCCATGCCCAAGAGCGGATGGGGAGGAACGCCCACCTGCATTGACACCCCAATCGGTGGGTCGCCCATAAGAATGTCCTCCCCCACAGTGCGACCAGGCCCATGGCCAGAGGAACTCCCCCGACCACCCGAATATCCTCGTCGTCGAGGATTGAGTTGCTGAACGTCTTGACTGAAATCCCGACTCGCCATCTGAGCAAAATAGATGAAAATCTGGGTAACTAGCAATGGGTAAAGTAGAATTTAAAAGGAGAAAGGCTTTATACGGAAGGTCACTTCGAATCTAAGCCATCAGAAGGGGACACGTGTCAAAGTCTCACAGAAGGAGGCACTTCGAATCCTGCTCCCAACGGGCGGGAGAATTCCAACTTCGTGCTTCTGGCCTTCATTAAATGCGATTACATAAACTGAAGTGTACGTCAAATACACAAGAATCGCATTTCCTCAGACCGAGCCGTCAAACCCCGAACGGCCCCGAGCGATGGCAGGCAGTTGATCCAACACACACACACAATGGGCTTAAGACGGAATGTGTCAGTTCCCTGATCCAAGCCCATTGGCATTGTCGGAATTAGGTACCAGCCCAAATTGTAACATAAAACCCCAAATTTATATGCCCATTGTGCGTGTTGATGGCCCATTGTGCGCTGATTAGGAAGTTCTGCTCATGGGTAATTGTAGAACGGTTCGCTCAGCGCGCAAAACGTTCCTTTCTATTGCCCGTTGTGCGCATTGAGCAATTTTGTGTGGTGAATAATTTAGTGGCCGGGTGTAAATGCAAGCTGATATAAATAAAAGTATCACTTCTACAGAATAAAGAAATGAAATTGCATAGTGATACATGTGTTTTACTATATCATAATTGCAACCAACAATACATTAAACCCCACGTTTTCGTGAAAGCATGGATAAATCATAAACACTAAACTAGTATCGACAAAGAAGCTTATAAACCTATGAAGCGAATAAACCATATGTTTGTACCTTTTCGATCTTTTGTACGGGTTACGGATCGTAATCACGCACTGAGTAAAATAAAGACTGTTAACAATTGTGAAACGGGCACAATGGCTAATAAATTTACCCGTGCACATGTGAACGTAGAATGGAAAAATAAATAGTTGTATGCAGTGAGCAATTGTGAGTTTTGAGTCGTTGTGTGCGGTGAGCAATTCAAGGGGTTGATTCGTTGTGTGCACTAAGCAATTACCCCATGCCATTTTGGGGGCCGTACCCATGTATCCACATTGGCCCCCGTGATTCGTTCTCGAGAAATACGCGGATCGAGGCTGAATGATGAGTACTTTCATTTAATGGGGCACGACATTTGAAACATCTGATTTGATTCATGCCGCCAAAGCTTTTCGCCTTTGGTTGATCTCAACCGTTGTTTTTGGCAAATTTCCGACACGTGTCGATCATCGTGTACTATTCCTTCGCATAATAAAAGAAACTGGAGTCGTGAAGCCAATGGCTTTTGCGCTCCGTTCTCTGGTTAACTCGAGGAAATCTCATCTTCTTCTTATTTCTTCCAGCAAACAAAAATGGCGGAAGGATCATATATAGAGTTTACTTCATCGATGCAGCGGGCCAATGAAGAAGGCCGTAAGAGGAAGAGGGATGAGGAGGAAGAGGTGGACACGGAGGAATAAGGGAACCTCATTCTGGAGTTGGGGGAGGCTGGATGCTCCTCAAGTCAAGCTGCTAGGTCTTTGAAGGCTGCTCCTTATGATCCTCGAGTTAGAGTCGAATCGCCCTCCAGCACGCCATACGACGGGTGGCCATACAAGGACGTTGTTCCTCCGGTCCCTTCTGTCGGCCCCATATCTCCAGAGTTCGGCCAGCTTCTGTCGTCGAACCGCATTTCGTCTGGCCATCATGGGGAGATTTAGGGGGAGACCTATCGGCCACAATTCGTCATGGGGAATGACGAGTCGGCCCTCCTGGACTTTGGGACGGGGTCTCGTCTGGCGGAGAATATCACTCTGCCAAGGGATGTCGATTTCCTGAATAGGGTCGACCTTGAGACGATGGCCAACTGCTTCGTTCGCAGTGGCCTTCAGGTTCATTGCCACTGGGCCTTTCGAAATTTGCTTTCCCTTCTGGTTTTACTGATTGTCACCATCTGCAGGTGACCATTTTCGGGGCAGGTCTGTGCCGCAGGGCCCTTGAACTGATCGAGGGGTAGCGCCGGCTGGCGGATGCCGAGAACTAGGCTTCTGAGCTCAGAGCTCAGGTGACGAAGCTGTAGGAAGAATTGGGGAGGACCATGGCCGCCAAGGGCACGTCGGATTGGGCGGCCTCGGAGGCGAAATCCAGCCTCGCCTCCGTGTCAAGCGCCAGGAAGCAGGGGGACGCTCAGTGGGGTAGAGAGCGATCTCAACTCGAGCTGATCTTGAGGCATCGAGGAAGGAGGTTGCTGACCTTCAGGCCAAGCTTCTCGAGAAGGGGTAAGAGATCGATGCTTTCAAAGCTCGGGCCACCGCCAAGATGGATAGGGTGGTGAGAGCGATAAAGGACCTGTTACCAGCCGACGATGCGTCGTCTACCTAAATTTTGCGAATCGTTACTTTTGTAAGACTGCTCTCGAGCGAGTCATATGTAATTGTGCAGAATTTAATGAAGGGAATTTTTGCAATAGACCCCGATTGAGAGCGTTACTTTCTCTCCCCATGATTCCCGATCGACACGTGGGAACCCTGCTCGACAGCCGACACGGCCCCGTCACCGAGGACGAGACTGGTGGCAGAATGACCTTCCGTATATGACCGTGATGATTAATTATGTGTAATTGTATACAGTTTTGCTCCGAGCGCACAACAGATTGTTAAATAACACCGTTGTGTGCGATGTGCAAAACTTGGTAATTGTAGAAAGCGTTGCTTAGCGCAAACAACGTTCATTTTTGTTGCAAGTTGTGTGCGCTGAGCAATTATGTGGGGTGAATAATTAGTGTCCAGGGGTAAATGGAAGCTGGTATAAACAAAAGTATCACTTCTACTAAATAAAAGTCAACCGACGAGGTCTCAGGAATATACAGAGGAGTCATCTTGTACCTCGGGTATTTATTGTATATATGACACAGATGTTGTTCCCAATAATGATCCACTGACGTGGTGAGCGATGATCAAAATTTTTGGCCTCGATCACAACATCTTACATGGATTCCGAATACGAGAAACGGATCAAAGTCAGTATGAACCGCTCTTGCAAAATGGCCTCAATCAACAGCTCCATCCTCGCTGACCATCGTCACTTGCCACTAGTATCTTGGCCTTCTGTCCCCTGTATGAGTTGAAGAATAAGTAGTGATGAAAATAAAAAATTCATAATTAAGTAAATATATTGTATAATGAGATAGATCAGTTGGTATCGTGAAGAATATTGCAACATCACTGTTAGGGTTGAATTTCTGCTGATATTCGTTGGCATTAGTGGCACTATAGCTGGAGAGCTCAGTTTGCGGAATCAGAAGTATTTTTGAGAAGTTTGACCAGATGTTGAACATAATGTTGTATAACATAATGTTCAACATTCGGGATCTAGAACACTGGTTCGTATGCAGAAACGCCGCATTGGTCTGCAGATCTGTCTTGCGGATTCAGATCAGATTTGCTGCCTAGAATGTCGGGATTCCTGAATTAATTGTGGAATATCTACATGAGAGATATTTGGAAAGCCCTTCCTAAATCAGTTGCTAAATTGACGGGATGTTGGATTGAAATAGGAAGTGAATATCTTGCAGGTTTGTTGGTTGGGAAGATTAATTGCTGCATATCTTCTTATAATATCTTCAACCTATTTTGGTATATATTGTTGCATTTGAAGATCTGTTGGAGATATTATTGGAAGATGCTATCTCTCGGAATTTGTTATAGAATCGGTTGAAGAGATTCTCGCCCGTAAATCAGTTTAATGCTAGAGGATTTTGCGGAACCAATTGCCCGAATTGGTTTGGATTCTTGTGGGCTGCCGAATCTGTACAGATTTTTCAAGTTTCCTTCCATATCTACTCCGCAATGAAGGGAGAGAGAAGCATATAGGTGTTGTGCGGTTTTGCGGCTAGGGCACGACTTTTGGGAAAAAGTTCTGAGATACTCCGGGAGGGAGGCCGACGACTACGCACGTAGGATCAAGGGAGTTGATCTAGTCGGTTGTGCAAGGGGAGCTTGCAGGCAAGGGGAGCTTGCCGAGAATACGCCACAGGGTTGATAGTCATCACCCTTCATGGTTTGTATTAAGGGAGAGCGTGTTTCTCCTAGTAGAAACGTGGTGATCGCGTCCGAGTGTACACCCGGAGAACGACTTGTAGTTTTACCGCAAGCGCACGGTGTAGTGGTGAGCGGGTATCGAACTCAGGGAGGACCAAATGACTGTGTCTCTTTCCAATCACATAGCTATCAAGAGAATCAAGAATAGTTTGGGGTATAACAGTCACAATTGTTCAAATATCAAGAGAAATATCAATTTGATAAAACGTCTAGGGATAGGGAATCCCCACTACGGACCTTCTCTCATCCTTGTGATTCATAAGTTTCATTGTTGCTAAGCCTGAATATAGGTGAACTAGTCGCAACTTAATGTAGAACCAAGCTCACGCTCTCGCGCTATTGCCGGTCTATAGCAAACCTAGGATAGAGCCCACTCTCGTGCAAACCCTAGCCTAAGCCGCTAGCGTGAAGAACGACATCATTGTTCAATTGTATCTCGAGCCCACTCTCGTGCAAACTCGAGCTACAACCTTGGTTATGATAGTTCCTATCCGTCCAATCTCTTGCAAACAGATATTAGTATAGAATCACAATTAAAAATCCTAGCTTTGGTTCAATCTCTTGCAAACCAAATCTAGAGAAATCCAATTGTCAATCTAAATCGAATATCTTGGTCTTCCTATCAATTGGGATCCAATCTCTTGCAAATCCCAATCGATAAGAATTCCTAGCTATCCGTAATAAATCAATCATAACCTAACCCTAATCAATTCTAGCAACAATTCTACAAATTCATCACAATTTAGAAATCGGGTCCATAGGGTTCATCCTTACGCCCTAGGATGACGACACTACTCACTAGACATCATGCAAATCTCAGAAAAATCAATAATAATCTCGACACAATTCATTGCAAAAGAGAAATAATGCATAAAAATCAAGTTTTTAATAGGAATAGACAAACCAATGTATTCGCCGACGATCTCCAGCTGAGATTTCACAAAGAGTAGCCGTCCAATCCTAAAAGAAAGTCTAAAAATTACTAGTTTAAAAGCTCCCTAAACTAGAGCAAAAACTGGGTTTAAATACCTCTAAAATCGTCCAAAAAATCATGACCAAACTGCCCCTGCGCAGCCCAGAAATCGCAACCCTAGCAGTAGGCGGAGCGGGTCACTCGACCGAGTGACCCTTGTCACTCGGCCGAGTGACAAACCCTATAAAAAACAGTAACTTCGGATGTTTTAGGGTCTGTCTTCAGGGGATGGCTCGGCCGAGTAGACTTATTCATTCGGCCGGGTAGCTATATCGTTCGGCCGAGTGGGGCTTCGTCAGGATCTCTAAAAATTTCAGTATCTCTGGCCTTTCTCTGGACAATTTCCCTGTACTACTCGGGCGAGTGAGCTTTCTCACTCGGCCGAGTAGGCTTTCTTCGTTCGGCCGAGTATACGCTGAAAACTCCGTGAGCGTATCCGTTCTGGTCGGCCGAGTGGGACTTCTTGTTCGGCCAAGTGGCTGTTATACTCGGCCGAGTGATGTGCTGAAATGCATGTTTCTTCTTCTTTTTGCCTCCTTGTCGCTCCTATTTATTTACTTCTTCTTTCGCTCATCCTTCATTGCTGGTAAGCCCTCAAATGAGCCATGGGTAACACTCCTAAGCGCTTGCAAATCCCTTGATAAATTCGCTCCAAATCGCTCCATATTTCCTGAAATACGACAAAAACAAGAAATAGTGAAAAACATCGCAATATTATCGAATAATCGTGAAAAACGCGATATGGACGATCAAAACGGCATACATGTAGAAAAAAGGTTTAAAATATGGAGTGATCAAAATCCCCCAAGCTTACCTCTTACTCGTCCTCGAGGAAGATAAGTAAAAGGCGAACCCGATGGGAAAAATAAGAAAAAGAAAATAAACGGAAGAGATCGAAAATAAAGAAAGAAAGCAAAGAGAGAGGTGCTAGATCATTTTCTCAAGACATGGGCCTTGCTTACTCATACAGCATACGGCGAATATAAAACACATGCCAAAGATTTTCATCTCGATATCACAGTCATATGGATGCATTCAAAATAGAAAACCCGAGAATATCAAAGCAACATGAAATATGGAATCGTTCTAGAATTAACATCGTCTGAAGCATCTAAAGCGATATACATAATCATAGACCACACTCTTTTCAATTGAATGCTTTCTATTTGGAGTATAAGAGATATCACACATCATGGATCAATAAGAATAGAAAGGCATGATTTTCATGAAATGCATGCTAAGTTTCAATTCCTGGATTTCGTAAAACTTTCAGTAATCTCACCGAGTATAGAAAATTACCTAGCTTAGGTTGTCATGCACAGTCAAGTAGTCACACTCTCACACATCATTGGATCCTCTCCCCCAAGCTTATCTATAAGCGTGGTGGCATAAGTAAATCATTAAGTACATTCCCCATTTTTGAAGCTCCAATAAAAATAAAAACAAATGAGGGAAGAAAGAGAGAAAGAGTATGATATGGGATCATGTATAAGCTTCTTTCCTCTTTTTTTGCATATATACATCTGAGATCCCAAATCAATAGATAGAAAGATATTCTTACATATTTTTTTCTTTTTGATTTTGGGGAATTGGAGCATGGAATTTAATGGCAGGGGAAATGCCAATGATAGAATCGCTAAAGGGAGGTTCACCAATGAATATAAGTATAGAAATAATGCTCAAGATATGTGGAGAAAGAAATATATGTAACACTCGGTTCACTCTATATGACGTGCACGACAACTTTCAGCAGAGCAATGTAATCTACTCAGTTTAATCTCAGAAAGTAAACTAGTCCAGTTATATCAACCTAACATACATCCATTAAACCTGAAAGTGAAGCGTACAATTTTCATGCAATAAGAAGTGATATAAGAAAAGAAAACAGTACTCCAGATATAAGCAATCAATGCGTGAAGCTTGGTGTGTTTTCTACGAAGAGTATACATATAAATTATCAGATTCAGCTAATAAAAGAATTTCATCCATATTCATACATGAAAGTGCGGGTTACTATCTCAAATGCATAGAAAGACACATCATATGATATCTGAAATGAAAACTATGGCATGACAAAGCAATATGCATATAGAGATAAGCTAACACCACGTCATCATCATCACAGAAAATACATCTCTAGCAAAAAGATGAAAGAAATAAGGATAAAAAGGAAATGAAAACTACTACTGTACAATGCAGCACACGCAAGAAATAGAAAAAACGTGATGCATGATAATAAAGGAAAAAGTGGGTGAAAATGGGTGTAAAAATGAAGAAATGTGAGAAAAATAAAAATAAAAGGCGACAAAAAAATGAAAAAGTGTGAGAACTCACTCTCCCAAGCTAAAGTGCATAGTGTCCTCAATGTGCAAAGTGTGGAACACCAAGAGAACAAAAATGGGTGCGGGGTGAGGATGCATGCATGCTGGGAAAAATGAAAGAAAATGATATGAGAATGCGGGTGGTGCATGCAGAGATCAAAATAGTCCAGATATGAGTGTCTCCAAAAAGTACTCCCTCTCTCCCAAACAAATATATACAGATAGGACCATAAGGTGAACAAAACAGTGTGTGGAGGAGGGGTGCAAAATCATCAGGCTCACAAAAAGTATCCAGCGTATCGAAAGAAAAAATGTGGAAGGCATCCAGTGTGTGCCTAAGGGGGTGGGGGTGCACCAGCACCGTCCTGTGGCGGAGGTGGTGGCGGGCGTGGTGGTTGCTGGGTGGGTGTAGGTGGCAGAGGCAGACGCGCAAGAATCTGATTCAGGCAAGCCTAAATACTAGGAAGTATGGCGACACGGGTCTGGACTGCACTGACGGTGGCGGAGAGAGCCCTAAAGTCTCCTCTGAGTCCACTAACTGCCCCCTCAAAAGCACGAATGCTCTGAACTAGGGTTTCGGGGGGAGGTGGAGCAGAGGGTCGAACAGGTCGAACAGGTGAAGAACGGGGCTGTCTCACACGGCCGCCTTAAAGGATGGGAGCAGCTATGGGGTGGTGCTCGGGTGCTGTGCTCGCTAAGTGTCGCTCAGCCTCTGTGTGAGGCTGAAACACAGGGAAGGTAGATGAGGAAGGAGCATCAGCAGAAGCTGAAGTGAAAATAGACGACGAGGCAGGCAGAGATCTCAGTGACACAGAAGTAGGGACAGACGTCACGACGCTCTCAGAGAAAATAGCAGCAGTGGGGACAGACGGGTCAACGGCTGAGGTGGCCGTGAAGGGCACAGAAAGTGACTCCCCAAGAGTCGAGAACAAAATTGATGACAAGGCCGCCACTGCGGCGGTAAAGGATGTCTTGCCGCTCTCTAAAATGGTAGTGGGACGCTCAGGGCTAGCAGCAGAAATGGGATCGACAGAAATGGGCATAGAGGTGGTGGCGGTGGTGGACGAGGACTCAGTAAAAGTGTTCCCGACACTAATAGAAGTGTAGACAGAGGTGTCGGGAGGTGCAGACAGGTCAGGAGAAGGTTGAGGGATCACGGGGTCCTGGGGTGGAATGAGGGGCTCCTGCTGAGCACCCTCGGGCTCTAGTGTGTAAGGGGCAGGGATGAGGAGATCCATCGCTGGAATCCAATCTCCGCCCGCGGGTCCTATATGAGTCCGAGCAGGGCTCGGGAGAATCATGTAATCAGCAGCGAAAGGACCGTGGAGCCACACCCAATGCTGATGACCATGGGGACGCAACATCCTCATCCGGGCCATAACGTCTATCGATAGTGAAGTGGGGCCCGGTGGTCAAAGCAAGTCAGCAGGTAGGTCGACGCCGGTCAAAAGGGCTAAGAGGGTAATCAGACCGCCGCAACAAATCGGCGTCCGAGCACCGACAGAAATAATGATGCGGTCGATGTACCAACTGGCGATATCAATCTCTACAGCGGGGACCAGAACGTCAGCTCCATCAAAAACCCTGGGACGTGTCATCGCATAGAGCATGTAGAGCTCTGGCATCGACAACATCCCGGGCTCATACCTCGCAAGAAAAGTGGTCGCCATTAGGCGCTGTGCAATGTGGAGGCACAAGTGGAGGACGACAGAGGCCTTGGCCCTAATAAGGTCAAAGGCAAGGGTGATCCTGTAATCCAGGTCCAGAAAGCGTGGTATCGAACGACGGGGGTGGGATGTGCGTGGGAGCGTAAGCGCGGTCTGGGTTAGGGACATCGGGCCACTGGAAGAATGCTCGGAGCATGTCAAGAGTGACCTGGCACTCCTGATCCATCAGGCGAAATGAGCATCCTCCAACGGTCTGCTCAAAGAGCTAAGGACCTCTAGTGTCGGGCGGATATAAGTGTCTGCCGACACGGACAAGAAATCACGCCACCCCACGTTGTCGTATAACTGGAGTAGCCCCTCTAGAACCCCTAGACACTCAAAGTCGGCGAGGTGCGTGAACCTAGTGGGTACGATCGAGTGATGGAAGATACGCTCGAATCTGGCGTGCTGGGCGTCATCTCGAAACGTAATCCCCATCGCATCGAACGCGGGGGTAGGCCGTGCAGGTGGTGGAATGGGATCGGCAGGAGGCGGCTGTATAGGTGGTGGTGGGCTAGGTGGAGGGGAGCCCGCCCTAGCAGAAGAGGAGCCAGGATCACCTGACTTCTTCCACTTGGAAGCGGGCTCCCAGGTGCGTGGTCTAAGGCGAGGCAGCATATGTGCCGCGAGACATGCCCACTACCCAAGTAAAAATGCGAAGTGCTAGATGATGGAACGAGTATACCTGAGCATGACGTGAGAGAAAAATCTGATGTGTGCGAAGAAAGCCTCCTCCGCGAGGCTCTGAGTGCATCCAAAAGCTCCCCCAAGCTCCCCCAAGCTAACCTGAAACGCAAACAATAAAATCAGCGAATGATAATCAATATACATGGGAGAGGTAGGGAATAACAGATATATATAGGAGTTGATTTGAGTTTGGGGTGCAATGGGCGTACGAAATGGGAGAATGGAGGAGAAAATCGAGTTTTGGGCAAAAAGAGGGTGACCGGCGGCGGGGGAGGGCGGCAACGGCGGCGTGCGATGGCGGGGCAACGTCGGCGGCGGTGGGTCGTCGGCCGGCGTGTGGCGGCGGGGCGAGGGGAGAAGCGATTCGAGCGTTAGCAACTGAAGGGGCTCGGGCGCTGGGTGAAATTTTGGGGATTTTGGTTTTCTCGAAATTTGCACAGCCGCACTGCATATATATAGGAATGTTACGACTCGGCCAAGTGAAGAGTGCACTCGGCCGAGTGGGACATGCGATAAAATTTCAAAATTATTTTCCACAAGTTACGACTCGACCGAATGACTTTTCCCACTCGGTCGAATGGATAAGTTCCATTCGGCCGAGTGGCATAGCCACTTGGCAATTTTTAGAGCGTGCATGGTATTTGATTCACTTGACCGAGTGACAAGTCACTCGCCCGAGTGGAAAATTATACTGTAAATCGAAAAAAATAACAGAGAGTTGGGCAGCATGATCTTCCCTGATCTGTACTCCACTTGGTCGAATGGATTCTTTGCTCGGCCGAGTGACACTCGGCCGAGTGGCATCCTGTTTTCTGCAACGGCTCTCTGTTTTCGCTCTATTCTCTATTTTTCTTCCTCCAGTCAGTCTCTGCCTTCTCCTGAAGCCTGAGCGCATTCCTGAAGCACTCTCCCTTGCCTTAGTCATCCTCCATATGAATGATCTCTCGTTCTCCATCTCCCGTTGTCACGATTTTTATAGACACTAGACTTTAAACACTAAGAAAAATCTAAGATAAAAATGAAAATCAACTAAGAATGTTATGAAACCTCAGGTTGCCTCCCAACAAGTGCTCGTTTAAGGTCATGAGCTCGACCCCTTATGATTCTCGTTCAGCGCGTGATATTGGGCACATGTGAGATACGCCCGTCAAACTTACCGGGAAGGCCACTTGGATTTGGTTGTTGATGCTCGTGGGCTTTCCTCGGCATCCCCTCATCATGAGACGAGCTAGGGTCCCTGCACACGAGCTCAGTAAATGAGCCAGGGTTGCCCCGCACAGGAGCTCGCATTCTAGTTCATGATTCATAAGCATTTGGCGTAGGGGTGCACCTAGCCGGAAACGAGCAGTTCGGGCATTGGCTATCAACCAACACATGGCCTGCTTCTGGAACACGAGCCAGGAACACAAGCATTGTAGCGAAGCTACGCAATCACAGAAACACTTAAAGAATGCAATGACATGACAATTAATTTGCGTACCGTTAATGGAAATTAAACATGACATGGTAATTGTGCAACATGATAAATGTCGGATCTAGCTTCGTTGTCAAGCTAGTTCCTAAATTTGTGCCTAGGCAAGTATCATTTCGTCGCCTAGTATCTTTCACGCCTACAACAAACAAATGGCCTAAAACATGGCCTAAACCCTAAGTGGCAAGTTTCACTTGCCTAGCACCGAGGACGACGATCAACGAGGGTTCGTCCCACGGATGCTAATTTACGGGGAAGTCGCTGTTATGGAGAAACAATCATCAAAACAACATTCATTTCATTAGGGTTTCACAAAAAACACAACGGGTCATGAAAACATTAAGAGATTGAATATTACCGTATAGGAAATGGAAGAATGATGCCGAGCAACCACGGCGACGGAAGAAACGCTCCGGGAAACCTAGGGTTCAGATCTGAAAATGGATGGAGAAGTTTGGAGAAATAGGGTTTTGGGGGATTTTGGGGGTTTGATGAGATTTTGAGGAAGATGAGAGGTAGAATGTGTTAAGGGAGGGTTTGGATGATGGATTTTGGGCTTGGGATGAGGGAATAAGGGTTTGAGGTAGTAAGGGGCTCAATGGGGGAGAAACTAGGGTTTTGGGTCGTGGGGAAGAAGAAAACGTTTGGGAGGGGTTTAAATAGGAAGGGCTGGTGGCTGCCCAGAAATTAGGGTTTCGACACTGATTAGTCGATCAGAGAACAACCACTGACCGACTAGTTCGGGAACTAGTCGGTCGGTTGACCAACGCAGACCGACTAAGTCCAAACAGTAACTCCTGTATAAAATAGGATTTAGATTTAGTCGGTCAAAGAACAATTACTGACCGACTAGTTTGACATCTAGTCGGTCGATGAACGTTCTTAGACCGACTAAGAGTAAACAGTACTCGACTGTACAGAAGAACTACGAATTAGTCGGTCTGAGTACAAAACTTAACCGACTAGTTTAAAAACTAGTCGGTCGAAAGATGAACTTAGACCGACTAAGAAGGAACAATAACTGGTACCAAAAATAGTTGATGAGTTAGTCGGTTAAAGAAGCATTGCCGACCGACTAGTTTGCAACCTAGTCGGTCAACCAACGTTCTTAGACCGACTAACGATAAACAGTAACTCCTGAGAAATTTAGAAAGCCAACTAGTCGGTTCAAGAAGGTTTTCCGACCGACTGGATCGTCATCTAGTCGGTCGGTGCCCCTTCTTACACCGGCTAATGAGCACCAAAAGTTTCGAAATGGAGCGCGAAGCTCCGGGATCGATTCCTAAGACTCCTAGGCTTGATCTAATAATAAGATATGACTGATATGAAGCCCGTCACGAATGACTTGCTCCAAAATCGACGATTTTAAGGAAGAAGCTAAGAAAACACGACGAAACGATCGAAAATGAAAGTTACGGAGACGAAAACCACATATAAGGAGAAAATCCACCAAAACATATAATATAATATAATAAATCCAGATACATGAAAACCAATCGTTACAGGTGGAAAGTTCAATGATTCGGAATCGGGTTACGGGTCTGTTAATATCCCCCGTTTTGGAAATAGGATTTAATGATTTCGGAGCCGATATGTCGAAATCGAAAAGCGGACTAATTTTTCCTATCCAAATTGGTTCGGATTTGGATTCGAATTCTTCCAAAAAAATCGGATTTGCCCGATGCCCACCCCCTATTCACCATTGATATTCCATGAAGTACATTGATGATGCTTTAATTAACTACAAAACAAGGGGATTAATCACAATTAATTATGTTTGATCATCATCAAAACCAAATTAGGAGATCCAATACTCAACACATGGAGGCTACAATGACATTGGCACTTACCTCTCGATGCAGGCTATGATTTCCCGAGTTGCAAGGTGGTTGCAGGTCACCTACTGAGGCTATGCCAAATAGTATTTCATACTCTTAGGCATTAGAGTAGTGCTTACCAATATTGGGATCAGGTTGGCTCCTACGCACATAGGACGATGTGATCGTCCAACGCGACGTGGGCCGTTGGATGAAAACATTTTTTTCTTTGTGGGCCCCACCACACACCTCTTGTTTTGCAATCACGTGCGTCTCCATCCTCTCCGTTACTCGTGATCTTCCCCAGACGAAGCCTGGTGCCCTCGAGGCACGCTTAACAAATGGCTTGAAGGATAAGAATGGGCTAGAGGACTGTTGGAATGCCCTGCTCGAGCTCTGTTCATGCAACAACGAGATCATGCTCTTCTTCTTGAATGGTGAATAGTACCTCTGTTAAAATTTGGTGATTCAAGTCTCTCATCTCATACTCCCAGGTCACTCGGCCAAGCTGTTTATGTTGCTCGGCCGAGCTAGTGGCACATGATGAAAAGCCAAGCAGCACTGAACTTCACTCGACCGAGCACTGTACCGCTCGGTCGAGCAATGTCTGCTCGATCGAGCGGTTTGAGAGCTCGATCGAGCTATATAAACAAAGAATTTGAGCTTTGCAGAGCAAAGCGCTCAGACAGACACTCGACCGAGCGCCCCGTTCATCCACCCAGAAGCTACAGCAGCAAAGCAACCGCTCGGCCGAGTGATGAACTCGCTCGACCAAGCGGTGCAGGGCCCATATTTTTTAGTCGATGGTTCAGATGGATTTTCATGCTCATTTTTGATGCCCTATTTAATCTAATGGATGATTGGATTAGGGTAAGAGGCAGTTTTTGGATCTGGAGCAGGAGAGGAGCTTGAACCGCCGCCATTGAAGTTTCTTGTCAAGAGATTAGGGCTAGGAGTTTTGTGATTAGAGTTGAGTGATTCTCTCATTGTCTCATTGTTTTCTTCTTCCTTGAGTGAGTTTGTGAGGGCTTGTGCATCTAACCAAGTTATTACTCACGTAAGTAGAAGCAAGATTGTAGTCCCTTTGAAGATATCTCTGATAGTGGAATCATCTCGGAAGTTGCTGGATGTAGATTGTGCGCAACCGAAGCAGGGTAAACCTTTGTGTCTGCATTCTGATTGATTTGTTGCTATTTCATTTGTTGATTTAGTTTAAAAGATCGTATGGATTTTGGTGGGTTATTTTTGTATGTAAGGATCGCCTTACCCTTGCAATACTAACAACAACACAGTAGAGGGGGGTGAATAGTGTAATGGCAATAAATTGTCCAATTAAAATTAAACTTGCAAATGCGGAATAATAAATGCAAGAGCAAATAATTGACACAATCAATCCAAACACAAACACAAGAATATACCCTGGTTCCCCAAACTTGGGTACGCCCAGCCACACCAATATTCACTATAATCCCACAAAGAGAAGTGAATACAAATCCCACAAAGAGATACCTCACCAAGAGGATTTTTCCATACACAAGGACTCAACTAACCCTACACAGGGGTCAAACTCCCACCTAGAGAATTACTAACTCCCACTCAGAGAATTAGGGTTAGCCCTACACTAGGACAACAAACTCCCACAAAGAGAGTTACTCCCACAAAGAGAGTTATTCTCACTAAGAGAATATCCTAATCCCACAAAAAGATATACTCCCACAAAGAGAGAAAGACTAATTCCCACAAAGAGAATTAGTGTTACAAAGAAACACCAAGTAAAATAAATAATCTTACATATCCCTTGAGATGCTTACTCATAGATGAATGCAAGGCATGGAAGATGATCTCCAACTGTTGAGATTTGCTTGAAAGCACTTGGATGATTTCCCTTGAGCTGGACTTCAATGCATGAAGAGGAATGAGATCTCAAAGAGGGAAATGAGAGAGTTTGAGAGTGGCTTAATCAATCTCTAATGATTTGCAATAGCATCAAGAAGTTCCTATGAACTCAGCCCTCTCATATATATAGGAACCCTATATCAACCCTCAATACCCAAGGAAACAGCTAAAAACAAAAAGCTATAACGGCTAGTTTCTGGGCAGAAACGTCACTGACAGTCGACTGATGAACAAATGACAGTCGACTGTTCAACGGCTAGAAAATATCCAACGGCTATAATCTGAGCCTCGACAATCGACTAATGAAGTCAATACAGTTGACTGTAAACAGGACAGGTGCCTGTAAAACCTTCAACAGACGAATGCTGCAGGGGATGGAATAAAACAGATGATTGCACTCTTTCTCCAGAAAGCATACAGGCGACTGATGACAAGAATACAGTCGACTGTAAAATAATCAGGCGACTGTAAATCCTTCATCAGTCAACTGCTGCAGGAGATGGAGAAAAACAGAAAGAGGCAGTATATGCACTTACGCCTTTCAGACGACTGTTGACCAATTCACATGCGACTGTAAATATACAGGCGACTTGTCACGCCCCGCTTCCCATTGTACTTAGGAGCGAGGACGCGAGCGGGTCCGCATGTGTTTAAAACAAGAAGGATATACTTTTTTTCCTCCCTCCTTGGTTTAAGCACATTACGCGTCTGTGATGACAACTTGCAGGTTCTTGCATGCAACTCAAACAACACAGGTAATTATTTATTTACAATCTCAAATCTCACGAGATAGTTTACAACAATGAAAGAAAGAAAAGAGGGTCTAAAGCCCATACAAATATTGAAAGAGACAACACGTACAAAGATGATGCGAAGACACATTGCTTCTCAACGAAGGAACTTAGCGGCAAGGCACTCCTGGTAAACCTGCTCAATATCTAGGCTCGCTCCTCTGTAAACCTGTCAAATACTTGACGTATATTTCACAAGACAAGGAAATATACGTCAGCGAGGGTCGCTCGGCAAGGTTTAAAAAGGATAAAAAGAAACTTTACCCTCGGCATAGTTTTCAAAAACATTTACATGACAAGATGAGTAACAAAATAGGAGTCACATTAGTTAAAGCATGGCAGCGTAAGAAACATATGAGCATTGGCAAGTGTAGTGTGCAAAGCAGTGAGCAGGCGAAGTCAAAGTAGCGAACATGGCAAGGTGTAGTGTGTACAACAATAAGCATGGCAAGTGTTGTTTGTACAGCAATAAGCATGGCAAGTGTGGTGTGTACAGCAGTAAACATGGCAAGGTGTAATGTGTACAGCAATAAGCATGGCAAGTGTGTGTGTACAGCAGTAAACATGGCAAGCTGGTGTGTACAGCAACAAACATGGTATGTGTAGTGTGTTCAGCAATAAACATGATAAGTGTGGTTTGTACATCAATAAACATGGCAAGTGCGTGTGTACAACAGTAAACATGGGAAGCGTGGTGTGTATAGCAATAAGCATGGCAAGTGTGTGTGTGTACAGTAGTAAACATGGCAAGCGTGGTGTGTATAGCAGTAAACATGGCAAGGTGTAATGTGTATAACAATAAGTAAGGCAGGTGTGTGTGTACAGCAGTAAACATGGCAAGCATGGTGTGTACAGCAGTAAACATGGTATTAGTACACGAACAAAGTAGGAGTAACTAGCAGAGCACGCAATCCTCAATAGTAACAACGCGACAATCAATCAAGTGTGCCTAGTGAAAAGCCCAATGTCTGAGGGGGAAAGTGACCAGCATTACACCCAAGCCAACGGGAGCTACTCGTGGCTCTCTACTCACTGACCCGGCCAGGTGTCAGTCAAGTTCACCACGAGAGTGCAATCTAGCATTCCAGCCTCTACTACATTGAACTACCCCACCCAAGTGTTCTGCTGGAACACGAGCCAGCCTAATTCATATTACAAGCACGAGCTTGTCAACTCACATGACATCACGATTTCACTATTTCGCCTATTGGGCGCACGAATTCACAAGTTTACGATTTCAAATATTCCATCAATCTGTTCCATCAATGTCTATTCATTCAAATGTGTACAAGCAGGTTAATTACCAGCAAGGTAGACAATATGGTATGAAATAATTCTTGGTTTAACAATTCATTATAACGATGTTTTAAAAACAAGGAAATTGTACACTTGCCTGAAGTGACGCGATTTGGGTGACCAGGCAATAGCAGTGAAGGACATGATGTATCGCTCTGCATCATAAGTAGAGATATTAAGCTAAAAGGTGTTTAACTAAAAGATATTAATGTACCATAATTAAATATAACTAGCTGATAATAAAATCACTAAAGTACTTATAATAGGTCTAATGTTATACACTAACTTTATTAGAAACTAACCAACATATCTTTATACTTAACTAACTTATAAGGTATACAACATGATATAATTTATATATAGGTATATAGGATATGAAATAGCTTCCAGTACCCATCCTAAATATCATAATTAACACATCTCACGAGATGTACTGTATACTCATTTATAATATTATATAAATAACTTACACCTCTTTCACCTTTCTCTTCTCACCTTTGTTCTTTCTTTCCTCCGTTGGTTTGCAGCAGGAAGAAGGGAGAGGCTCGATTCCAGCGGAGCAGAGTCAGCGGCACGGGGCAAAAAGCAGAAGCGATGATGATCTGCAAGCGGAAGGCGATGTATCTTGGGCGGCTGGGCGGATCAATACGGCGGGAGTGGGATCGAGCAGGGCGGCGGCAACAGGGGAAGAGAGTGAAGGGGATGGCTGCCGGAGGTGTAAAGCTGGGCGGAGTTTAAAGAGGAGGTGTGGGTTCGCTTAGAGGCGGGGTCGGAGGTCGCCGGAGATGGGTTGATCCGCAGGCGGGTCGTCCGATGATGCAGGCGATGGTGCAGGTGTCGGGGTCGGGGGTCCTCTGGTTTGGGTGAAGCAGGGGAAAGGCCGTTCGACGGTGAGGCTGGAGGCGGTCTAGTCGACGGTGATACTGTGGCAACATCCGACGGCGGAGTGTGCAGGCGGAAGCGGCGAGAGGGCAGTTGTTCGGTGGTGTGGGTGAAGAGAGGAAAGGCGTGCGGGCTAGTGTCAGGGGTCAATTGTTGAGTATTGGACTTCTCCATACTTGGTGTTAATGATGAGCAAACATAAATACTTGTGACTAATCCACTATTTTGCAGTTAATCCATTGCTTAAGCTTATTATGAAGATCAACTAGCAATGGATGACTCTCAAACGTCATTGAAGGCAAATGATATGAATTGGATGATCGTAGATTGATGATTGAAGCTCCGTAAAGACTTCAAGCTCATACGATGGAAAGAAGAGATTTTTCGTTAATGTAATTTTTCTTTTATCTCTTCTAGTATGTAGCTTAGAAGTAGAACTTTGATGGAGCACTCACACACTTCTACATTCTGTCTTAGGACATCTTTAGACTTTTGTCCTTTGATCCCAATTCAATCCTCTTGTGTTTGTGCTAGGATTGTTTATAACAGCCGACTGCTTAACAGTTTACAGTCGCCTGTCTCATCAACAGTCGACTGTGTTTTGTTCTACAGTCGCCTGTTATGCACAGACTATTACAATGTAGTTTGTGGGCCCTCTCTTATTATCTCGCACAGGCTACTGTTGAACGTTTAACAGGCGCCTGTCCTAGAGATAGTCGACTGTGAATGGTTCATCAGTCGCCTGTCTCTCCTTGCCCAAACTCTGTTTGATCCGATTTCTACGGCCAGTCGACTTATGCTATATATACAGTTGACTGTCTATTAGATCAGTCGACTGTCTATGCTGCAACAGTCGCCTGTCTGTAAGTCTATTCTTTGACTCAGCTCTCTGGAAATTTCTCCTGTCTGTGACAGTCGTCTGTTTAAGGATATACAGTCGCCTGTTCTGATTGACAGTCGACTGTGTTCCTTGCATCAGTCGTCTGTCCTGTATCTTGTGAGATTTCCAGTATTTTATCTAACTTACTCTTCTCTCGGCCAGTTGCCTGTTGAAGAATGTACAGTCGCCTGTTGGTTTAACAGACGACTGTCTTGGCTTCATCAGTCCACTGTCCACGTGGTAAGTTACCGTTATGAATTCTCACCTACCCTTGCTGACTGTGCAACAGTCGACTGTGGTTTGTTCAACAGTCGACTGTCGCGAGTTCAGATTATATCCGTTGAGATTTTTCTCACGGATTTCGATTGGGTTTTAGCCTAAACTGTTTTGTGGATTTGATAAATCTATAAATAGAGCTTCTACTGTTCCATTGGAAGGTTACTCATTCATTGCAAAATCCTTCAAGCTTTCATTTCCAAAGATCAAAGCTCTCAAATCCAAAGCCCTAAGTATTTCCAAATCTTGTTATCTTGCTCTCCAACCTAGAACCAAAGTTTGATCTTCTAGGCATTTGGTGCAGTCAAGAGAAAGGGCTTTCTCCTCTCTTTCAAGAGAGCTCTTCAACACACATCACACTTCTCCTTCAAGTTCTACTTCAAGGAATAGGTGATTGTAAGTGTTGCTTTCAGATTTCATAACGTCTTTATTTGAATTGTGCTCTCGGTTGTGAGAGTGGTTTTTGCTTGCTCCCTGGTTGTGGGAATCAAGGACATCGATTGTATTCGATTGCACTTGTAGGGTTGCTACAAGTGGGTTTTAAGGAAACCTCAAGTTAGGGTTCTAACTTCAGTATCCGGTGGTATCCGGGTGATAGGGACGTAGGATTACCGGGAACAAGTCGGGAGTTGACTTGGGTAATCCGAACCCTTGAAACATATCTGCGTTTGCGTGTGTCTCTCTTTGGGTTGTTTTTCTATTCCGCACTATTTGTTGGATTGCATTTTATTTGGCGTAAATTCCTTTTAAATTTGCATAAACACTATTCAACCCCCCCTTCTAGTGTTTTCCCCATAGACAAGGTCCTTACAATTGGTATCAGAGCCCAAGGTTTCATCTATGGCATCCAACAACAACAACGTTCCTCCGCCGCCTTCGTACAACAATCACGACCGTGATGGAGCATCCACACTTTTCGAAGGTCAATCTACGGTACGTCCTCCACGTTTCAATGGTACTAACTTTGGTTATTGGAAGTGTAGGATGGAGACATTCCTTAGGAGTTCTTCTCTTTGGAGAACTCTCCACAAGGAGTACGTCGAGCCCTCCGAAGATGATTTTGAAAATGGACGACTTCCGAGAAGTCTGCCAAAGTCAACAACGCTAAAGCAATGAACGCTCTTCATTGTGCGTTGGACCCGAATGAGTTCAACAAGATATGCACATGTAAGAGTGCATATCAAATTTGGAACCATCTCATCGTTACCCACGAGGGAACGAACAAGGTAAAGCTTTCAAAGTTATATGTTGCCGTGCAAAACTTCGACTTGTTTCACATGCAGGAAAATGAGAGCATTGCGTCGATGTACGGACGCTTTACCGACATCATAAACGAATTGGAAGCCCTTGGCCAAATATACACCGAGCCTGAAAAGGTAAGGAAGATCATCATGGGGATGACCTCCAAATGGGAAAGACGAGCAATCGTCATTGAGGAGGTCAATGACTTGAAGAACTACACCGTGGTGAATCTCATCGGGACTCTTATGTCTTACGAAGTAAGACGGGATAACCGATTGAAGATTCGAGCCATGATGAATCCCTCGGAGGCCAAGAAGAAAGCTTTGGCATTCAACGCCAATTCGTCATCCTCCGAAAGTGATGAATCCGAGAACGAGATGGATTTGGGTGAAATGGCCCAAATGGCGAAGAAGTTCATACGCTTCATGTTGATTCCTATTTTCATGATGTTATTATGAATAGTAATTATGTTAGATTTGGGTGAAATGGCCCAAATGGCGAAGAAGTTCATACGCCCAAATGGGAAGCGGAAGTCCACTTAGACTTGGCTTCCAAAGGGCTAAGCCCCTTGGACCCAACAAATATTGGGTACCATAAGCTTATGGTATATTATATAGGTACCCAAGAGAAAGAAGAAGAGCAATAAATGCCTTATTAGCTCTAAGGGAAAGGATGGATTCTTGATAGCGGTTGCTCCAAACACATGACGGGAGATCCCTCATTGCTCTCCGAAGTGATTAGCATCAAAGATGGTGCAACGGTCACTTTTGGAGGTAATCAAAAGGGAACCATCATTGGAGTAGGTATCGTTGGTAATCCTTCCAAACCCCTAATTACTAATGTTTATCTTGTTAGTGGTCTTTGTCACAAACTCATTTCCATTAGTCAACTTTGTGACAAAGGTTACAATGTTAACTTTGGGGAAGGATTGTGTACTATTGTTGATTGTGATTCAAATGTTTTATTTTCTGGTATTAGGCGTAAAAATATTTATTATTTGAGCTTGCCTAAAACCGTAGAACATTGCTTAGTTGCTAATACAAGTGAACAACTATTATGACATCGCCGTTTTGGTCATGTTCACTTCAAGCACTTATATAAGTTAGCTAAGCATGATCTAGTCAAAGGTTTTCCTAAGATTGTTTTTAATAAGAAAAACTTTTGTGTTTCATGTCAAAGAGGTAAACTAAGTAAATCTTCATTTAAGCTTAAAGAAGGGATTACTTCTAAGAGGCCCCTAGAACTTCTTCATCTAGATTTATTTGGGCCAACTAGAACCGCTTCTTTAGGTAATGCTCATTATGGACTAGTTGTCGTTGACGACTTTTCTAGATTTACTTGGGTTTCATTCTTAACTAATAAGAATGAAGCTCATGAAGAGTTTACCAAATTTGCAAAGAAGATTCAGAATCTTTTAGGATCCACCATTATCACTATTCGTAGTGATCATGGAGGAGAATTTGAGAATGAGTGTTTACTAAGTTTTCTGATGACTCCGGGATAACTCATAACTTTTCCTTTCCTCGTGCACCACCACAAAATGGTGTTGTAGAAAGAAAGAATAGGACTCTTATTGAGTGTGCTCGCACTATGCTCCATGGTAGTCATTTAGGACTACAATTTTGGGCAGAAGCGGTGCACACGGCATGCTATGTGCTCAATAGGATCCTAGTGAGACCCCGAACAAACAAAACTTGTTTTGAGTTGTTTTATGATAAAAAGCCTCAAGTGAAATATTTTCGTGTTTTTGGTTCAAAATGTTTTATAAAGAACACATTTGGTAATTTAGACAAATTTGAGCCAAGATCCGATGAATGAATTTTTGTTGGATATTCCACACGTAGCAAAGCCTATCGGATATACAACAAAACTTCTTCAACGATTGAGGAATCACTTCACGTATCTTTTATGAAGATTTTGACTTTCCTCATGTTGATGATGATAATGTAGAGATTCTTTGTGACTCTCTTAATAATGTTAAGATTAATGATAATATTGTTGAGACTAACACTTCTAACGAAGTTGTTGAAGTTGTTCCTAGTTATCCAGGTTTCCCCAAAGCTTATCCAACCGTTCGCAACCATCCCCATAACCAACTTATTGGAGATATTGGTGTGGGTGTTCAAACGAGATCAAGAATTGAAGAATTCTCCCATTGTGCATTCGTCTCTACTATTGAGCCAAAGAACATCCAAGAAGCTTGTGATGATAGCTCTTGGATAGTGGCAATGGAAGAAGAACTAATGCAATTCGAGAGAAACGAAGTTTGGGAACTTGTACCTCTTCCAAGTGGTCACCAAGCTATTGGGACCAAATGGATCTTCAAGAACAAGACGGATGAAAACGAGGTAATCACACGGAACAAAGCAAGGTTAGTAGCTCAAGGCTACCGGCAAGAAGAAGGTATTGATTTCGAAGAATCTTTTGCCCCGTAGCTAGATTAGAAGATATTAGGTTGCTTTTATCTTTTGCATCCCATAAGAATTTTAAATTATTTCAAATGGATGTTAAAAGTGCATTTTTAAATGGATTTGTAAATGAGAAGTCTATGTTTCTCAACCTCCCGGTTTTATTCATGAGAAATTTTCAAACAATGTTTTCAAACTTAAGAAAGCGTTGTATGGATTGAGACAAGCTCCTAGAGCTTGGTATGATCGCCTTAAGACCTTTCTTTTGAATTTAGGTTTTAAAATGGGAGAAGTTGATTCTACACTCTTCATTAAAGATTATGAAAATGACATTCTTTTGATTCAAGTTTATGTAGATGATATTATTTTCGGTTCTACTAACTTTAATCTTTGTCAAGAATTTTCCAAGTCTATGAAGGATGAGTTTGAGATGAGCCACATGGGAGAGCTCACCTACTTCCTTGGATTGCAAATTCGACAAATGGAGAATGGCACGTTCATACATCAGACAAAGTACACATGGGAGCTTATTAAACGATTCAGGATGGAATCGTCTTCGTGCAAAAGGACTCCCATGAGTACTACTACTCATCTACACAAGGATGAAAGCGGAAAAGATGTAGACGTTCGTCTATATCGAGGTATGATCAGTAGCTTACTTTACTTAACCGCTAGTAGGCCCGATATCATGTTTTCCGTATGTATATGTGCTAGATATCAAGCAAGACCTAAGGAGTCACACTTGATTGCGGTTAAACAAATATTTCGTTATCTCAATCAATCCCTAGATTATGGGTTACTTTACCCTAAGTCTAGCACATATGAGTTAATCTCATATAGTGATACCGACTTTGTCGGATGCAAGTCCGACAGGAAAAGTACTAGTGGCACATGCCATTTCTTAGGAAATTTCTTATTTTCTTGGTTCTCTAAGAAACAGAATTCGGTGTCATTGTCCACGACTGAAGCGGAATATATTGCCGCGGGTCTTGCATGTGCACAAGTTCTTTGGATGAGACACACACTTAGTGACTATGGTGTCAATTGTGATACTTGCCTTATCATGGTTGATAATCAAAGTGCTATTTGTCTTTCCAAGAATCCGGTACACCACTCCCGTACCAAACACATAGACGTGAGACACCATTTTATAAATGATCATGTAGCTAAGAAGGACATCATCTTAGAGTACATTGAAACCCAAAAACAAATTGTCGACATCTTCACTAAACCTCTTAAAGAAGATTCATTTGTGAGGTTGCGTGGAGAATTGGGAATTATGGGTGAATCTGAAATCTAGAAGCTCAATCTTTCATATTATATCTCCTTATTGAGCTCATATCTTGTTGATTGTCTTCCTTCATGTGCTTTATTGTTTAATAAGCTTAAGAAAGGCAATTGTGTCTTATTTGATTTCATAAGTTTTGAGTTTGATTGGAATAATTTGTGTTTCAATGGATTTACTGTTTTCACAATGATTTTATGATGTATTTATGATTAGAGTATAGGTCCTAGGGTGAGTGTTCTTATTCTCTGGAATTCTATCTCACTGTGCATTTTTGGACCAGGACAGACGACTGTCTTTCCTTCGACAGTCGATTGCCCTACTCTACTTCCTCAGTCTGAGAATTTGCATCTTTCGCACAGATGACTGATGACTGTTTTACAGTCGACTGTTAGCTTAACAAGCGACTGCAATTTAGTTATCAGGCGACTGTACTCTCTGTCAAATTTTTCATAGTGTTCTCTGTTTTTCTTGTGATCTGTATTAATTCTCGGCCAGCCGACTGTTGTGTATATGTCAGTCGACTGTACAGTGGACAGGCGACTGCGTTATACTTGCCAGTCGACTGCCCATCTTTCTGAGCTTTAATTTTATCACTTCATCTAGTCGACTAACTTTTGTTCTCCAGTCGACTGTCTCTTGCTGTGTCGGTTCATGTGATTTGATCCAAGCCGTCGATTCCTTGATCCAACGGCTCAGATTGATTTCCCTAACTTTATATTCTGTTTTCGCGATCACTCCCCACGTTGATTTTCTCTCTCCTCCGCTTCGACTGTTCATCTTCCCGCTCGTTTTTCTCTACAAAAACGATCGATTTCACTTCTTCAACCGTCGATCTTCTCCTAATCGTCGTCGTCGATCGTGTTCTACCGTCGTCTTTGATCTTCTTCTCCGCGATCGTCTGTATTTCCTCAGTTGGTTTGCTTTCTCTCTCTTGCTCTTCGTTGTTTCCTTTCGTTGCTTTAGTTTCTCCTTCTCTCGTTTCCATGGCTCCTAAACCTAAGGGAAAAGAGAAGATCGATGTTTCTAAACATCCTAGGGCTTCTAAGAAACTCATTGCCAAGAGAAAGAAACCCTATAAAGCTCTAACCAAGCATGCTCAGTCTCCCGTGCGTTCGTCTTCGCCGGGTTACTCACCTTCTGCCTCTTCTAGCGATGCTCAGCCTTTGATTCATCGTCAGCGCAAGCCTGCTGGTGTTCACATCAGTGAGCCTGCTGCTGAGATTCCTCATGTGTCTCCTTCTGTATCCAGTTCGTCTGAATAGACTCATGTTGTACCGCCTCTGATCCCCTGGTTCCCATTTGCCGAGACGACCTTTGTCTGGCAAAGTTTCACTCTCTCCTAGGGATCAACCTACTTAGGGAGCGGTACATTGATTTCCCCGCATTCATTGCTGAGAGACTCTCTAATATTCTTTCTGCTACTCACCTGGCCGATCTTTTTCGCTTCTCTCAGAGCGAGTCCCCCAGAGCCTATCCATTTCTGGTGAAGCTCTTCTATGCGAACCGCGTTCGTGGTGAGTATTCGACTACCGGCACCCTTGATACTGTCGTCCAGTGAACCCACATTCAGATCACTCCCTCTCTCTTAGGGACTATTCTTAGGATTCCTTCTGTCGGTTCCCTCCCCACTGATATCAACTTTTCCGAGATTGACGATCTTGACCAGTCTGTTCTCCGGGATATGTTTCGAGAGGTTCCTTTAGCTCTTGATTCGGGTGTCAGATCATCCATGTTCTCTGCACGGGGTTGGGCTGTTCACCTAGTGGTGAAGTCCAACATTCTGCCGCGATATGGATCGTCTGACCAGCCGTCTCAGGATATCCTGAAGTGTATGTATGCTATCTTTTCTGGCATGCCCGTGAACTGGGTCGGTGTCCTCCTTGATAGGATGGACAAGGTTGAGTTCACATCCTCGTCGTCTCACATCCCTTATGGTGGTCTTTTGACTCGTGTCTTCCGGCATTTTGGTGTTGATTTGACTCATTACGAGCCCATGCCCTTTGGCCCTCTCCTCGACGCTTCTGTAAAGTCGAAGTCCTCTTCGGCTCTGCAGACTGCCTCGAAGAAGAGGAAGACTACTTCAGCTCCATCCTCATCCACTGTGCCTCCAGCTGATTTGCCTTCATCATCATCTGCTCCACCGTCTCAGTATACTCTTTTGTCGATGATCTCTGGTATTTACAGATTATTGTCCCTCTCACTCCTCCATCAGGGAATTCCATTCCCTGAGGATTTGAGACAGTATCTCCCTCAGCCTCATGTGCCTCCCCAGCCTTCTGGTGTCGTTGAGCCTCCTGGTGTTACTTCTATACAGGATGTTGGTGATGCTGCCTCTGTTGCTCCTTCTGACCCTCCTCCAGAGGATACTCCTGCTGCTACTGAGCCAGCTTCCTCGTCTGCAGCCCCTGGAGACGCTCACTCTTGATGGATGTTATTTTGAGTGATGATAAATGATTTGTTATGTTTGATGGATGATGTTGTCTGCGACTCTTTCATATATGTTTGGTGATACTTTTTGATGTCGTCATAATGTATTTTTTTGTTAATCATGACGTATCGTTTTGGGATGGCCATGTTGATGACCATCCGTTGATGTACTCAGCTGCTTTATATCTATATATATGATGTTGCACCCTCTTTTGTGTCACACTTTGCTTTATTGCTTATCGTATCTGTGTGATGTATGTTATGTTGTCTCCATGTATGCTTCACTCTTCTTGATGTGCTTTTGAGACAATACACGAATTTGATATTGGTTAATTCATGCTCTTTCTTTGATGTGATGAATTTGTGAAAATTATTTTAATTTCGTTTATCTAAAATGTTGATATTGGATTTCACTTCCATTACTCACATGTGTATATGATGAGATTTTATGAGTTTTTGATTCGATATATCTTTATACTCCTTGATTGTTGTTAGTTCGTGTTTTAGCCCTATTATTGTTGTTGTTATTTGTTCCCACCTTTTTGGATAATACCATAGGGGGAGAGAAATAAACATACAAGATTCATAATGGATGTGCTAAGTATGTTCTAATGCTTGAATCTAAGATTTTCGTTGCCTTAGATTCAGGGGGAGTAAGATTACAATGAATATGGATTTTATTTCCTAGATTTCTTGAATTGAATTCATTCATGTCTCACTCATTTTCTTCAATTGCTATATAGATGCTCTAATATTTGTTGACTAACTTGATTGACATCTATGTAGGGGGAGTAAGTTTTCATTGCGCACAATTATTTATCTTTTTGTTTTTGTTTGTTTGTCATCATCAAAAAGGGGGAGAATGTTGAGTATTGGACTTCTCCCTACTTGGTGTTAATGATGAGAAAACATAAATACTTGTGACTAATCCCCTATTTTGCAGTTAATCCATTGCCTAAGCTTATTATGAAGATCAACTAGCAATGGATGACTCTCAAACATCATTGAAGGCAAATGATATGAATTGGATGATCGTAGATTGATGATTGAAGCTCCGTAAAGACTTCAAGCTCATACGATGGAAAGAAGAGATTTTTCGTCAATGTAATTTTTCTTTTATCTCTTCTAGTATGTAGCTTAGAAGTAGAACTTTGATGGAGCACTCACACACTTCTACATTCTGTCTTAGGACATCTTTAGACTTTTGTCCTTTGATCCCAATTCAATTCTCTTGTGTTTATGCTAGGATTGTTTATAACAGCCGACTGCTTAACAGTTTACAGTCGACTGTCTCATCAAAAATCGAGTGTGTTTTGATCTACAGTCGCCTGTTATGCACAGACTATTACAATGTAGTTTTTGGACCCTCTCTGATTATCTCGCACAGGCTACTATTGAACGTTTAACAGGCGCCTGTCCTAGTGACAGTTGACTGTGAATGGTTCATCAGTCGCCTGTCTCTCCTTGCCCAAACTCTGTTTGATCCAATTTCTACGGCCTGTCGACTTATGTTGTATATACAGTTGACTGTCTATTAGATCAGTCAACTGTCTATGCTGCAACAGTCACCTGTCTGTAAGTCTATTCTTTGACTCAGCTCTCTGGAAATTTCTCCTGTCTGTGACAGTCGTCTGTTTAAGGATATACAGTCGCCTGTTCTGATTAACAGTCGACTGTGTTCCTTGCATCAGTCGTCTGACATGTATCTTGTAAGATTTCCAGTATTTTATCTAACTTACTCTTCTCTCGGCCAGTCGCCTGTCAAAGAATGTACAGTCGCCTGTTGGTTTAACAGACGACTGTCTTGGCTTCATCAGTCGACTGTCCACGTGGTAAGTTACCGTTATGAATTCTCACCTACCCTTGCTGACTGTGCAACAGTCGACTGTGGTTTGTTCAACAGTCGACTGTCGCGAGTTCAGATTATATCCGTTGAGATTTTTCTCACGGATTTCGATTGGGTTTTAGCCTAAACTGTTTTGTGGATTTGAGAAATTTATAAATAGAGCTTCTACTGTTCCATTGGAAGGTTACTCATTCATTGCAAAATCCTTCAAGCTTTCATTTCCAAAGATCAAAGCTCTCAAATCCAAAGCCCTAAGTATTTCCAAATCTTGTTCTCTTGCTCTCCAACCTAGAACCAAAGTTTGATCTTCTAGGCATTTGGTGCAGTCAAGAGAAAGGGCTTTCTCCTCTCTTTCAAGAGAGCTCTTCAACACACATCACACTTCTCCTTCAAGTTCTACTTCAAGGCATAGGTGATTGTAAGTGTTGCTTTCAGATTTCATAACTTCTTTATTTGAATTGTGCTCTCGGTTGTGAGAGTGGTTTTTGCTTGCTCCCTGGTTGTGGGAATCAAGGACATCGATTGTATTCGATTGCACTTGTAGGGTTGCTACAAGTGGGTTTTAAGGAAACCTCAAGTTAGGGTTCTAACTTCAGTATCCGGTGGTATCCGGGTGATAGGGACGTAGGATTACCGGGAACAAGTCGGGAGTTGACTTGGGTAATCCGAACTCTTGAAACATATCTGCGTTTGTGTGTGTCTCTCTTTGGGTTGTTTTTCTATTCCGCACTATTTGTTGGATTGCATTTTATTTGGCGTAAATTCCTTTTAAGTTTGCATAAACACTATTCAACACCCCTTCTAGTGTTTTCCCCATAGACAGTGTCCTTACATCAATGACTGGGGCGACGAGGCTGAGTTGCGGGGTGGTGCGAGTCGGACTGGACGAGGATGGCGGCGGGATGAGCTGCCGGTGATGTTGGCTGAGGAAAGGCGACGATGTGGTTTGGTGGCGTAAGTGGCTGTTTTCGAAGGGGAAGACGTTGGGGTTCGGTTATGAAGAGTGGCGCTGAGGAAACATCGCCGAAGAGAGGGGGTGAAGACGGAGCATGGGTTTGTTGCCGACGTGGGTTGTCGGGCTTGGGGCGGAGACTGTGGCACTAGGCCAGAGGCGGTGTTCGGAGAGATGGGAGGGCTAACGACGTCCAAGGCGAGGGAAACCGGGGAAGGAGGTTCGAGGCAGGGGAGGGGCGTTGTGGGTGGTCGTGGGCTGATCGGAGGATGGCGGTTTGGGATCGTCAGCGTGAAGAGCTATCGGGGGTGGCCGTGCGATGTGGGCTCGAGATCAGCAGGGTGGCTCGGAGTTGGGGTTTGATGAGTGGCGGGCTCGATGGATTCATAGGATTTTAAAAAGAAGAATGAATAGCAGGAGAAGTTGGCAAAGGACGGTGGTCGTAGGAGAGGCCACGGGCTCTCGGAGCGGGTCGGGGGTTTGGTTTTTTGAAGTGACGAGGGAGAAGAACTGGGCGACGTGCGGGAGAGGGCGTTCGATGTGGAGGAAGTGCAAGACCCATGCACGCGAATCGTGGGGCTGGGTTTGTTGATGCGATTATGGGGACGGGGGATCCGCATGCACGAAGGCAGACGTGGGTTGCGAAGGGAGAGGGAAATGTGGGTGGCTAAAAGGGAAGTTAGCTGGGGGATCATGCGTAAAATAATGTGACAAGGGGGATCCTATATCCCTTGGGATATGATGAATATTTGTTAGGATTATTAAGATCCAATAGGTTAAATTTTGATTTGAAACTTAATCTTATTAAGGTGCAATTAGAGGATCAGTTTGATTAGGATTGAGATTTGATTGGGGAAAATTGCTAGGATCTTTTAAGATTTGATTTTGGAAGACGATTTAGTTAAAATAATTAGGAATTAGACATGATCATTCTTTTAGTAGGATATTGGTTAAGATTGGATTAGCAGGAATCAAATTAGTTAGGATTCGTTATATAATATATAATTGGAAAAGATGATTGTCAAGATAACATAAGCTTAGGATGATTCTTTTACACGTATTGGTTATGATGATAGATCTGATTACGATTTGATTTAGTAAATCGACTAGACGTTTAGATCAGATCAGACTGGATCAAGACATTAAACTCAACATGATTTGATTAGGTTAGGAAAATCGATGTAGTTAGGATTTGGTTGGGATATTAATGTTACTTAAGATTTAGTAGGATACAGTGTGACTTTGGTGATCGACCATGACATTTAGATTTGGAATCTAATCTGATTACGAGATTTGATCTGATTCGATTGGGATAATAGAACCGATTAGGATTAGGAGGGATCGATGCGGTTAACATATAATTACAATTTCACCCTGCAATCAATATCAACCACACGTTAAACAAATTAATAACGTGATCATTAAATCACATGTTCGAGCTATGACAATAATAATAATAATAATAAAATCATATTATAAAACCCTCTTATAAATCATTATACTAGTTAAATACGTATGAAATATGTACATATAAAAACAGGCTGTTACATCCTACCCACCTTATAAAAATTCCGTACTCGAAATTTAATAAAGCTAAGGAGAGGTGCAATGACCGACAACATCAATGAGTTTTAAGATAGACAAAGATGGGGAGAGTTCAAATGGATAACGGGAATCAAGTGAATCAACATTGAGGAATATGATAGGATCACTGAAGTGTAAGTATGGCCAGGGAGTGATATCACGATCTACTACGAGGGTATTCTATTGTCGTCGACATAAGTATATAATGTCGAAAATAGCTATAAAATCAAGGGTTAACTAATTGAGCCAACTAATGATTTGAAATTCTAAGTCGTACTAGGGTCTTCAATTGAACAAGGCAGGGATAGGGAATTCAAGGAAGGACGTACTTGAGAAACAAGATTGTAATCTTACCTATGTTGTTTAAAGTATTTTGCATAAGCACGACCTGCATGGGCCACCACTAAAACCTGTCACGCCCCGCTTCCCATTGTACTTAGGAGCGAGGACGCGAGCGGGTCCGCATGTGTTTAAAACAAGAAGGAGATACTTTTTTCCTCCCTCCTTGGTTTAAGCACATTACGCGTCTGTGATGACAACTTGCAGGTTCTTGCATGCAACTTAAACAACACAGATAATTATTTATTTAAAATCTCAAATCTCACTAGATAGTTTACAACAATGAAAGAAAGAAAAGAGGGTCTAAAACCCATACAAATATTGAAAGAGACAACAAGTACAAAGATGATGCGAAGACACATTGCTTCTCAGCGAAGGAACTTAGCAGCAATGCACTCCTGGTCAACCTGCTCAATATCTAGGCTCGCTCCTCTGCAAACCTGTCTAATACCTGACGTATATTTCACAAGACAAGGAAATATACGTCAGCGAGGGTTGCTCGACAAGATTTAAAAAGGATAAAAAGAAACTTGACCCTGGGCAAGGTTTTCAAAAACATTTACATGACAAGATGAGTAACAAAATAGGAGTCACATTAGTTAAAGCATGGTAGCGTAAGAAACATATGAGCATTGGCAAGTGTAGTGTGCAAAGCAGTGAGCAGGCGAAGTGTAGTGCACAAAGTAGCAAACATGGCAAGGTGTTGTGTGTACAGCAATAAGCATGGCAAGTGTGGTGTGTACAGCAGTAAACATGGCAAGGTGTATTGTGTACAACAATAAGCATGGCAAGTGTGTGTACAGCAGTAAACATGGCAAGCGTGGTGTGTACAGCAACAAACATGGTCTGTGTAGTGTGTTCAGCAATAAACATGACATGTGTGGTGTGTACAGCAATAAACATGGCAAGTGCATGTGTACAGCAGTAAACATGGCAAGCGTGGTGTGTACAGCAATAAGCATGGCAAGTGTGTGTGTACAGCAGTAAACATGGCAAGCATGGTGTGTACAGCAGTAAACATGGCAAGGTGTAGAGTGTACAGCAATAAGCATGGCAAGTGTGTGTGTACATCAGTAAACATGGCAAGCGTGGTGTGTACAGTAGTAAACATGGTATTAGTATACGAACAAAGTAGGAGTAACTAGCAGAGCACGCAATCCTCAATAGTAACAACGCGACAATCAATCAAGTGTGCCTAGTGAAAAGCCCAATGTCTGAGGGGAAAAGTGACCAGCATTACACCCAAGCCAACGGGAGCTACCCGTGGCTCTCTACTCACCGACCCGGCCAGGTGTCGGTCAAGTTCACCACGAGAGTGCAATCTAGCATTCCAGCCTCTACTACATTAAACTACCCCACCCAAGTGTTCTGCTGGAACACGAGCCAGCCTAATTCATATTACAAGCACGATCTTGTCAACTCACATGACATCAGGATTTCACTATTTCGCCTCTTGGGGGCATGAATTCACAAGTTTACGATTTCAAATATTCCATCAATCCGTTCCATCAATGTCTATTCATTCAAATGTGTACAAGCAGGTTAATTACCAGCAAGGTAGACAAAATGGTATGAAACAATTCTTGGTTTAACAATTCATTATAACGATGTTTTAAAAACAAGGAAATGGTACACTTGCCTGAAGTGACGCGATTTGGGTGACCAGGCAATAGCAGTGAAGGACACGATGTATCGCTCTGCGTCATAAGTAGAGATATTAAGCTAAAAGGTGTTTAACTAAAAGATATTAATGCACCATAATTAAATATAACTAGCAGATAATAAAATCACTAAAGTACTTATAATAGGTCTAATGTTATCCACTAACTTTATTAGAAACTAACCAACATATCTTTATACTTATCTAACTTATAAGGTATACAACATGATATAATTTATATATAGGTATGTAGGATATGAAATAGCTTCCAGTACCCATCCTAAATATCATAATTAACACATCTCACGAGATGTACTGTATACTCATTTATAATATTATATAAATAACTTACACCTCTTTCACCTTTCTCTTCTCACGTTTGTTCTTTCTTTCCTCCGTTGGTTTGCAGCAGGAAGAAGGGAGCGGCTCGATTCCAGCGGAGCAGAGTCAGCGGCACGTGGCAAAAAGTAGAAGCGACGGCGATCTGCAAGCGGAAGGCGATGGATCTTGGGCGGCTGGGCTGTCACGCCCCGCTTCCCAAAATTATGGAGGCGAAGCGTGAGAAGGTCCGCTCAGACTTGAAGCTGCAAAGCTGCAAGTTCGATAAGCGTCAATCAACTTTAAATAGCAGGTCCTTGCAACACGAATGGAACAAAGATAATAATAATGAGATGAGACAAAAGAGATATCTCAGAATATCCATAAAATAAGTTTCAATATCACAGAAAAAGCCACCATGCTAAAAGAAAAAGTCTAAAGGCCCAAACATGGCCAACAAAAGTACAACGTACAAAACAAAGGTGCCACGCACCGACAACTAACAGAAATCCTAAACAAAAGGAGAACTCAGCAAGGTCACTAAGAAAGGTCACCGGTGTCCGCAAAACTCCTCCTGGGCAGGCATGGACTCAGGCTCAGCGTCAGCAAAACATCACATACTCAGCAACGGTCTCTGGCTCAGGGTCTAACATGTGACACCCAAAAGAGCAAGGGGCACATGTCAGCAAGTCTACAAGAGACTTGTGCAAGGAAACTGAAAGTAAAGCAAGACAACCTAGCAGTTCTAAAAGTATGCAATGGCATGGCAGTTATAGTATGAGTGCAGCAGGTAAGGAAAACAACAAGTAAACTAGCATGTCATGGCAAGTGTGGTAAAACTATTAACATTTACAAGGATTTCTCTAGTCACGTTTTCATGTCATGTGCAGAGTTTACGCCTTACAGCTGAAATGGCTTACTTTCACACTGAGTGGCCGCTTAACTCCACCCCAAACCCAGAGTTTACGCCTTACAGCTACAGTTGCTGATCAGGCAGACTCCTAGCTGATTGGCCGCTTAACTCTTACCCCTCCCACGTGTATCGAGCCAGGGCCTTACCCCCGAACGGGAATGCTCGCTTCTGGATCACGAGCCAGGAAGTGTTTTTCATGATGGCATAGGGGTGCACCTAGCCAGAACAAGCAAGTACAAGTATGTAACGTGTGCTACGAATGCAACATTCATTCTTGGATGACATGTAAGATGCGATGCATGGCAGATAACAGTTAAAGTGCGTACAGATAAGGAATTTAAATGTGGCAGATATCAATGCATGAATGACATAGCAGGGTGACAGATCTAGCTTCGTTGTCAAGCTAGATCTTAAATTTGCGTCTAGGCAGCTATCATTTCACTGTCTAGTCTTTTTTACGCTAAAAACAAGGAAGTGGCCTAAAAACATGGCCCTAAGCAAAAGTTGGCAAGTTTCACTTGCCTGCAAGTCTGACGTCTGAAAAATACAGTCCAAAAGTCCACAAGTCACAAACAACCTATGTGCACAAGTCCACCGGCCTACAGTCTCAAATTAAGTTATCTTCATTAGTGAATTATCAGACAACCAGAATACCGATTTTTATCTTGTTTAACAGGGTTGGGTTGGGGGTCCTAAAAGTGCAGAACGTTACCTCAACACGACGCGAAAGCTACACTAGCATCGGGTAGCGACGCCAGGGGTTGGAATTTAAAGAACGCGCTCCAAATCCAGATTCCAATCAAGATTCCACGCTCGCCAAATCTCGGGCAGCGACCAAAAACAGCGAAACAAGATTCCAACAGCGAGTAGGGTGCCGGTAGGCGTTTCTACGGCTTCCGGGAGCCGTATCAACTAACCGGAATGAACGGTTTGTCGCACGCAAGGTCTACGATGTTGAGCGTCGTAGGAGATGTCCGTGACGTCGGAAAACACCCCTAGGAGCAGTAGGGGGCTACCGGAAGTCTTCAACAGTGAGGGGGTACGGTGAGATCTCTGCGATACGGCGATACGTCGAAAAACACGCAAAACAGCGAGGATCCATCGGTATTGAGGGAAACCCGACGAACATTAGATTTGATCGGAATATCCGGCGTCAAAATATCCGAGGGAGACGTAGCGTGGAGCGATGGAGAAGACAATGAACATTCGCCATCCGCTTCTTCGACAACATCGGATAAATGTAAGAAGAGGCGAAATCCACGTCCCATGGCCAAGTACCCCAAGCTCCCTCACAACAAAAAGCACAGTTCAAAGGGGGTTGTTGTCCATCAGAGGGTGCGACTGCTAGGATCTAGGGTGGGGCAGGTGGTCGGATTCATGCAGGTTACATGGAGGGCACGGCCTAGGGTTTGGGAGGGTGGCGCAAGGTGAAGCTTGGTCGTAGGAACTCAGGTGGCCGGAGTTGTGATCTGTTGAGGGGAAAAATTGATGGCCATGGAGATTTGGGAAGGAGATCTGCAGCCATCGGAGTTGTGCGGCAACTAGGGCTTCGGCCTGGGTCTATTTCGCACAAGAGGGCGCGGCCATGGGAATTTGCTGACCGGAGGATGGCCGGAGCTCGCCTGGATGGCTGGCCGGTGCGATTCACAGCATGGAGAGGGCAATCGGTCGGATATTCATGGAGGCGAGGGGGTTTCTTGCAGCTGTGCGGTTTAAGGAGGTGGTCAGCGGCGACTAGGCCGGCGACGGCTGGCGGCGAAGGTCAAGGGGTGGCCGGAGATGTCTTAAAGGGGAGCTACGCGTGTCTTGTGTTGCTGTCAGCTGAATTGTGTTTTCATATGAAGGAAAGTGAACCCTAGGGCTTTTGCTAACACTAGTTGTAAAGGGGTGCACTATGGGTGGTAGGTGAGAGAGTATGTGAGAGGGAGGGGGTGCACTTAGTGTAAAATAGGGTGGTGATTAGCTAGGGACAATTCAACATACGTATGAAAACCCAAATGGGTTGATTAAGGTTTGAAATTAGAGATTAGCTAGACTAACTACAAGTTGGATATGATTAGGGTGATTGGCCAACCAAACGGTGTCCAAAAATTATGAAATAAATACTGGGGTGACCGTGGCAACGGGAGAAGGAAGACAGAGAAGACGGATCACAATTTCGACGTCGAGAAACGAAATTACAAATAAATAGGTCTCGCGACAAAAGTGAAAATCGCGACGTCTCATCAAATAAGATCAAATCGTGGGAGAACGACCCGTGAAATGACGTTCCCAAATAACACCACAATCTTAATACTCTCAGAGAGGGTCACAACGGCATATCGCACTATAGGGTTCGGATTCGGACAAGATCTAAAATAATTACGTTTACGAACAAGATTGCGTGCACGTAAAGCGTATAAAGGATACGGGGTCCAAGGACGACCGTAAATCCAAATTGGGCACACGTTAGGGGTTGGCTTGCTAAGGACGCAACCAAGGTGCTATGGCCCTATCGACTCAACAACACGACCCACATACAAGCAACAAAACCAATCAGTTACCCGAAATTGCTATACGCACAGCCGTATTACGAATAGTGGGTACCGGCCGTTACATCCTCCCCACCTTAGAATAAAGTCCGTCCTCGGAATTTCTAACATGTCTAGTCGCTCTAGTAACTACCCCAATCATATCACATTATAATTCAAACCAGGTATAGTCATTACAAGTGCTTATATATATGCACTAGGTAGTCAATCATTAACACTACTAACATGTATTTATTCACGCACATTATACTCTTATACCTATCATAGCCAGTCAAGTTCATACACATTTTTCAATCATTCATATAGTCACATACATCCTCATATAACTATTAAACACTTATTACCTACCATGGTGCACATACTCATAACCAATTAAATAGTTCACACCAGCAAATACAGTCGTAGTACTTCACGTATAGATAACTACCTATGCATAAAACAAACATGGGTAAACTACTCCCGAATAGTTCCTAGTATACATCCTATACCCAATACATCAATACATGTAATCACATCATACCATTTTTAAGTCAAGTCTACTATATCTAATATACATTCACCACTACTATAATTTTCACAATTATATAGTCATTCAAACGCATGCAAATATTTCACCACCTTCACATTACGTACGGTCCTATGACTGTATTTACGACACGCCACATATACCATAGTCACCAATAACTATAACTAAGCACATACTTACCCGTGCATGGTGCACACCCATACACGCTAACATTTCATTCACGTAAACCAATCGTATCATTATTTAACTAGCACTTCCACACACCTAGTTTAGCTAGCACACATACGTTCATACAGGCAAGTTCTTAGTAATTAACTATACCTCAAGACCAACACCTATAACTATATACTGGTATAGTGACCCACAAGCTTGTGCGTAACACAACCAGGCACAAACACTCCTATCATTATACATACATCAAACATCGCTATATTCAAACTACAGTCATACATAACAATATACTTAGAGTTTACCCACTCAAGCTTGAGTGAGACTCAATACACGTATCAAAATATCCTATATACGTAACACGGCATTTATACATATACCAATACCACTCCAATATCTATATATCTACCAATACAACCATATACATACCATAGGTCAATCACACTTAATATTTTGTCAGGCAATACTCACATAGTTCAATCACTCTTTATACCATAATAATAATACAGACATCAGCACACTTATAATTATAATACACTCCCTAATACATACGCATTCATCGTATAGTCACACACATGTAACATATATATTCACACCTTAGCCTACTACCTAAATTAGTATACCAACACATCTATTCCATACATAATTAAGATATGCAATGGTCGTGTATACCTCATGGTATACACACATACAACATCTCGTAAAAGCAAGTATTACCTATCAAAATATAATCCTACTACCATATGTATATCACCTATATACTCATGCAACAAACACATAACTACTTATGCCTAAGCACAATACGTAACTACGTACGAGCACATGCTCACACGTACTAACATATGGGTCATATAATAGGCTTACTTACTTAACTATACGTACACCTATTATTATCACACCTAGCATACACATAGTTTTACCAACATATTATTTCAACCATTATAAGTATCTCCAACTACATGCACTCCATTAGATATTCCAACGCTAATTCTTATATACACATGCATCCCTAGTATGGTATAGCTGACCACACACAAATCTATAAATACTAACACACAAACGACTTCATAATATCACGAATAACTCCGAGTATATATATATCACACAATAAGCAACCATTAATATACTATGGGGGAGTACACTCATTCAAGCCCACATACACAACTTAGGTACATGCACTACGACAACATCACAGTCATTGACGAGCACTAAAGCCTAAGCAATGTAGAGGGAGGTCGAGGTCGAAAGCGTGACGAGAGAAGGATCGATAAGCACGAGTTCGGATATGACGAATACAAGGAGACAGCTTGGTTAGATGAAACATTGACTCAATTGTGATGTTTTAGGTTGAGGAAAGGAGATGTAGTGATACCCTTATAGGATACAGAAAGAAAGTAGTGTAAACAACATAAGCTAAAATACGTGAAATTTGAAAACTGTTGTACTTCAAAAGTTGGAGTCCTCGTCTGTATAAAAGTATTTGGAGATCGATAAAACAAGTTGTTCGAAACAAATTTGAGTCGAATATACATAATAAGAGAAAATGGTTTATTGGCTTATGTAAAATTATTGGGAGGAAAGTAAATCATTTACACGAACATTAAGGACACAGGTCAGAAAATGCTATGCAGCCGTAATTTAATATAATTTCGGCAAAAATTTCGAAATTCAAAGAATTAAATTTAACTGAAGAATTTAAGCCCATGTTAAATGCTTTCAAAGTCTTTAAACTAGGGAAAAATTTAAAATAATCAATATTGAAACTACTTTTAGGGGAACCAGGATTTGCCAAAAAGAAACTGTTTTATACAAGGGTTTTAAAGTACGGGTACAATGTATCTAGGACGGATATATATATAAAAGATAATTGAAATTTTATTTATCTTGGAAGATATCTTAAGTATATATAGTAAAAGGATAAAATGAGGTTCGTAGTTTAGAAAGAGATGGTATATCAAAATTTTCATAATGGTAATAGAGTTTTTTTTAAAACCGAAATGTGAAAAATATAGGTTAGAAAATAGTTACGAGTTAGTAATTAAAATTACAACCAAAAGACTCCGAAATCTACAAGGAATTTTGACTCAATCGAAAAGTGAGAAATTTAAATATATACGTAGTGGGTTTAAAACAAAATTTAAACTTAGCGAAAACTTTTAATAAGGGAAATCGAAAAATAAATTTAAAAGAAATTAAGCTTTGCGAAAGAGAGCATTCGAAAGATCAACGATTATCGTAATGTGGTGATCACGTGATTCGAGGCAAGGAATTTGGTCGCATGATCGAACATAAAACACGCCTGGGATATGACTCAGGAAAATCTACGGGGAACTCCTACGGTCGACCAACTAAAGATCAGGAAAGTTGGCGCTAAGACTTTCTAAGGAACTAGACCTTAATGAACTGCGTTCGGCTTGGCCCGAAATCGATGAACCCAAGCGAACGACCAAAAGAATTCTAGGAGTCTATCATGGTCAGAGCTAGACAGGAAGCACTAAGGTAACTCCTATGACGATTAAATCAATTCCTAGCAGGGAGTTTAACTAGCAATCAGGGGCCTCTAACTAGCAAGCCCAGACGTCTAACTAAGTCTTCTTACCACCTAGTGACATAGGAAACGACTAGAACTAGGCTCAAGGCTTATGACTCGGATGTTGCAATTTATTTAATGTACATTCCATAGTTATTATCGTTGTTCCGATAATTCGCAGTTGCAAGACGGGACTTGCATGGGCCACCAACAAAACCTGTCACGCCCCGCTTCCCAAAATTATGGAGGCGAAGCGTGAGAAGGTCCGCTCAGACTTGAAGCTGCAAAGCTGCAAGTCCGATAAGCGTCAATCAACTTTAAATAGCAGGTCCTTGCAACGCGAACGGAACAAAGATAATAATAATGAGATGAGACAAAAGAGATATCTCAGAATATCCATAAAATAAGTTTCAACATCACAGAAAAAGCCACCAGGCTAAAAGAAAAAGTCTAAAGGCCCAAACATGGCCAACAAAAGTACAACGTACAAAACAAAGGTGCCACGCACCGACAACTAACAGAAATCCTAAATAAAAGGAGAACTCAGCAAGGTCACTAAGAAAGGTCACCGGTGTCCGCAAAACTCCTCCTGGGCAGGCATGGACTCAGGCTCAGCGTCAGCAAAACATCACGTACTCAGCAACGGTCTCTGGCTCAGGGTCTAACATGTGACACCCAAAAGAGCAAGGGGCACATGTCAGCAAGTCTACAAGAGACTTGTGCAAGGAAACTGAAAATAAAGCAAGACAACCTAGCAGTTCTAAAAGTATGCAATGGCATGGCAGTTATTGTATGAGTGCAGCAGGTAAGGAAAACAACAAGTAAACTAGCATGGCATGGCAAGTGTGGCAAAACTATTAACATTTACAAGGATTTCTCTAGTCACGTTTTCATGTCATGTGCAGAGTTTACGCCTTACAGCTGAAATGGCTTACTTTCACACTGAGTGGCCGCTTAACTCCACCCCAAACCCAGAGTTTACGCCTTACAGCTGCAGTTGCTGATCAGGCAGACTCCCACCTGATTGGCCGCTTAACTCTTACCCCTCCCACGTGTATCGAGCCAGGGCCTTACCCCCGAACGGGAATGCTCGCTTCTGGATCACGAGCCAGGAAGTGTTTTTCATGATGGCATAGGGGTGCACCTAGCCAGGACAAGCAAGTACAAGTATGTAACGTGTGCTACGAATGCAACATTCATTCTTGGATGACATGTAAGATGCGATGCATGGCAGATAACAGTTAAAGTGCATACAGATAAGGAATTTAAACGTGTCAGATATTAATGCATGAATGACATAGTAGGGTGACAGATCTAGCTTCGTTGTCAAGCTAGATCTTAAATTTACGTCTAGGCAGCTATCATTTCACTGTCTAGTCTCTTTTACGCTAAAAACAAGGAAGTGGCCTAAAAATATGGCCCTAAGCAAAAGTTGGCAAGTTTCACTTGCCTGCAAGTCTGACGTCTGAAAAATACCGTCCAAAAGTCCACAAGTCACAAACAACCTATGTGCACAAGTCCACCGGCCTACAGTCTCAAATTAAGTTATCTTCATTAGCGAATTATCAGACAACCAGAATACCGATTTTTATCTTGTTTAACAGGGTTGGTTTGGGGGTCCTAAAAGTGCAGAACGTTACCTCAACACGACGCGAAAGCTACACTGGCGTCGGGTAGCGACGCCAGGGGTTGGAATTTAAAGAACGCGCTCCAAATCCAGATTCCAATCAAGATTCCACACTCGCCAAATCTCAGGAAGCGACCAAAAACAGCGAAACAAGATTCCAACAGCGAGTAGGGTGCCGGTAGGCGTTTCTACGGCTTCCGGGAGCCGTATCAACTAACCGGAATGAACGGTTTGTCGCACGCAAGGTCTACGACGTTGAGCGTCGTAAGAGATGTCCGTGACGTCGAAAAACACCCCTAGGAGCAGTAGGGGGCTACCGGAAGTCTTCAACAGTGAGGGGGTACGGTGAGATCTCCACGATACGGCGATACGTCGAAAAACACGCAAAACAGCGAGGATCCATCGGTATTGAGGGAAACCCGACGAACATTAGATTTGATCGGAATATCCGGCGTCAAAATCTCTGAGGGAGACACATCGAGGAGCGATGGAGAAGACTATGAACATTCGCCATCCGCTTCTTCGACAACATCGGATAAATGAAAGAAGAGGCGAAATCCACGTCCCATGGCCAAGTACCCCAAGCTCCCTCACAACAAAAAGCACAGTTCAAAGGGGGTTGCTGTCCATCAGAGGGTACGGCTGCTAGGATCTAGGGTGGGGCAGGTGGCCGGATTCATGCGGGTTACATGGAGGGCATGGCCTAGGGTTCGGGAGGGTGGCGCAAGGCGAAGCTTGGTCAGAGGAACTCAGGTGGCCGGAGTTGTGATCTGTTGAGGGGAAAAATTGATGGCCATGGAGATTTGGGAAGGAGATCTGCAGCCATCGGAGTTGTGCGGCAACTAGGGCTTCGGCCTGGGTCTATTTCGTACAAGAGGGCGCGGCCATAGGAATTTGCTGACCGGAGGATGGCCGGAGCTCGCCTGGATGGCTGGCCGACGCGATTCACAGCATGGAGAGGGCAATCGGTCGGATATTCATGGAGCCGAGGGGGTTTCTTGCAGCTGTGCGGTTTAAGGAGGTGGTCGGTGGCGACTAGGCCGGCGACGGCTGGTGGCGAAGGTCAAGGGGTGGCCGGAGATGTGTTGAAGGGGAGCTGCGCGTGTCTTGTGTTGCTGGCGGCTGAATTGTGTTTTCATATGAAGGAAAGTGAAACCTATGGCTTTTGCTAACACTAGTTGTAAAGGGGTGCACTATGGGTGGTAGGTGAGAGAGTATGTGAGAGGGAGGGTGTGCACTTAGGGTAAAATAGGGTGGTGATTAGCTAGGGACAATTCAACATACGTATGAAAACCCAAATGGGTTGATTAAGGTTTGAAATTAGAGATTAGCTAGACTAACTACAAGTTGGATATGATTAGGGTGATTGGCCAACCAAACGGTGTCCAAAAATTGTGAAATAAATACTGGGGTGACCGTGGCGACAGGAGAAGGAAGACAGAGAAGACGGATCACAATTTTGACGTCGAGAAACGAGATTAAAAATAAATAGGTCTCGCGACAAAATTGAAAATCGCGACGTCTCATCAAATAAGATCAAATCGTGGGAGAACGACCCGTGAAATGACGTTCCCAAATAACACCACAATCTTAATACTCTCAGAGAGGGTCACAACGGCATATCGCACTATAGGGTTCGGATTCGGACAAGATCTAAAATAATTACGTGCACGAACAAGATTGCATGCACGTAAAGCGTATAAAGGATACGGGGTCCAAGGGCGACCATAAATCCAAATTGGGCACACGTCGGGGGTTGGCTTGCTAAGGACGCAACCAAGGTGCTACGGCCCTATCGACTCAACAACACGACCCACATACAAGCAACAAAACCAATCAGTTACCCGAAATTGCTATACGCACAGCCGTATTACGAATAGTGGGTACCGGCCATTACATGGGCGGATCTTGACGGCGGGAGATGGGATCGAGCAGGGCGGCGGCAACAGGGGAAGAGAGTGAAGGGGATGGCTGCCGGAGGCGTAAAGCTGGGCGGAGTTTGAAGAGGAGGTGGGGGTTCGCTTGGAGGTGGGGTCAGAGGTCGCCGGAGATGGGTTGATCCGCAGGCGGGTCGTCCGACGATGCAGGCGATGGTGTAGGCGTTGGGGTCGGGGGTCCTCTGGTTTGTGTGAAACAGGGGAAAGACCATTCGGCGGTGAGGCTGGAGGCGGTCTAGTCGGCGGTGATAAGGTGGCAGCATCCGATGGCAGAGTGTGCAGGCAGAAGCGACGAGAGGGCAGTTGTTCGGTGGTATGGGTGAAGAGAGGAAAGGCGTGCGGGCTAGTGTCAGGGGTCAATGACTGGGGCGGCGAGGCTGAGTTGCAGGGTGGTGCGAGTCGGACTGGGCGAGGATGGCGGCTGGATGAGCTGTCGGTGATGTTGGCTGAGGAAAGGCGACGATGCGGTTTACTGGTGTTAGTGGCTGTTTTCGAAAGGGAATGCGTCCTTGTGTCGTCGGGGTTAGGTACGAAGAGCGGCATTGAGGAAACATCGCCGAAGAGACGGGGTGAAGACGGAGCATAGGTTTGTTGCCAGCGTGGGTTGTCGGGCTTGGGGCGGTGACTGTGGCGTGAGGCCGGAGGCGGTGTTCGGAGAGATGGGAGGGCTGACGACGTCCAAGGCGAGGGTAACAGGGGAAGGAGGTTCGAGGCAGGGGAGGGGCGTTGTGGATGGTTGTGGGCTGATCGGAGGATGGCCGGTTGGGATCGTCGGTGTGAAGAGCTACCGGGGGTGGCCGTGCGATGTGGGCTTCGAGATCAGCAGGGTGGCTCAGAGTTGGGGTTTGATGAGTGACGGGCTCGATGGATTCGTGGGATTTTAAGAAGGAGAATGAACAGCAGGAGAAGTTGGCGAAGGACGGTGGTCGTAGGGGAGGCCACGGGCTATCGGAGCGAGTTGGGGGTTTAGGTTTTTAAAGAGACGAGGGAGACGAACTGGGTGACGTGTGGGCGAGGGCGTTCGATGTGGAGGAAGTGCAAGACCCATGCACGCGAATCATGGGGGCTGGGTTTGTTGAGGCGATTATAGGGACGAGGGATCCGCATGCACGAAGGCAGACGTGGGTGGCTAAAAGGGAAGTTAGCTGGAGGATCATGCGTAAAATAATGTGACAATGGGGATCCTATATCCCTTAGGATATGATGAATATTTGGTAGGATTATTAAGATCCAATAGGTTAAAATTTGATTTGAAACTTAATCTGATTAAGGTGCGATTAGAGGATCAATTTGATTAGGATTGAGATTTGATTGGGGAAAATTGCTTGGATCTTTTAAGATTTGATTTTGGAAGACGATTTAGTTAAAATAATTAGGACTTAGACATGATCATTCTTTTAGTTGGATATTGGTTAAGATTGGATTAGTAGGAATCATGTTAGTTAGGATTCGTTAGATAATATATAATTGGAAAAGATGATTGTCAAGATAACATAAGCTTACGATGATTCTTTTACACGTATTGGTTATGATGATAGATCTGATTACGATTTGATTTAGTAAATCGGCTAGACGTTTAGATCGGATCAGACTGGATCAAGACATTAAACTCAACAGGATTTGATTGGGTTAGGAAAATCGATGTAGTTGGGAATTGGTTGGGATATTAATGTTACTTAAGATTTTGTAGGATACAGTGTGACTCTCGTGATCGACCATGACATTTAGATTTGGAATCTGATCTGATTACGAGATTTGATCTGATTCGATCGGGATAATAGAACCAATTTGGATTAGGAGGGATCGATGCGGTTAACATATTATTACAATTTCGCCCTGCAATCAATATCAACCACACGTTAAACAAATTAATAACGTGAATGTTTAAGCTATGCCAATAATAACAATAATAATAAAATCATATTATAAAACCCTCTTATAAATCACTATACTAGTTAAATACGTATGAAATATGTACATATAAAAATAGGTCGTTACACGACTGTAAACTGAGCAACAGTCGACTGATGCGAAAAGCTCAAGTAGAGTCAATAGAAATGTTGACTTGAGCCGTGCATCACAGTCGACTGTAAAAGGCTCGACAGGCGACTGGAAATCACCTAGTCGACTGTGAACTCTTCAGCAGACGACTGTTGGAGAACCAGAGACTCCAAATGAGTCTTTGGTCAAGATGAACCTATTGGGTTGGATTCTATGATAATGCTAAGACTTGCTATGATGGTTAAATACATATGCATGAATGAGTAGACCATATATCAAGGCATTACATTAACCTAGACTCAAATAAAAGAGAAAGCAATAAAGGAAATATTACATGGATTACATTTCTTTCCTTAGATTCTATGTCTTCAATCTTGATGCCTTGAAGCTCCCCATCATCTCCAAGCTTTGGCATCCCTTGAGTCCAAGCTTTGGCCCTTCTCCACTTGATGTCCATCCCTATACCATGTGTTTAGTCTCCAAAAATGAAATTATTAAAAAGTACCTAAGAGACTAAAACAAGAGAGTCATTAGCAACAACATAATGTTGTGATCATCATCAAAATAACATTGGTAAGAAACACCAATACTCAATAATCTCCTCCTTTTTGATGATGACACACAATATGTAAAACATAAAGAAATAAAGCACAATGCTAATGAGCTCCCCCTACTTATATGCACCAAGTATAACATGAGATACACAATAGTAAATACTCATTATATCAAATGAAATAATGAGACATCATGGTGACATATAATATGTATGCATGGATTACATAAACCAATTGCAATAGACAATATCATGCAAACATGAATGGTTTATACAATCCCATATATCTCTCCCCAAAGATATATCTCTCCCCAAATGCATATGTATGAAATACAAGAATTACATTTACATAATGCATATATCTCTCCCCCTTGACATCGTCAAAAAGGTGGACATCATAAATATCCCCATTTGTCATCTTAATCAAAGATGTGACAATATGAAAGATATAAGGAGATGTATGATACCAAATTGTAAAATTTAGTGGGTATCAATAACTATCCCATGCTCCCCCTAGATCATAGAAAAGGTCAAATTTTGACTTCTAGGATCTAATACCAATTGTAAAGTAGAAGATAAACAATCTCTAACAATTGAGGTAATACCAATTGTAGACAATGAATCTTGGAATAATCCTCTTTACCAATTGATACACATATATTGGAGCCATGGGCCTAAAGTGTATCAAAGCAATAGATATGTAGAAAATCAAGCTTTAATGATACACATAATGACATTGCCAAAAAGAAAAATAACAAGAAATATGTTGGCAATATCTAAGGGGTTTAGTTTGAGACCAAAAATAAGCAATTGTAAACAATGATCTCAAACATACCCCGAAATGAGAGTCAAAATATGTTTTAAAATATTTTAAACATACAACATATTAACTCCCCCATTGACATACATATGGATCAACACATGCATGTATGTCAATGTATTCCCCACGATTCCCATTTTCATGAAAAAAATAAATTTGAAAACATTTTCAAAATCATGAAACACACAAACAATGGGAATGCTAAAATAAACATTTAAGCACAATACCCATGCAATATGCATATGTGTGAGGAACCTAAACATTAGGGAACCAAAGCCAAGAGGAGTTTGATTTCCTAATGTAGTCACATGAGGTGATCACATCCCTAACTAGAGAGTTGATGTAACTATCCAACTCTTGCACACTAACCTTAGTGGGAATCCATAAACTCAAGGATTTCCTAGGCAAGGGTTTTGCCTTTGCAAGAGGGGTGGATGTGGCATGCTTAGGTGCAGAAACGAATTTCTTGGCATGCATAGAATGAGGATTTTGCTTCTTAGCAAAAAATGAAGAGTTTTCATTCTTCCGCATTACCTTATGATTTACATGCTTCTTGTTGGTGTTATTGTTATACAAGAAAGCATGGTAATTCTTTTTAGGTGCTTTAGCAATATTTCTTGTATTAGCACCATAAGAGGAATTAGAGGTGGGTTTGGGTACCATATTTTGAATATATCCCAAGCCTCCTCAATGATTTGCCGGATGTTGTTTTCAAGCAAATCGTGGAGTGAATCCTTAGAATATACAAAGCTTTTGATCTTTCGGGATTCCTCTTCACATTTCAACGTAAGTTGTTGAATGCGAGTTTCTAAGCTAAGGTTTTGAGTAACAAGATTATCATTAGACAAACTCAATTCCTTAACTTGAGAGAGAAGTGTGTCTCTCTCACTAGTGTCACAATCATGCATTTTATCATGGATTACACTAGCAATTTCTAGTTCATGCAATCTACTCTTAGCAATCTTATATTTTGCTTTTAATTTATTGTAAGAGCTGATGCACTTACTAGCTTTTTCGGAGACCATATATAAACGATATTCAAGCTCCTTGTATGAGATCTTCTCCTCAATCTCATCATCGTCTTCCTCCTCGCTAGAGCTTGATGACAACTTCTCCTCGATTGCCATGAGGCATGATTCCTTATAGGCATTGAGCCACGCTTCCAACTCATCTTCATTTGAGCTAGAGGGGATTGGTGTAGGAACATCAATTGCTACAAAGCACGCATAAGCATCCTCCTTTGCATATCTTCTTCGTTACTTGATGTATCCTTACTCGTATCATCAAATGTCCCGACAAGCCCCTTCTTGTGGTTTTTGGACTTGGATTTCCATTTCCAATGCTTCTTCCCTTTACCCTTGTAAGTCTCTTTGTTGGGTTTGAAAGGGCATTCGGTGGATAGGTGACATTTTCCACTGCAAGTGTAACAAGTAGGAACCTTGTTAGAATTAGAGGCAAACTTTGACAAAGATTTACCTTCTTGCACTTGAGCAATGCCTTGAATTGCTCGGCAAGATCCTTAATTTCTTCTCCACTCGCCTCTTCTATCTCATCTTCTTCACTAGGAGCTTCTCGATGGAATTTCTTCCTCCATTTGATTGGCTCCTCCTTGGCATGGAATGCAACCCACTTGTGCTTCTTCGGTTTCTCGGGCTTCGATGGTTGAATCTCCTTCTTGTGTTGAAGCTTCACTTCGTATGCCATGAGATTTCCAATGCACTCCTCAATGGTGTATTTGGACGTGTCATATGACTCCAAAATTCCGTTGGTTTTTGAATCCCAATGAGGTGAGAGAGAGTCAAGGATGTTCTCTACACGATCCTCTTGGAAAATCATCTTCCCAAGTCCCTCCAAAGCGTTCACGATATCTATGAACCTTGTGAACATCTCTGAAATGCTTTCTCCTTCCTGCATCTTAAACATTTCATATTTAGATCTAAACACAGTTTGTTTAGATTTCTTTACCTTAATACTCCCTTCATTCTCCAAAGTATGCCAAATTTCGTTGGCCGTTTTGCACATGGAGATGCGGTTGAACTCATTTGCTGAGAGGGCGCAATGGAATGCATTCATAGCTCTCGCATTGAATTCGATCAAGTCCTTCTCCGCCTTTGTCCATGAAGCCGCAGGTGTAGTGGGCTTCTCAAATGGAACCTCCGTGATGTCCCATAGGTCTTGACCCTCCATATAGATCATCATCCTGATCTTCTAACTTGGGTAGTTGGTTCTGTTGAAGAGCGGGGGTCGAACGGTTGAATGACCTTCTTCATGAGACGCGGAAATAGCGTTGAATGCCATCGTTGCAGTATGCTATAACCTCGCTCTGATACCAATTGTAAGGATCGCCTTACCCTTGCAATACTAACAACAACACACTAGAGGGGGGTGAATAGTGTAATGGCAATAAATTGTCCAATTAAAATTAAACTTGCAAATGCGGAATAATAAATGCAAGAGCAAATAATTGACACAATCAATCCAAAAGCAAACACAAGAATATACCCTGGTTCCCTAAACTTGGGTACGTCCAGCCACACCAATATTCACTATAATCCCACAAAGAGAAGTGAATTCAAATTCCACAAAGCGATACCTCACCAAGAGGATTTTGCCCTATACAAGGACCCAACCAACCCTACATATGGGTCAAACTCCTACCTAGAGAATTACTAACTCCCACTCAGAGAATTAGGGTTAGCCCTACACTAGGACACCAAACTCCCACTAAGAGAGTTACTCCCACAAAGAGAGTTATTCCCACTAAGAGAATATCCTAATCCCACAAAGAGATATACTCCCACAAAGGGAGAAAGACTAATTCCCACAAACAGAATTAGTGTTACAAAGAAACACCAAGTAAAATAAATACTCTTACCTATGCCTTGAGATGCTTACTCATAGATGAATGCAAGGCATGGAAGAGGATCTCCAAGTGTTGAGATTTGCTTGAAAGCACTTGGATGATTTCCCTTGAGCTGGACTTCAATGCATGAAGAGGAATGAGAGCTCAAAGAGGGAAATGAGAGAGTTTGATAGTGGCTTAATCAATCTATAATGATTTGAAATAGCATCAAGAAGTTCCTATGAACTCAGCCCTCTCATATATATAGGAACCATATATCAACCCTCAAAACCCATGGAAACAGCTAAAAACAAAAAGCTGCAACGGCTAGTTTCTGGGCAAAAACGTCACTGACAGTCGACTGATGAACAAATGACATTCGTCTGTCCAACGGCTAGAAAATATCCAACGGCTATAATCTGAGCCTCGACAGTCGACTGATGAAGTCAGTACAGTCGACTGTAAACAGGACAGCCGCCTGTAAAACCTTCAGCAGGCGACTGCTGCAGGGGATGGAATAAAACAGAGAGTTGCACACTTTCTCCAGAAAGCATACGACGACTGATGACAGGAATACTGTCGACTGTAAAATAATCAGGCGAATGTAAATCCTTCATCAGTCGACTGCTCCAGGAGATGGAGAAAAACAAAAAGAGGCAGTATATGCATTTATGCCTTTCAGACGACGGTTGACCAATTCACATGCGACTGTAAATATACAGGCAACTGTAAACTGAGCATCAGTCGACTAATGTGAAAAGCTCAAGTAGAGTCAATAGAAATGTTGACTTGAGCCGTGCATCACAGTCGACTGTAGAAGGCTTGACAGACGACTGGAAATCACCCAGTCGACTGTGAACTCTTCAGCAGACAACTGTTGGAGAACCAGAGACTCCAAATAAGTCGTTGGTCAAGATGACCCTATTAGGTTGGATTCTATGATAATCCTAAGGCTCACTAAGATGGTTAAATACATATGCATGAATGAGTAGACCATCTATCAAGGCATTACATTAACCTAGACTCAAATGAGAGAGAAAGCAATAAAGGAAATATTATATGGATTACATTGCTTTCCTTAGAGTCTATGTCTTCAATCTTGATGCCTTGAAGCTCCCCATCATCTCCAAGCTTTGGCACCCCTTGAGTCCAAGCTTTGGCCCTTCTCCACTTGATGTCCATCCTTACACCAAGTGTTTAGTCTCCAAAAATGATATTCTTGAAAAGTAACTAAGAGACTAAAACAAGAGAGTCATTAGCAACAACATAATGTTGTGATCATCATCAAAATAACATTGGTATGAAACACCAATACTCAACAGAGTATCCGATTTTTGCTAGTCCTAGATTCCTGATCAGCTTTTAGGATTGGTTGTTTCCGCGGGGATCTCAATTTGTCGATTTATTTCCAACAAGTGGTAACAGAGCTTGGGTTCGTCTGTGAAGGAAGTTAGTGGTAAAAATAGTGTCGTTAGCAACTATAAACATTGAGAAGTTCACTAGCCGGAATGATTTTCGAATCTGGCAGACGAAGATGAAAAATGTTCTGATGCAGACGGGTTGTTACCAAATCGTATTCGATAAGACGAATATCGATAAGAATGTGAAGGACTCCGCTAGAGCTGAGATGGAGAGAAAGGCATACCGTGCGATTTAGTTGTTGTCCTGGGAGAGGTATTGGATGAAGCAACGACACTTGATATCTGGAAAAGCTTGAGGGGTTGTATATGAAGAAGTAATTCACGAGTCGTCTCTATCTGCTTCAGCAACTGTATATGCTCAAGATGAAGTCTGGATCCACGATGAAGGATCACATGGATGAATTAAACTGGATAGTGCTAGAGCTGTGGGGTATGAATGTGAAGATTGAAGATGAGCAATAGGCAGTCATCATGTTGTGTTCATTGCCTGAGGAGTATTATCAGTTTGTTTGGTCTATGATTTATAACCGAATGACTCTCACCGTGGAGGAGGTGAAGGCGGCACTTCATACTGAGCAGCTATGTCGCAATGTTCATGGTAGAGATCATGTGAGTAACTGTGAGGAGGCCCTACATGTGAGAGGTCGACAAGGAGGGGAGGTCAACGAAAGAACAATGATCGCTCCAAGTCGAGACATTCACAGGATAGATTTGCGATCACATGTTACAACTGTCAGCAGAAGGGTCATTTTGCTAACCAGTGTCCTAATAAGAATAAGAATAAAGGATAGAATGCCGATAAAGAGTCGATTCAGCATCATTGGGAATAGATGGTATGCATATCCATAATGAAGGTATAGATCCGAAGATGTTTGCAACATGGATTGTAGGTGAAGCAAACATTGCGTGGCTTATGGATAGTCGATGCTCATACCATATGACTCCGCATAGGGGTTGATTCACGACATACTGTTCTAAGGAAGATGGAGGCTCAATCCTCATGGGGAACAATGCAGTGTGCAAGACTGCAGGTATTAGAACTGTTTGGATCAAGATGCATGATGGCATAGTGCGCACACTAGCCAATGTGAGGCATGTCCCAGATCTGCGGAAGAGCCTAATTTCCATATGAGTTTTGGAAAATACCGGATGCAAATAGGTCTTTGAGAAAGACCAATTGAGAGTGTCAAAAGGAGCTATGGTAGTGATGAAGGAAGGAAAAGTGGGAAACTTATATGCCCTTCAAGGTACCACAGTAGAAGGAGATGCAGCCGTTGGTTCCACTAGCTCAAGTACCGAAGATTCAACCAAGCTGTGGCACTATCGCTTGGGTCATCTGTGTGACAAGACTCGTGACATACTTCGAAGGAGAAAGTTGATTGATGCTACAAATGAGATCGTTGAGTTCTGCGAGTCCTGTGTGTACGGAAAAGACAAAGGTGCAGTTTAACATGGGAAAGCACACTAGCAGGAGACCGCTTGATTATGTACACACAGATGTGTGGGGACCATACCCGGAGCCGTCAAGAGGAGGAGCTAGATACTTTGTTCTTTTCATAAATGACTACTCTTGCAAAGTCTGGATGTACTTGATGAAGACAAAGGACCAAACATTTGAGATTTTCAGGGAGTGGAAGACCATGGTAGAGAAGCAAACCGGAAGGCACGTGAATATGCTGAGGTCTGATAATGGAGGTGAGTACGCCTCGAGGAAATTTAGGAATTTCTGCAAATTCCATGGAATTCGTCGTCATTTTTGCACACCTGGAGATCCGCAGTATAATGGTGTGGTGGAGCGAATAAATCGGACGTTGTTGGAGCGAGTGCGATGCTTGAGGCACTCAGCCGGTTTGGGAAAGGAATTTTGGGAAGAGATTCCTACCACTGCAGTGCACATCGTGAATAGAGTTCCGTCAATGGCCATTGATTACAAAATTCCTGAAGAAAAGTGGAGTGAAGAAGCTGGAGACTATTTGTACTTGTGCATAGTGGGTTGCCTGTCATATGTTCACGAGAGGGGCGACAAGTTGGATCCAAGAGTAAAGAAGTGCATCTTTCTCGGATATGGCCACGATGTCAAGGGATATCGTTATGGGATCCAAAGGGACAGAAATCGGTTGTGAGCCGACAAGCCACATGAGGATGCAATGCTCAGGGCAGGGCATTCTCACTCAAAAGGGGACAAGTCAGTAGAGAAGACATTGACAGATATGGTCAACCTTCCAGTCCAGCCCACTCAGCGACTAGGCAAAGAGTTGATGGTTGACGTCCCAGATGAAGGACGTGATGAGGTCTGTGTTGAGGACCATGAGCAAACACCCGGTCTATCTCATGTATGCGTTGACACTTATGCAAGTGATGAAGGAACACAGAAATCAAAGAGGGTGAAGAAGGCACCCGAGAGATTTGGAGCATGGGACTACGCTGGATTTTCTTTCAATGACATGGCGTCATATGCACTCAACTTGGAGCATGAGGAGCCAGCGACATATGGTGGCACCATAGACTCAGGAGATGCTGCTCACTGGTAAGGAGCTATGGAGGAGGAGATGGAGTCCCTTCACCGCAATGACACTTGGGAGTTGGTGTCGTTGCCTAGCGAGAAGCATGTCATTGGATGTCATTGGATATATAAGGTAAAAGAAAGCTCAACCCAAGATGGTAATGATGTCAGGTAAAAGGCGAGACTGGTGGCCAAGGGATTCATACAAAGGAAAGGAGAGGACTACAATGAGATATTTCCACCTATTGTGCAACACACATCCATTCGTGTATTGTTGACACTTGTGGCAAGCATGGACATGGAGTTGGAGCAACTCAATGTGAAGACCGTCTTTCTGCATGGAGATCTTGATGAAGAGATATACATGTAATAGCCAGAGGGGTTCAGAGTTGAGGGGAAAGAAAATTTGGTTTGCAAATTGAAGAAATCGTTGTACGGGTTGAAGCAGTCAAATAGGCATGGTACAAGTGATTTGACAGGTTTATGATGGGAGTAGCCTTTGAGAGGAGCATCAAGGACCAGTGTGTGTATGTGCACATATTGGAGAATGGCATGAAGATTTATATAATGCTCTATGTGGACGACATGCTCATTGCTTCCAATTGCATGTCTGAGGTGAAGAAGCTGAAGGCGAAGCTGGGGCAAAAGTTCTATATGAAGGACTTGGGGCATGCAAAGAAGATTCTTGGAATGGAGACTTTCCGAGATATGAAGCGTCATAATCTAAGGTTGTCACAGTAGGGGTACATTCAGAAGGTGCTGACCCGTTTTGGGATGGAGAGTGTGAAGCCTGTGACAACACCACTAGGAGCTCACTTTCAGATATCTGTAACACAGTCACCAGGCACTGAGAATAAATAGAAGTATATGTCTCAGGTGCCATATGAAAGTGCAGTAGGGAGTTTGATGTACGCAATGGTATGCACGCGTCCAGATATTGCACAGGCTGTGGGAGTGGTTAGCCAGTATATGGCCAACCTAGGCAAGGAGCATTGGCAGGCTGTCAAGTGGATTATGAGGTATCTGTAAGGTACAGCTAGTATCGGGATCCTCTACAAAAGAGGAGACGTAAAAGTGCTAACGGGATATTGTGACAGTGACTACGCAGGAGACAGGGACATGCGGGGATCTACCATGGGGTACGTGTTCACCTTAGGCACTACCGCGGTATCGTGGAGATCGGTCCTACAGTCTGTGGTTGCCTTGTCAACCACAGAGGCCGAATTGATTGCAGCGGTGGAAGCTGTGAAGGAGGCCAAATATTTGAGGAGTTTGTTTAGAGATTTTGGGGTGACGTAGAGTTTGTCACTAGTGTATAGTGATAGTCAGAGTGCCAATCATCTGGCAAAGCACCAGACATATAGTTTGAAGACGAAGCATATTGAGGTGCAAGATTCCTTACTAGAGTTGGAGAAAAAGGAATTGAGCCTTCATAAGATCCCGACTGAGAAGAACCATGCAGACATGTTTACTAAGCCAGTTCCCGCCGTCAAGCTTTAGGTGTGCCTGGAGTTGATCTCTTTATTGGCTTAGGTGGCGCCAGAAGGCACGAACTACAAGATGATGATGAAATCCAGAGAGTGTGTCATAGAGAGCAACATAGATGTGCATGAATATGTGTGAGGAGATTTGAATCAAGGTAGAGTGTTAAAATTTGGTGATTCAAGTCTCTCATCTCATACTCCCAGGTCGCTCAGCCGAGCTGTTTAAGTCGCTCGGTCGAGCTAGTGGAACACGATGAAAAGCCAAGTAGCATTGAACTTCACTCGACCGAGCACTCTACTGCTCAGTCGAACAATGTCTGCTCAGTCGAGCGGTTTGAGCGCTCTATTAAGCTATATAAACAGAGAATTTGAGCTTTGTAGAGCAAAGCGCTTGGGCAGACGCTAGACCGAGCGAAGCAGACGCTAGACCGAGCGTCCCTTCATACACCTAGAAGCTGCAATAGCGAAGCAGTCGCTCGACCGAGCGGTGCAGGGCCCAGATTTATTAGTCAATGGTTCAAATGGGTTTTCAGGCTCCTTTTTGATACACTATTTAATCTAATGGTTGTTGATTGGATTAGGGTAAAAGGCTGTTTTTGGATCTGGAGCAAGAGAGGAGCTTGAGCCTTTGCCATTGAAGTTTCTTGTCGAGAGAATAGAGCTAGTAGTTTTGTGGTTGGAGTTGAGTGATTATATTCTTGTCTTCTTGTCTTCTTGTCTTCTTGTCTTCTTCTTCCTTGAGTGAGTTAGTGAGGGCTTGTGCATCTAGCCAAGTTATTACTCACGTGAGTGGAAGCAAGATAGTAGTCCCTTTGAAGATCTCTCTGATAGTGGAATCATCTCGAAAGTTGTTGGATGTAGGTTGTGTGCAACCGAACCAAGGTAAACCTTTGTGTTTGCATTTTGATTGATTTGTTGCAATTTCGTTTGCTACTTTACTTTACAAGATCATAGGGATTTTGTTGGGTTATTTGAGTATCTGATTTTTGCTAGTTCTAGATTCCTAATCAGATTTTAGGATTAGTTGTTTCCGCAGGGATCTCAATTTGTCGATTTATTCCCAACAACCTTAACCTTGACTGCTACTACGCAATCCGAACCGTCATTCATTAGTGCTGGCCTTTTATGCAGACATCCCTTGGATTCACTGCTTAAGCCGCCTGCTTCAAGGGTGGCCGATGCCGATGCCGATGCCGATGCCGATGTTCATGTGGTTTAATTGCGGTTTCTTGCTTTCATGAGGGATGAGTATGTTAGTGAAGTAAATTAATAAAAGAGCAATTATCTTGGTGGTTTGATATCAAGGTAGTGTCTTAGTATTGTTGAAGTTTGCCAACTTTAGATTGCTCTTCTTGATTCTCTAACAAATCATTTTACAAAAGAAACATTGTGCTCGGTGATGGAGAACAAGAGGTAGGTGGTGTGGCCCACAAAGAAAAAAATTTTGATCGAACGGTCGATGTCGCGTTGGACGATCACAACATCCTACGTGCGTAGGAGCCAACCCGAACCCACCAAGCTTAATGGCCTTGCCTATTGTGCATATCACTTCAAGGAATCCTGAAAGCCCATATGCTCAAGTTTTCCCTAAAAAACATCAACACATTTAGTAAACATTTCGTTTGGTATTCATGACATGTGTTGATACAATTCCATAACAAGATCCAAATATATAAACGGTTCACTTGTCCAGCTAGCGACTTAAAGGCAGTCGTGTGCTGAGACTTTTGGCTATTTACATTGCCAACATCTGATGAATTTGACTCTCACCTACCACAATAATTACCATATCTCGCCTTGGTGACCATCAAGCCACCAAGTCACTTAGATTTCTACCATCGTTTTACAAGCATCTCTGGTCTCTCTGGTTTGAGACAGAAATAATCTTTTGGTTGATAAGAAATCCAATCCAACTCGCAAAGGAATTGAGATAGAGCATCCAATCCTAGTAAGGGAATCAAGGTTATTCATAATTTTTGACATTAAGAATTTCAGCGCAAGCCGTGAAGCTGCATCGACTTAGTCTGTAAAGGTCAGTTTTCGTTGTGCACGTATTTCCGTAACAAAACATTTTCAAACGATTTCAAAATTGGGTAAATAATTTTTTTCTAATTTTTTCGTCACTCAAATCTGAAAATGGATTTTGTATTCGTGATCCTCGTGATGATACGGACCCAGGTACCGAGTTCGTAATTTTTCGGACACTTTTGGTTTCGGGGGCAAAATCGTAATTTCATTAACTATTAAGTTTTTACTAATTACTTTCACTAATTAAAGTTTACCATTTACTCGTTACCTTAAACCCTAATTACCTACCCTATACTAGCAGCCCACGAGGAACTCACTTAACCCATATTCTTTCCTTGGTCAAAATTTCACATAAACCTATTTAATTCTATTGACTAAATAGTTAAACTCTCTTAATATTATATTATATTAATAATCCTATTTAAACCCTTCCATAATCCCCTCTCACTCAATGAAACAGAGCAACTCACACATGCAAATCCCTTCACCCCTTCATCTTCGACCCAAACCCATCACTGCCCTTGGCCTCCCCCCTCTTCTCGTTCTCAGGCCCCTCTCGCCGTGAAGCTCGCAGCAGCCCCCTCCCTTCGTTCTAACGAACTCGCCCCACTTCAAGCTTTGCCGACGAGATCCTCCAGTGAAGCCACCCAAACTCTGCCTCTCTCATCCTTCTCCTCTCTTTCCCACGCTCTCCAGCTCGACCCCCTGGCTTCATCCTCCTCCGAACTCAAGCCCCTCCGACGCCAAGAAGCCCGTGCAGTGACCCCGAGCTCACCTTGAGCTCGTTCACCGCCATCGTATCACCCCGACCACATCTCCCCTCCACCGAAGCACGACGCCTCCTCCACTCTGAGTACAGCACCGCACACAACCGTTCAACCCCGCTCACGCACTCTCCAAGTTCGCCATGCAAGTACAGCCCCGCTGACGCTGCTTATCTCCTCAACACTCCCTATGCAACTGTCACGGTCGCTTTTCGACCGTATGTTTTTCGTGTGCGTACCTTCTTGTTCGCACGCATATTTTTGTGACCTCCCCTTGTATCCCGAACGTGCAAAGTTATATGTCGTTGTGACCCTCTGAGAGAGTACTTATTTGTGGAATTTTTTGTGAACGTCATTTCACGACTCATTCTTCTACAAAACAGCTTTGTTTGAAGGGGTGTCGTAACTTTAGACTTCGACGTTTGACCCTTTTATTTTTAATTTCGGTTTCCGTTAACCTAACACGTGACTGATCATCGTAGTCTCGATTCTCTTGTCAACACGGTCGTCCCGATATTTTTCTTGTATTTATTGGACACCGTTAGGCCGACCTTTCACCCTAATCACTTTTAACCTATAATTAGCCCTAGTTAATCCCTAAATCAAAACCTAATTAAATCAAATCTGATCTAATCCTAGGGATCATGCGTACCACATGAAAATATTTCCAAGCTAATTGCACCCTAAATCTACCCTCCCCCTACACACACACTCTCTCTCCAATATACCTAAATCTACCCCCCTTTTCACCCTATATAGAAACTTTCATTGTTAAAACAGAACCCAGCCCTAGGTTTAACCACTCACGCACAACAGCCGCCATCATCACAACTCACGCACCCAGCCCAAGCCGCCACTTCCTCTCTCTCTCTCTCTTGCCGCCGGCCCTCACCCGATCACTATCGTGTTGAGGTATATCCCGATCCGTAGGAACCCACACCCGCCTGTTTAATAAGATAAAAAACTGTAATTTTCATTGCTTTGGTTAAATCACTAATTGAAGATTAAATAATATGGGACTGTAGGTTGGTGATGTTTGTTGAGCACATTGGAGATTCTGGACTGTTGATCAGTGACTTGTGGACGTTGTTTCAGGCAAGTGGAACTTGCTCAGATTATTGTTAGACCATGTTTAGGCCATTCTGTGAATTTGTGTAAAAGAGACTAGGCGGTGAAATGATAGTCGCCTAGACGCCCATACTTGATCTAGCTTGACAACGAAGCTAGATCCGACACCCTTGCCATGTCATTTCATGCATATCACATGTCACGTTTATTTTGATATAACTGTACGCAATTTAATATCTGCTAGCATACCATTGTATTGCATAATCCATGTCATTTCATGCATTGATGTCTTGTAATGAATGTGTAGCACACGCTACTATTACAATGTAAGCTGCGGCGAGTAGGATTTTGACTCCTACATCATGAATGAGGCTAGGTCAACCCTATGCCATAAACACTTCCTGGCTCGTGATCCAGAAGATGGGCGTCGGTCCATACATACGTGGAGGGGTAGGGTTAAGCGATCACACAGCGTAGAAGTGTGCCCGATCAGCAACTTCAGCTGTAAGGCATAAACCCTGTGCATGATGCGAACACATGTTTTACTGCTTTTCATGAAATATTGTTTAGTAGCTTTTTGCTACGACGTGCCATGCATCGTAAAATACCATGTTTATTATAATTGCTGCATTCATGAAATAATATGACATGTCATCATATTTAAACTGCTAAGTTGCATTCATCTTATAACTGCTATACTTTATGTTTCCATGCACGAAAGTCTCCTTTTACCCTTCTGAGACTTTTGCTGACATGCGCCCTTTTCTCTTTGGGTGTCGCATGTTAGGTTTTGAGCCTGAGTTAGTTGCTGAGGATGACATTTTGCTGACGTTCAGTTTGATGATACCAGAGACCAATCTTAGTCTCAGCAGGAGGCTTTCTTAGTTGATGTTTTTTCCTAGTAGCTGCTGTTAGGTTGTTCGTTGCGTTGCACCTTATCTATGTTTTAGTTTCGGCCATGCTTGGGCCTACTTTTAGACTCTCCTGTACTTTATTTTATAACTGTATCTCTGGATGTTTGGAATAATAAAAAGGATGTTATTTGAATGTTGGTTAATTTTTTTGCCTGCTTTCAATTATTATTATTGTTGTTGTTTCATTGCAATGCAAGAATCTGCGAATGGATGAACACACAGATGCTTATCATATTGTAGCTTCACGGCTCCAACTCTGAGCGGACCTCTTCACATCTCGCCTTCCATACTTGGGAAGTGGGGCATGACCGGTTTTTGTGGTAGCCCATGCATGTCGTTGCACCTGCGAAATATCGAAAGAACGATAATAATAAAACATAAAACATCCATTGAAACTTTCGAAACATTCGAGTCATAAAATTTGAGTCTAATGTGAATGCTTTCCTTGTCTTAGATGGTAGGAAGACTTAGATAGACGTCTAAGTTTGATAGTCAGGCACCTTCGTTAAGATTTATTCGTACTCATCTTAGAATATCTTAGTAGCCTCTCACCCAGCCCTGACTATATTAGATTTCTAGAGTTTTTCTTTTAGTCGTTCGCTTGGGTCCATCAAATTTAGGGCCCAGCAGAACATAATCTTGATTATCTAAGGACCCTTTTCCTGAGATCTCTATTATAGTCTAGTTTATTAGAAAGTCTTAGTGCTAATTTTCTCCTAATCTTTCGTCGGCCTAGTAATTAAAACTCCTGATTTCTATCATTTTCCAAATCATTACACTTCTGAGCTGATGACCATAGAATCCCATCGTAGCAGATTCACTAAGTTTTTCCCAGTCGTATTTACATATTTGATTCACTTCCTTGCTTTCGATTCACGTGATTGCCTCCATGTCGTTCATCATCAATCATTGAATCTTTCTCATTACCATCCTGATCCTTCGAAAAGTATTTTCAATATTATTTTTTATTTCCTCCCCCGGTTAAATTCTTTGAAAACATTTGACTTAAATTCATTCTTTGAGTTTCGAAAAATTTCGCAAAATCTTTAAATTACGACCCTATAATACTCTCTAACCTATATCTTTAATACTCATGTGAATATCTTACTTCTGCCTTTTCGATAATCCAACCTACCATTTCTTCTCTTACTATATATATATACTACTCAAACTTATTTCAAACAACTTATTGTACCGACCTCTAAATATTTTTCTATGCGAAAGAGAACTCCAACTTTTCAAGTATCTCCGTTTTTTATATTCTACGTTTTTTCCTACTCCAAAGTTCTTAGTACAAATCTAGTTCCAATTGCAGACAGTCACTTCATCTCTATACTAATTATTTTTCGTCTAATCCCTACTTCGTATTTTAACTTATATCATCTACACGCTATTCTCCTGTATTTTATAAGGATGTTATTATATCTTTCCTTCCCTTACTAAAATATTCAAAATTATATCTCTGTTTCACCTAACCAAGCTATCTCCTTATTCTTGCCTCATCTGAACCCGTTCATACCAATCTTGTTTCCTTTTGCTATTTGATTTCGGTTCCCCTACTATTGCTTAGTCATCATACTAGTGCTTGTTGTTGCCTATGTCAACCTTAGTTTAGTGGTGGGCCCATTAGTATTATTGTGATATCATCGTGGTGCATGTATATAGGTAGAGTGTATGGACCCGTGTGTGTGAACCCATGCGTACCACTCATGTACGGGTGTGCTACCCTTAGTATATTAATGATGGTCTCCTGTGTTGTTTATGCATACTCAGTGTTATTCATGATGCATATGAAGTTGTATGAATGATAGTATTTATATATGTGTGTGGATAGCTATACCACTTTAGGGATGTCTGTGTATATTAGAATTAGTATTGGAATATCTACTAGTGGTGTATGTGGTTTGAAGGTACTTGTAAATGCTTGAAATAGTATACTAGTAAGTCATGTGCATGTTAGGTATAATGATAATAGGTGTATTTATAGTTAAGTATGCATGCCTATTCTATGATCTATGTGTTAGTACGTATGAGCATGTGCTCGTGCGTAGATATGTATGTGCCTAGTCATAGGTAGACATATACATACTATATGAATATGTGTGATATACGTATGGTAATAGGATTATAATTTTATATAGTTTTGCTTGCCTTTATAGGATGTGTGTGTGTGTGTGTGTGTGTGTGTGTGTGTGTACCATAAGGTATACACGATTAGTGTATGTTGTAACTATGTATGGCTAGGTATATGTAGTAGCATACTAATTATATGTAAATTGCTATGGTGTGAATATATTCTATATGTATGTCTATGTTTTATGTAGATATGTGGTAAGCATATAAGGTAGGTAGGTATGGTATGCATGCATAGGATGGTGTATTATGATTGTGTACGTGTACTGATATTGTAATATTATTATAGTAAGTAAAGTGATTGCATTATGGGGGTGTTACTTGACTAAATATAAAGTGTGATTGATATTATTATGTGTATATGATAGCATGTGTTGTTACCTGTATAGTGTGACGAGTAATATGATTACGTTGGTATATATATGCATAAGAGTGGTGTGTTGGTATAGGTATAAATATCGTATTATGTATATAGAGTATTCTGGTTCTTGTGTGAGTCCTTGAGTCTCACTCATGCTTGAGTGGGTATACTCTAAGTATATTATTATAGTTGTCTGTGGCTTATGTATAGTGCTATGACCATAGTAATGGATGATGTGTGTATAGTGATAGGTTTGGTTGTACATGGTTACGTTACACACATGGTTGTGGGTGGCTATAGCATTATATAGATATAGGTGTTAGTTTTGTAGTATAATTCTTTACGAAGGACTTACATGTTTTAATGTATATGCTAGCTAAACTAAGAGTGTAGAATGTGCTAAGTATATAGTGGTTTGAGTGGCATGTGCGTATATTGTATTAGCGTGTGTGTGCGTGCATCATGCATGGGTAAGTATGTGCTTAGCTATAGGTGTTTGCGACTATGGTATGTGTGTTGTGTCTTGAATATAGTTATAGGATTGTATGTGATGTATAAATATGATGAAGTATCTGCATGTATTTGAATGACTATATATTTGTGTATTTATAGTAGAGGTGAATGTATATTAGATATAGCAAACATGATTTAATATTGTATGGTGTGATTATATGTGTTGATATATTTGGTGTTGTATGTACACTAGGAAATATAGGGAGTAGTATATCCATGTTCGTTTGTGCATAGGTAGTTATCTATACGTGAAGTACTACGATTGTAATTGCTAATGTGAAACTATTTTTATGTAGGTATATGTACCAAGTTTATGTGATAAGTGAGTGATAGTTATATAAGGGATGTACGTGACTATATGGATGATTGAAGCACGTATATGAATTTGACTGCCTATGATAGGTATAAGTTTAGAATGTACATATATATACATGTTTGTAGTATTAATGTTTGACTACCTAATGCATATATAAGCACTTGTAGTAACTATAAATGGTTTGAATTATAGTGTAATATAATTGGAGTAGTTACTAGAATGGCTAGATATTTTTTTTAAGTTAGATAGTCCGAGGACGGACTTTGCTCTAAGGTGGGTAGGATGTCACGGTCGCTTTTCGACCGTATGTTTTTCGTGCGCGTACCTTCTTGTTCGTACACGAATTTTTGTGACATCCCCTTGTATTCCGAACGTGCGAAGTTATATGTCGTTGTGACCCTCTGAAAGAGTACTTATTTATGGAATTTTTCGTGAACGTCATTTCACGGCTCATTCTTCCACAAAACAGCTTTGTTTGAAGGGGTGTCGTAACTTTAGACTTCGATGTTTGACCTTTTTATTTTTACTTCTGTTTTTCATTAACCTAACATATGACCGATCATCTTAGTCTCGATTCTCTCGTCGACACGGTCATCCAGATATTTTTCTTGTATTTATCGGACACCGTTAGGCCGACCTTTCACCCTAATCACTTTTAACCTATAATTAGCCCTAGTTAATCCCTAAATCAAAACCTAATTAAATCAAATCTGATCTAATCCTAGGGATCATGCGTACCACATGAAAATATTTCCTAGCTAATTTCACCCTAAATCTACCCTCCCTCACACACACACACACTCTCTCTCCAATCAACCTAAATCTACCCCCCTTTTCACCCAATATAACAACTTTCATTGTTAAAACAGAACCCAGCCCTAGGTTTATACACTCACGCACAGCAGCTGCCATCATCACAACTCACACACCCAGTCCTAGCTGCCACTTCCTCTCTCTCTCTCTCTCTCTCTCTCTCTCTCTCTCTCTCTTGCCGCCGGCCCTCCTCCACGACAGCCCGTCGCCGGCCACCCCACCACCGGCAACACCTCACGACAGCCCCCAACTGCCACACATCTCCCCTCTCTCCACCAAAACTGCCGTTCCCCTCATAAACCCGCAGCCACCTGCTCCTCTACCTCCTGCACAGCCGAGCAACAACCCATCATTGGCCCTCCACAGCCGCCGGCCGCCCAGCTGAACCCGCACGTATCACCTCCTCTCCCATACAAACAAACTGTCCTCCTCCCCCTTAAACAACCTGCCAAAACCCGCATATCCCCCCAAAAAAACTATCACCGGCCCTCCCCTATCACCCACGACCAAACTACCACCCTCCTCCATAGCCTGACACCTCTTTACCGGTGCAACCTACAGCCTCCACCCGAACTGCTCTTCCCATTGTCGTCTTCCTCTTGCCGACCTCCCCTAAAACCACACTCCAGCCGCAAGCCCCCGAGGCCGCTACCACTTGCCGGTCTCCCTTGCCCCGTGCTCCCACGGCCATCTTTGTCTCTAGCGCACGTCGTACCTTGCTTGCTGTCGGAATCCAACCCCTGACGTCGATACCTGACGTCAGTGTAGCTCTCGCGTTGTGTTGAGGTATATCCCGATCCGTAGGAACCCACACCCGCCTATTTAATAAGATAAAAAACTGTAATTTTCATTGCTTTGGTTAAATCACTAATTGAAGATTAAATAATATGGGACTGTAGGTTGGTGATGTTTGTTGAGCACATAGGAGATTCTGGACTATTGATCGGTGACTTGTGGACATTGTTTCAGGCAAGTGGAACTTGCTCAGATTATTGTTAGACCATGTTTAGGCCACTCTGTGAATTTGTGTAAAAGAGACTAGGTGGTGAAATGATAGTCGCCTAGACGCCCATACTTGATCTAGCTTGACAACGAAGCTAGATCTGACACCATACTTGATCTAGCTTGACAACGAAGCTAAATCCGACACCCTTGCCATGTCATTTCATGCATATCACATGTCACATTTATTTTGATATAACTGTACGAAATTCAATATGTACTCGCATACCATCGTATTACATAATCCATGTCATTTTATGCATTGAATGTCTTGTAATGAATGTGTAGCACATGCTACTATTGCAATGTAAGCTGCGGAGAGTAGGATTTTGACTCCTACATCATGAATGAGGCTAGGTCAACCCTATGCCATAAACACTTCCTGGCTCGTGATCCAGAAGATGGGAGCCGGTCCATACACACGTGAAGGGGTAGGGTTAAGCGGTCACGCAGCGTAGAAGTGTGCCCGATCAGCAACTTCAGCTGTAAGGCGTAAACCCTGTGCACGACGCGAACACATGTTTTACTGCTTTTCATGAAATATTGTTTAGTAGCTTTTTGCTACGACGTGCCATGCATTGTAAAATACCAAGTTCATTATAATTGTTCCATTCATGACATAATATGACATGTCATCATATTTAAACTGCTAAGTTGCATTCATCTTATAACTGCTATACTTTATGTTTCCATGCACAAAAGTCTCCTTTTACCCTTCTAAGACTTTTGTTGACATGCGCCCTTTTCTCTTTGGGTGTCGCATGTTAGGTTTTGAGCCTGAGTTAGTTGCTGAGGACGACTTATTGCTGACGTTCAGTTTGATGATACCAGAGACCAGTCTTAGTCTCAGCAGGAGGCTTTCTTAGTTGACGTTTTTTCCCAGTAGCTGCTGTTAGGTTTTTCGGTGCGTTGCACCTTATCTATGTTTTAGTTTTGGCCATGCTTGGGCCTACTTTTTAGACTCTCTTGTACTTTATTTTATGACTGTATCTCTGGATATTTGGAATAATAAAAAGGATGTTATTTGAATGTTGGTTAATTTTATTGCATGCTTTCAATTATTATTATTGTTGTTGTTTCATTACAATGCAAGAATTTGCGAATGGATGAACACACAGACGCTTATCAGACTGTAGCTTCACGGCTCCAAGTCTGAGCTGATCTCTTCGCGTCTCGCCTTCCATACTTGGGAAGCGGGGAGTGATAGCAACCCAGCTTCGAACCCCCGCTACCTCACTTCCACCGCGCGTAACCCAACTACGGTGGAGCCCCCCCTCAGCTCATCCAAGCCGTCGCCATCTCGCCGTACTCCGACGACACCCCGGAGCTCGCCTTCAATCTCCCTCCGCTTCCACCATCACTCCTCTCTCTTTACTCCGCCATCCATATGCTCTGCCATGTTCGTCGCAGCGCCACTGCCACGGCGACGCCCTTAACCACGTCAGCCTGCCAAACACCCCCAAAGACCTCCGAGTAGCCCCCGCCACTGCTCCTGCCACACGTGCATGTCTCAGCCTCACCGCCTGCCGTTTCAACCTACCACCGCCGCCGGTGGGTGGCCCTGCACCATCGCCTGCAACTGGCGCCGTCCCCCTCCACCTATGCTCCGTCGCCGACAAGCAGCAAACAACCCCCCACTGCTGCACTCGTTAAGAGAGGGAGGGGTGAGATACGTAAATTGTATACGTATACATCTAAGTATAAGTGTGTGTGTGTGTCTATATATATATATATATATAATAAGGTCCGTAACTTTCGGAGAGGCGACTTGGGGCGATCCTGGAGGGGGATCATCGGAAGCACGAACGGGCAATGGCGGAGGCTCCTCCGTCGATGGCGGACGCAAAGGCGGGCACCCTCTCGCTAGGGCATCCATCTTGGATCGCGTCTCGGTGGAGGGCGGATCTTCAGCAAAGGTGATCTCGTCATCGGAGGGCGGTGATGGGGGACAGAAGGAGATCCCGACTTCTGATCCAAACAGGGTTACCTCGATTGCTGGGGGAGGCGATATTGGGGAGAACGGCTACTCGGGAGATCCACTTGGAGGAGATGGCCGTAAACCGCTACATCTTGAGCGTGGGAGCAGCTCTCATTGGAGGGGTAGATCACGATCATCTCGCAAAGGCTGCAGATCTCGTTTCCCATCAGTCACGAGATCCGATTTTCATGGTAGGCCTGGCGATTCCCAGTCTGATAGGGGATGGACGGAGGTCCGGAGGAGGAAAAACCAGTCTGGAGTTAACCGGCGTTGGGGCCCTCTTGACCGGCGTTAGGCTGATTCTCGGTCTCAGGGCAACGGCCGTCTCCGGGGGAGGAAAGGAGTTGCTTTGGACAACCCACGCGTTGCTTTTCCTCGGCCTGTGGGAATTGCTCAGAAGGTGTTCGATGTTTTACCTGAGAGACAGAAGTTTACTTTCAAATCAGATCCAGATGCTACCAAACTATCATGGTCTGATGTTTGTGCGAATCGGAGAACCTATGGTTCAGCACTCGGAATGACACATGTACCTCCTTTATCCCGAGAAGATGGGTCTGTGTTTGCTAGATTCCCTTCTGATCTAGTTCTAAAAGGAGCTGAAAATTGGAAGAACACTCTTGTGGTTACGTTGTGGGCGATATTCCATTCTACAATCACATGGTTGCCTGGATGGAGCGATTGTGGAAGCCGAGGAAGAAGGTTCAGGTCTACTCTAAGGAGAACGGGTTCTTCTACTTCCGGTTTGAATCCCAGGAGGAGTGTGACAGGGTCTTGGCTGGGGGGCCCTGGCTTTTTGAGGGGCGGCTGGTCATTCTTAAGCGATGGTCCCTTCATATGAGACATGATCGTGACATTTTAACTTCCATACCTGTTTGGGTCCAACTCCATGGGGTCCCACTCTTCATGTGGAATCTTGCGGGGCTAAATATCATAGCCTCTGTCATCAGGAAGCCCATGAGTCTTGATCGTGCCACTGCTCATCTGGAAAGAATATCTTATGCCCGTTGCTTGATAGAAGTTGATGCCTCAACTCCTCTACTCTCCTCCATCGATGTTGAGATGGAGGATGGCTCTATTATTATTATTTCCACCAAATATGAAGGATCCCTGCCACGGTGTAGCAAGTGCGTCTGTTTTGGCCACACTGATGTGCAATGCCCTGCTAACATTAAGCTCCCTTCAATCCAAGTGGTTAATGGTGTTCAGGTGCAATGTTCGGGGTCGATTCCAATCCTGGAAGAGATGGAAGGAGGTAATAATTCTGGCACTGCAAACTCTGATCGTCATATCTCCACTCATCAACCGGAGCTGTCCAACCTTATGCCTCCGGAGCTTCCCATTCAAAGGCTACCTGAGCCTCCCAACCAACACACTGAGCTACAACCGGAGATTTCCAATCCCCCCCACGTTCCGGAAATGAGCATCATTAAGACTTCGGTGCCTCCCGTTCTCATCCTCAATACTCTGCCCAACACCCCGCCACCAGAGTTAATCCCTATGCTGCCCAACCGGAACTTGCAGACCCCTGTGTTGCCCACATTATCCACCCCGGTGCTGCCCCAGTTTCAAGTTATTGCCCCTGATCTGGCTTCTTCTGCTAATTCATCTTTGCCTGGGGATTCTGTTGATCCCTCTCTCCTGGCCGAAGCCCAGCAACCAGAGGATGTCGTTGCAAAATTATTTCAGGCCGGGCTTTCTTCCCCGCCTCCTCTAGCCAATTCTCCAGGTAAAATCACAACCCCCCATGTTAGCTCTTCATTGCCGGCTAATCATCATGGTAGAATGCCTTCTCTGCTTGATGATGCACTTGTGGAGGAGATTGATAAAGTGCCTCAATGTATTGCTACTGATAATCCCGAATGGGATAAGGAAGTGGAAGAACAGGTGCAACATAAGCTTGATATTAAAAATGGCAAGAAAAAGGTGGCCCAAAGTGTTTCAGGAGCCAACAGGAGAAGCACAAGATCTCACGCCACTTGATTGGGGCAGTGCACCGTAACTCACTTATTGACCAATGACTTTCTTTTTCTGGAATATTAGTGGACTTAATAATCTCGTTCGTCGTCGAGACTTGAGAAATAGAATCAATTCAATAAAGCCTTCGGCCATCATTCTTTTGGAGACTAAGCTCAAATGTCCCTCAGATCACAAAAAGTCTGGCGATCCATCTGACTGGCTCTCTATTGACAATTCTTCTATGGCCCCTGGAGGACGTATTGTGATGTGGTTTAATCCAAAAATCTGGAAGTTTGTTTCTTTGTCCTGCTCTGATCAACACATCACGGTCCGCGGCACTAATTCAGGCGGTTTCTCGTGTTTTATTACTGGTGTTTATGGACGCAACACAATTTCTGAGAGGAAGGAGTTGTGGAAATGCTTGGAATGCGATCTTGGATTGATAGACAATTCGGCATGGTTGGTTGGTGGGGATTTTAACAGCGTACTTTATACTTCTGACAAGCTTGGGGGAAGGAGGCTAGAAGAGGCTATGGTTGAAGACTTTACTCAGTGTATCACAAGATGTTCACTGCAGGAGCTCAAAAGCACAGGTAACAAGCTTAGCTGGTGCAACCATCGTGTGGGTAAGGATCGTATAAATGCTCAACTTGATCGGGTCTTTTGCAATGCCACTTGGATTAACTCACTGTCTGATTCTTTTGTGGATTATCTTGATCCTAGTACCAGTGATCATTCCCCCATGGTCGTCAAGCTTCATACCACACCTTCGCATGATCCAAAGCCTTTTAAATTTTTCAACTACTGGATCAAGTGCCCTGGGTTTCAGGATATTATTGCTAAGGGTTGGAGTGTAAATTTCCTGGGAACACCTATGTTCCGCCTCTCTCAAAAACTAAGACACCTCAAACTGCTTCTCCGCAATTGGGCAGGCGAGTATCATGCTGAGAAATTGGTTAGTAAGTGCCGGCTGAGGTTGGAGGCAATCCGAAACAACCCTTCCATCAATTCTGATGCATCTTTGCAGCATGAAGAACATCAGATATTTAAGGCATTTATGGAGGCTTTGAAACTGGAGGAAGAGATGTATAGACAGAAGAGTCGTCAGGACTGGCTGAAATTGGGTGACAGGAATACCAAATTCTTCTACACCGCTATGAGTTCGAGGATCAGTTGTAATTACCTGAATCATTTAGTTGATGTTGCTGGTCACCAAAACAGAGATCTGCATGTTCTAAAAAGTGAGGCCCCGACTTTCTTTGAAAAGCTTTATACTCAGAATGACTATTTGAGTAACTTCCCCAAGCTGGTGCCAAAACGTATCTTAACTATGGAGTCGACCTCGTGGCTTGGTCGAAGGATCTCATCTGAAGAGATCAAACGGGCGGTTTTCGATATTGGGCCAGATAAGGCCCCTGGACCTGATGGCTACAACGGTCTTTTCTTCCAACATAACTGGGGTATTATTGGTGAAGAGGTAACTATGGCGGTTAAATCTTTCTTTCAATCTGGATCTCTTCTTAAAAGCATCAATCATACGTTTTTAACCCTTGTACCCAAGAATTCTAATGCCTCCTCTCTCAGTGATTACCGTCCCATAGCCTGCTGCAATGTTCTATACAAGATCATTAGCAAAATTATGTGCAACAGGTTAAAAGTTGTGATTCATGAGTTGATCTCCTCAAACCAATCAGATTTTCTTAAAGGAAGGCTACTTTCTGATTCCACTCTGTTAGCCCACGAACAAATTAGAGATTTCAGCAATCAGATGGGGAGTAGAGCTTGCCTGAAATTGGATCTTCGGAAGGCTTTTGATACTGTAAACAGGGATTTTATATTGTTTTTCTTGCATCAGCTTGGCTTCCCTATGGTCTTCATTGAATGGATTAGAGAGTGCATTACTTCGCCTACTTTCTCTATTCTAATAAATGGTGCTCCTGTGGGGTTTTTCAAGGGCAATAGAGGTATCTGTCAGGGGGATCCGCTCTCCCCCTATTTATTTGTGATTGCTATGGAAGCTTTCTCCATCCTGATGGCCAAATACATTAACATGGGCAAGATCCAACCTATGCGGCGGGGTAACACCATCTCTCATCTTTTATTTGTAGACGATCTCCTTCTTTTCTGCAGGGCCAACAAACTCTCTTTTATGGGACTGAAAAATTTGCTTCAGGAGTTTTCTACTCTTACTGGGCTCCATGTTAATTGGGAGAAGAGTGCGGGGATATTTAGCAAGGGGGCCAAAAATAAGCACACCTTATCCGAATTGCTGGGAATAAAGATTTCTACAACCATTACCACCTACTTGGGCCTGCCCCTCTCATCGAAATACCCCAAAACTGCGAATTATGGCAAATTGGTAGACAAATGCAAGAAGAGGATGTTGGGCTGGAGTTCCTCTCTTTTATCTATCTCTGGGCGGATTGAGCTAGTTAGATCTGTCATCTATGGAATTATTCTATTCTGGATGCAAGCTTTCACTGTTCCTATCAATATTCTGAAGATAATCTCCTCTGCCTGTAGGCGATTCATCTTGGGCTCGTCTAGGGCGTGGTCTTGGAGGGATTTGTGTAAACCCAAGTCCGAAGGCGGAGTTGGGCTTAGATTGTTAGAGGAGTTGAATGAGGCGGCGGGTCTAAAGCTTCTCTGGAGATACTTGTCATCTGGATCCCTTTGGGCGAAGTATATGGTGGGCAAGTATGGTAATTCCGATTGCTTCTTCACGGCAAATTGTTTGCCACATCACTCAGGTACCTGGAAGCGTCTGTTGCAGAGCAGACCGAAGTCCCTTGGCCTTATCAGAAGGAAAATTAGAGACGGGAGCACTACCTCTTTCTGGAATGATCATTGGTTAGAGTGTGGCCCGCTTTCATCCACTCTTCAAATACCGCCTGGTGCTGCGAACCTCAGCGTGCGTGACTACTGGACTGGCACGGGTTGGAAGGAGGAGCCGGCCATAGCTCCTATAAAACATTTGCTTCAGAAAATTAAGGTTGGTTCGGGTGCTGATGAATGGGAATGGGTGTCTGGAGGCGGGTTCTCTTTCAAAAAAGCTTGGGATGGAATCCGGAATAGAGGTGTGTACTTCCCTTACCACAAGCTTGTTTGGTATAGTAATCATATTCCAAAAATGTCGCTCACCCTGCTCCGTGCATTTCGGGGTAAGTTGCTCACACGTGATTTGATTTCGAGATGGGGGTTCAATATCCAACCACATTGCGTGCTGTGTGGTGAAGATATGGAGGAAACTATAGACCACCTTTTCTTCTCCTGTAATTTTTCCAACTATATACTCCGTAGGGCTTTTCTTAAGTTGGGTATTACCGCTCTCATCACGCCTACCCTCACTGAGATTGGGAAACACTACATTTCGCACTTCGGTGGTAAGAGTGCCTTGTGTCTTATTGCAAAAACTACTCTATCTGCCATGGTTTGGCACATATGGAAGGAGAGGAATAACAGAATTTTTGAGGGGGTTTCCAAAGAGAAGACCATTCTTTTTGAATCAATTGCTACTGATATCAGGATTGCATTACATGACCAAGACCCCTCTACGGAGGAGGAGGCTATTGCTTATGGGAATTGGGATTTCAGAGACATGGGATAACCTTTTGTTGTCGCTTTGCCTATGTATAGTACTTTTTCCTCTTGTTTTAGCTCCATTTAGGTCTTGTATCTGATGGTGGTGAGTGACGGCGCTTGTGCCCTCTCCTCTCCCCATTGGATTCACTTCCTATTTTTGGAGCTATTTATTGTATTTGTACATATTGGAATAAAATTAAGCTTACCTTTCAATATATATATATATATATATATATATATATATATATATATATATATATATATATATATATATATATATATATATATATATATATATATATATATATAGGGAAATGTGCCTAAGAATGACCTCGGGTAGAGATACCTGAGCACACCCCCGCTGTTCGGGGTTTGTGAGTATTTTTTTTTGAAAATTTTTTTTGCAGTAGGTAGATATACTTGTTATGTAGCTCCCCACAAAATTTCAGCTCGATCCGACACCGTTTGAACCTCCGTTCATCGATTTCAAAAACATTGCGCAAAACTGTCCAAATTCTGGACAGTTTTGCGCAACGTTTTTGAAATCGATGAACGGAGGCTCAAACGGTGTCGGATCGAGCTGAAATTTTGTGGGGAGATACATAACAAGTATATCTACCTACTGAAAAAAAATATTTCAAAAAAAAATACTCACAAACCCCGAACAGCGGGGGTGTGCTCAGGTATCTCTACCCGAGGTCATTCTTAGGTACATTTTTTGCATATATATATATATATATATAATGGTTTAAATTGATAATAAATTATATAGAAACCCGAAAAATACACGATAAGGCCCAGAAAATCCGAAACGACGAAACGAATCCGTTGGCGATAGTTTCATCGCCAAAAGGCAAGTACATCTCCCACAATGATTTTTCAAAGTCAAAGCTCAATAAAGCCAATTTCTCTTTAAAATTCATATCACGAGAATTTCACGTATATTGACATATGAGAAAAGTATATGTTGTAGTACTAATCAAGACGAACGTTTTGACGTATCATACAAAGATTTCTGACGTGTATATTTTTCTAAATAAATCTTCAAATATTTGCTGTATCTATTTTCTAATGTAGAAAATTAGTTTTTAATCGATTCTAAGCTTGCAAAACAATTATTAAAAATACCAATGATCTTCCGAAAAATATTTTCTTCCTAGATAAAATTAATTACCTCTCTTCTAGCCTATCTAAAATATTTAGTATGTATTCTTACTAGTTTTAAACGATTATAAAAATACGAACACGTTAAGAAAAATAGATAGAAACTCGTGTAACTTCTAACTAGTGATTGTTTATGATTTCAGGTATCGTTTCTCATGCACCAGCTCCCTTATAAATTTTAGCTCCAGCCCCGGCTTACTACAACGACTTCAAAATCCGTAAGTCACAATGAATTCTAAATTTAGAAAATTAGTTAGTGTACTTGTATGAACTTAGGATTTTATATATATATCCCCAGAACGGCTATCGACTTGAACCAAAAACTAGATACCTAATTTAATAGGAAACTAAACTAATAGTCTCATAACGACTATTAACTTGAGCATATGTCATTACCAACTTTCAACTTTGGTAGCTGTAGCACGCAACTCTCTACTTGGGTAAATTGTGTACTAATGGAAATACCACATGATCAAAGCATGGAATCAACATCATATTTGTTGGACTTGTCTTTATCCTCAAATCTCTTAGCATCCGCTTTGCTTAACTTTCTGGTTTTCAATAAGAAAGTCAACCAGTGGTGGTCCTGGTTTAACTATCATAGTAAATAGGGAACAACCCTACTGATTGTTAATATAAACAATGGAGCAGATGTGATAATTGCTATTCTTAACATTGGTATCACCCAGTGTCTAGGATCGTTTACGCCAAAGTTTGGATCACCTTACTTGCGGGGATAGTGACCTGCTTGGTCAAACCTGACTGGCCGTGTATGCATGAACCAATGTTATAGTTTCAATTATCAACAGTTTGTAAATAACTTCAACAGATTTACTTCAACTTTTTCATCATCCTGATCACTTTCTTGTCTAAGTTCACCCTTGTTTACCATTTTATGATACTTGTCACTTGAAACTTCGCATGAAACATTGTTACACTTGTGCACGATTCCTCACGTTAAAATTGTCACAACACCTGCTGCATGACATCTATGACTCAGTGAATGCTAACGAATAATCTTGTGGAATATCATGTGGTGCATCTTGTGGAACATCTTGTGGAATATCTTGTGAAATATCTTATGGAACATCCTGTAAGAAACATGTACATAGAACACTTGACACTTCACTGGGTTTGGGGTAACTCATAGTTTGATAGATTATGGGAGTGGCTGGAGTTCATCTACCAGTCCAGCTGCATGTGTTTCGGCAATCCTGTCTAGCTGCCTGTGTTTCGGCAAACATAAATATGCTGCCCGTGTCAGCATCTTGTCTAGCTGCATGCATTTCGGCATTCGTCTGGGTACGTGCACCCAGGTAAGAGATGAACTCAACGGTTGCATATCATACTCTCCGACTTGAGTCATGTAGTTCTAGTATAGTAATTGCTTGCACAGTCACCTTTACTTTATGCATTGCATGCACGTTACTTACCACACTTGTGCAGCCACCCGTACTTTACTTATCGCTCTTGCATGCATGTCTGCATTTACTTTACTTGTCGCACTTGTCTATAGTTACCTTTTTAGCATGTTTCCTTACTTAGGCTGCTTTATACTTGTGCACTACTTTTACTTCTATTTTTAGAATTGTTGTGACTTACCTATGGTTCCATTTTGGTGGTACCACAGACGACACACATGTTGAGATAGATGTTCCTGAGTTGGCAGAGCCAGAGTTCAATCCTGAGACCGCAGCTTTTAGAGTTATTTTCACATATGTACTTCCTTTCTTTCATGTATCTTTGTTGGAGCGTATTATACAGTATGGATTGTAATAAATAGACACTATTTGAGTATTTTTGTACATCTCTGCATCGTGGCTATATTGTTTTCACTGGTGATCTGCAAACCTGCAAATATAATCAAATAAGTAATGGCCACCCGAGAGCTGATCGTTACAAGTTTGGTGGCCCACGCAAGTCCGCGTTAACTACCTCGTGAATAATATAGTATGATCAGGATATACTGTATAAAATACTCAAATTAACCTCGAGTATGGGATGTCTCGAGTGTTCACCTGTAGTGGACATACGGGTAAAGTGTCCTTATTACCTATCTTCTTTGGCCCTCATTCCCTTCTTTGAACCCTTGAAATTTTGTTCCATCATCTGAGTGTATCTTTATACACCCTTCTACTAGTAACCTCCTTCATCTACTTAGAGTAATCTTCCATAGGTGGGATGATTCATTCACTTCATCTTCATCGCCCTTCTTTTAGTATGTCATTGCCTTTCGATCGACATTCTTATTCTTAGAATATTCATTATAACGTTTAGTTCACTTAAACCCTGGCTACCTCCTTTTGTAATGAGGGTAAAGATCGAATTATCGATCATCTGAAGTTCGAGTTTAACAACAGAAGCAGATCAGAAGGATCAGTGAAGATCATGTTAAACTTACGGAGGCAGTGACAACTGCGATGGAAGTTGAGCCAAGGAAAACTGAAGTGATTCGAGAACTCATAGACGTACTTCTGAATAATCTCCTAAGATTATTTTGGATCACGTCCTTGAGTTTTTATTTGATCTGGTTTCAGACACTCACCCAGTATCGAGGGCACTTTACGCACAACACCACCTGAGCTTCAGGCTCGGTTGAATGATTGTTGCGAGATGAATGGATGCGACCAAACATTGGGGTACTCTTGGAAGAATAGATCTTGGTACAAGCGTATCAACTAATGATCATTGAATGAGATGACTGTGAAGAGCGAACGTCATCTTCCTTGCACTGGTTACATTTCGATCAACTTGGCGGATCAATCAAAGTTGGTATCACCAGTTGAAAGTTAACGTCTCGAATACTACTTCCGAGACAAAGTATATTCGTTACGAATACTTGATGATACCATTGGTATGGTCAACCCACCGTTGGTATTCACAAGTCTCGTAATCACTCTGTGAGTGCTTAAATATATTTATGGTAGTCCTCTTCAACGACGTTTTCGAAGGAGACTCAGAAGTTTGCCAAGAATTTGAGGATGGTTTTAGAGGCAGGGAGACGATCCAAGTTGCAACGTGCAAGCGTATGCAGCTACTTCTTCTTCGTCTTTCTTGAACTCGTATTCTTCTTCTATCCACTGTTTCAATCTTATACCCGATTTCCCATGGGTTGAATCCTCTTTACACGCACCGTCTTTCCCCTCTTTATTTTCTTTTGTCCACATTCTCTCCTTGAGCCCCGGCCCGTCCTACCCTACCCTACCCTACCGATGACTTTGGTGCTCCATTTATTCCCCTCATCTCTTTCCTGACCAAACCCATCACGTGGTTTCCTCTACGCCATAACGACACCCACCCCTTCACCATGTCTCTCCCCCTGCGAGACCAACCCATCTCGCCTTAAGCTCCTCTGGCCTCACCCGAAGTTCTGCCACTCCACCCCATTCCGGTGACACCCGCCACGTCAAACAGTCGCAGCTTGTCACGCCCTGCTTCCCAAAACGGGTGCGAGGACGAGACAAAGGTCTGCATGGGCCGGAGCAGTGAGGCTCAGACCCAATAAGCATCTGTAGAGATACCATTAAATTACAGGTTCTTGCATATAAAAGTTCATAACAATAAGATAATCATTAATAAAATAGATAGTATCCAGCATTATGTCAAGTCTAATAAAAGATGCCCAAGCATGGCTACAACTGCAGAAAAGGAAACTAATGGTGCAATGCACCCAACCTAGATAAGAAGTAAAAACGGTGCTATGCACCCACACTAGAAAGTAGTAACCTCCGAAAGGCAGCAACAGTGAGGAACCTCTAGGTCTGGTTCTCGTCTGGCACGTACTCCAGGTCAACATCCTCCGACTCCAAGTCCTCGAGTAAAGCCGGCTCGTCTGTATACTCTGTCTTGGTACCTGACGTACGACACCCAAGAGAAAAGGAGCTGTTCGTCAGGTAAAGTCTACATGGAAAGGTGAGAAGTCTCTACTGCAAGTGTAAAGGAATTTAAAGACGACATTTTATTGTTGATTAAAATGAGAGATGCAACAGCATGACATTTATACATTTATGCAAGGAAAGTAAAGACTGTGCAGAAAGTAAACGTGGCAGGCAATGGCTGTAGCGTGTGCTAACGGCTATAAGACGTGTCAAGACTAGACAAGACCGTATGACACTAAGTCTCGACACCAAGAGGGTTCATGTCTTCAGCTTAGAAAGTGGCCAAACTCTCTAACCTGGTGGCCGCTCAACTCTACCACACCCCAAGAACTCAAGACAAGACTGGAAGAGGACCACTCACTTTGCTAGGTGAGCGCCTCTATACCCACGGTCTACAGGGGCCACTCACTCTACTAGGTGAGTGTCGAGCTTCTCGTATGTTGTTCTGTACCAAGGATCACCCACTCTGCTAGGTAGATGTATCATTGCCTGCAGGCTGTGTATTTGTACAAGGGATCACTCTCTCTAACTAGGAGAGTGTCCTAATGCCCGCAGGACGTGTCAAGCATGTTATGAATGATCTTCATGGCATTATATGAGTATAGTATGTTCTTCTAGGGGGTCCACACGCACACACACAGATAGTTCCTAGCATGGCAGTTATAGCAGTTTATACCTAGACTTTGTTGTCAAGTCTAGGTTATCGTGAGGGGTCCTGGATGCTATCATTTCACGTCCGGTTCTCTTGTTCAACAGTTTACAATTTTTAAGAAAGGAAGTGGCCTAGACGTGGCTGTAACTACGCAAGTGGGGGCACTTTCCTGCGGTGGCAAGAAGAACGTCCGTCGGAAGCGTCTCGTCGTGGAAAGCATGTCGATCAACGTTCGTTGTCACAAGTCAACGGCGGGGTCAGGTCGCATTTTAGAAGCTCCTATTATGGTATGTATCTAAGTTAGGCGTGGCTATCCTAACAGTTTTCAGTCAAGTTCTAAAAGTTCAACCTAATTGACGATTCTATCCTATGTGCACAGACAAAATAGTCCGATCGTCGATTCTAGATGTTACAACCGTTTAATATGCATAAAAGTAAATTTAATGAGTTAGTTGTCGATTTATAATTAGGTTTTGTTGACTTATCGTTTGGGTTGCTACGAGTAAAGGGACCAACCTAGTATAACGTATGCGCACGGGTCTGACGGCAGATCTGAAATGGTGGCGGTGCTCGGTGTCCTCGATTGTGGGTAGCGCAGTAAGGATCACCTTGGGATCTGTCATGGTCGGTTTTCAATCGTACGCTTTTCGTACACGTAGTTTTGTGCGTGCACGTATTTATTTTAAACCTTGTTTGTATCCGAACCATATAGTGTGATATGTCGTTGCGACCCTCTCGAAGGGTGTTTAATTATGAAATTATTTTGGAACGTCATTTCACGGGTCGTTCTCCCACAAAGCAACCTTGTTTGAAGAGGTGTCGTAGATTCCACCTTTGCCGCTTGATCTCTTTATTTTTAGTCACGTCTTCCATTACCCTAGCCAATGACCAATCATCGTATCCTCGATTCTCGGTTGGGTTCTTTGGTTGCTTATTCCATTTCTGACACGATCGTCCCGGTATTTTTATTATATTTTTCGGACACCGTTTGGTTAGCCTTTCACACTAATCTCTATCATTTGTTTATTAGCCTAATTAATTCCTGTTTTAAATCTTAATTAAATCTGATCTAATCTAAGCCATTGGATCAACATATCATGTTGATTTCTTTCTAGATATCTTCACCCTAAGTTAAACTAATCTCTACTCCCTCCCTCTCACATTCTCTCTTCCCAACCATTTAACTATAAACGTTTCTTTGTCTACATAGCACAACCATTCACCAAGAAACCCTTACGCAACCTAACCCTAGGGAAACACAGCCGCCACCAACCTTGGCCTCCCCTCCGACCCGCGGCCTCGACTTCCTGTCCTCCGGCCTCCACCACCGGAAGCAACCTCTTACCGCCGTTAAGCACTCACTCTTCCACAACCCCATGGAATCACAAGACATCCGGACATCCCCCGAGCAAACACCGCCCATCACCCTATACTAAGCCCGCCGGTCATCTTCCTTGGCCAAGGCCGCCGCCGGCCATCACATCGGCCACCCTCGCCAACCCTCCTCCTCCACGAACGCCTCCTCTCCCTCTACATGATGTCGATCTTCTTTCTCAGCACACAAAGCTACCGCAACCCAAAGCACAGCCGCACCCCCATTGATTCCGACCACCCCCACGACAACGGACCTTGGCCCCCTCTTCCATTGCGCTGGCCACTCTCTACACAGCTCAGGTTGTGCCCAAAAAGTCTGAACACCATCTCCGTCCACCACCGTAGGCCGAGCACTGCCGGACTTCATTACCGACCACCCCCTTCCTCCATTAGATCCGATGGTTCTTCTCACGGCAGCCCATACAACTGTCGTACTGCCAAGACCCCCTTGTCGCAACTTCCCCGGACTGCCCTCTCCACACACATCGGCCCCTAGCTCTCTGATCTATCGATCAACCCCTCTCCCCGTGCCGTTGCCATGCATAACTCGATAGCAGGCCGTAGGAACACGCTGACCGTTGTCCGCGTCTTCCCGACGCCGTAGAATGTTGTACAGCTATCCTCTCCCTCCGTGTTGCTGTTCGGTGATCATGCCGCTACCCGGCTGGTCGTCGTTCGTTGTCACTGTCGTCCGCCGTTGACGTTGTTCGCTGCCGTGCAGTGGATCATCGCACGCTTCTGTTAATTCAACCCCTGGCGTCGCTACCCGACGACAGTGTAGCTTTCGCGTCGTATTGAGGTAACGTTCTGCACTCTTAGGATCCCCAACCCTTGCCTGTTAAACAAGATAAAAATCGGTGTTTTTATTATCTGATAATTCACTAATAAAGATAACTTAAATTGGGACTGTAGGCTGGTGGACTTGTGCACATAGGTAGTTTGGACTTTTGGACGGTGTTTTCGGACGTCAGGTTGCAAGCAAGTGAAACTTGCCCGTTCCTTGTTTAGGCCATGCTTTAGGCCACTTTTTGTACCTTAGCGTAAAAGAGACTAGGCAGTGAAATGATAGCTGCCTAGACACCTATTTGATCTAGTTTGACAACGAAACTAGATCCAACACCCCACTTGATCTAGCTTGACAACGAAGCTAGATCCGACCTCTTTTACTTGCTTTCGTTTATGATGCTATGTCATCCTTGCATCTCTGCCTGTCATGTTTAAATTCCTTATCTGTACGCTTTTAAATACAATATGCCATGTCATGTCCTCCATACATGAATGTTGCATTCGTAGCACACGCTACCATACTTGTACTCCCTTGTTCAGGCTAGGCACCTGCTTTTGCGGGCACAACCCTATGCCAATAACACTCCCTGGCTCGTGATCCAGAAGATGGACGCCAGTCCATATACACGTGGTGGGGTTAAGCGACCACTCAGCATAGAAGTGTGCACGTACAACCACTTCAGCTGTAAGGCGTAAACTCTGGGTTTGGGGTAGGGCTAAGCGACCACTTAGCATAGAAGTGGGCCCGTACAGCCACTTCAGCTGTAAGGCGTAAACTCTGTGCACGACATGAAAACATGACTTGTAAATCCATGTGAATGTTAGTAGCCTTGCTACTCCTGCCATGCCATGCTAGTCGTCTTATTGTACTTGTTGTTTTCCTTACCTGTTGCACTCATACTATAACTGCCATGTCATTGCATAAATTTTAGAACTGCTAGGTTGTTTACTTTACTTTTAGTTTCCTTGCACAAGTCTTTTGTAGACTTGCTGACATGTGCCCCTCTCTCTTTTGGGTGTCACATGTTAGACCCTGAGCCAGAGACCATTGCTGAGGACGAGGTGTTCGCTGACGCTGAGCCTGAGCCCACGTTTGACGAGGAGTTTGTGGACACCGGTGACCAGTCTTAGAGACTGTTCTGAGTTACTTCTATTTAGGTTGTTGTTATTCGTCGGTGCGTAGCACCTTTACTTTCTGTACGTTGTACTTTTGTTGGCCATGCTTGGGCCTTTTAGACTCTTTTCTTTCCAGCCTGGTGGATTTTCTGTGATGTTGGAACTTATTTATTATGGACATTCTGAGATTGAATAAATTTTTATCTGTCTCTTTTTCCTTATTATTATTGTTGTTCTGCTTCGCATTTGCAAGGACCTGAACTCGGTTAAATCCAGACGCTTTACAGACTGGAGCCTCATAGCTCCAGGTCTAAGCGGATCTTCTCACGTCTCGCCTCCATTTTAGGGAAGCGGGGCGTGACAGGTTTTGTTGGTGGCCCATGCAGGTCACTGCAACTGTGAATTATCGGAACAACGATAATAATTATAGAACATCCATTAAATAAACTAAAACATCCAAATCATAAGCCTTGAGTCTAATTTTTATCGTTTCCTATGTCTTTGGTGGCTGGTAGACGTGTTGCCCGAACATCTGTCTCAGTTTAGTAGGGAATCCATTAGATCAAGACTATAGTAAGACTTAGTTAGACGTCTATGCTTGTTAGTTAGAGGTCCCTGATTGTTAGCTAGACTCCATTCTAGAAATTGATATAATCGTCTTAGGTGTTATCTTGTGGTTCCTGTCTAGCTCTGACCATGATAGACTTCTAGAATTCCTTTAGTCGCTCGCTTGGGTTCGTCGATTTCGGGCCCAGCAGAACGTAATTTTAATTTCTCTTAGGACCCTTTCCAGAGATCTATATTACGGTTTAGTTCATTAGAGAGTCTTAATGTTAAGTTTCTCTTGGTCTTCAGGCGACCCGGTAATTAGAACCCTGCTTCCATCATTTTTCCTGATCATTACACTTTCGTGTTATCGACCGTAGAACTCCATCATAGCATTTTCACTAAATTATTTCCCTTCATATTTACGTTTTATTTGATTCACTTCCTTTCTTTCGAATCACGTGAATCTACATGACACCATCGTCGATCGTTGAAACTTCTTCATTACTATCATGACCATTCGATGAATATTTTCAATGTTATCTTTTTTGAATTTCTTTTCCGGTTTAAGTTATTTGAAAACATTCAACATGCATTCAAGACTCCATACATTCTCCGAATTTCGAAATTTTTCACTGAAATCTTTAAAATTATTATCTTATCATATTTACTAACCTATGTCTTCCACACTCGCGTAAATATCTTAATTTCTTCATATAATGACATTTCGATAATTCAAAATACCGTTTCTGTTGAATATTGGACTCCCCGGATTTGGTTTTGACGATGAGCAAACATAAATAATCCATGAACTAACAATTTGTGAGCGCAGTTTTGGAGATCGTCGCCAATTTCACGAGAATATTCAAAGCGACATCTCAACGCTTTCCAAAGCTCATATTCATGACTAAAGCTTCGTTGAAGCTCTTGCGACGCTTTGGAAAATATGAAGATTCAATCGAAGCTATCGAAGACCGTTTATTAAGGTTTTATTTATAGTCTTTTAGTTTCGATTGATAGAATGTTAAGCCTTGAGTATATCTTACGTTTCTATCTTCATTACGCTCATTTCGTAGCTCTAGGATCCTTGCACAAGTTCATTCTAACTTCCTCGAAGCGTCGCGCTTCGATTCGGACTTTGTTGTGCATGTTAGTTGGTACAAGAACAAGTACTGACCGACTAGATGGTGATCTAGTCGGTCGGCAACTGTTCTTGGACCGACTAGTTTGATTCCTTAATTTCTTGGACTTTACTGTTTACAGTTAGTCGGTCTACGTTGACTCAGCGACCGACTAGTTTGTGAACTAGTCGGTCAGTGATGCTTCTTTGACCGACTAGTTGTGACTTACTGTTCACTCTAAAATTCTCCTAAGCTACTGTTTACCGTTAGTCGGTCTAAGAACGTTTGATGACCGACTAGTTGACAATCTAGTCGGTCAACTTTTGTTCTTGGACCGACTAAGTCAACTTGCCTTCAGACTAAGTTGTTTTGCCTCTTAGTCGGTCTACGTTCATTGGATGACCGACTAGTTGTGAAACTAGTCGGTCAGAAAGTGTTCTTGGACCGACTAGATTTCTAGGTCTGAAATTCTATCTCTTCTCAGATCTACTCTTAGTCGGTCCTCGTTGTTTGGCTGACCGACTAGTTGATGAACTAGTCGGTCAGTGACTGTTCTTTGACCGACTAATTCTCACAGATTTCTTTCCGTTGGAGAATGACCTAACTTGTGTTTTTGGGTTCCTATAAATACGAACCTAGGTCATTTCTATCTAGGTTAGAGCTGCCATTAAGAGATTCATTGAGTTCTAAAGAGATAGCTATTCTCCCTCAAATCTAAAGCTCTCTTCCTCACAAGAAACCCATTCTCTCTCATTTCTAGATCTAGAGAGAAGCTTGTTCTTGGTGAGCTCTTCAAGCTTTTGCTTGATTCAAGTTTCCAAATCATCCCTAGGCAACCATTGCTGCTCATTTCCTTGGTGCTAGGGTTTGGTAACTTCATCTTCCTCAAATCCTTCATTCCACCTATTGGGTAAGAAAAACTCAAGGTATAGGATTTTGTGGTAAGCTTGTTTATTTCATATTAAACTCTTTAATATTGCTTTGTGTTTCTCTCGGTTGTGAGAGAAAGTTTGTGATCCCGGGTTGTGGGATTCACTTTGCCATTGCATGTATGATTTGATCTTGTGAAGGTTTTTCACAAGATATTCATAGTGGAAATCTTGAGTTAGGGTTTCTAACTCAAGTATCCGGAAGGGATCCGGGTGGTTGGGACGTAGGATCACCGGGAACAAGTCGGGGAGACTTGGGTGGATCCGAACCCATTAACATCGTTTGTTAGCATTGTTAATTTCATTGTTGTCATTCAATTTAAGCTTCCGCAAATTGATTTGGTAGTTGTGTGCAATTTAATTTGGAATTATACGCCTTATTATTTTAAAGTACTATTCACCCCCCCTCTAGTACTTGTGCAGTAGCTGGTAGGGCATTACATTTGGTATCAGAGCCAGATACTCAGCTATGTCTGCCAACGACAACAAGACCGTGCCTCCACCTTCCAACTACGACACCTTCAGGAACCGTGAAGGAGCGTCATCGGTGATGGAAGGACATTCCTCTACAAGGCCTCCATTCTTCAACGGTACCAACTACGGGTACTGGAAATGTCGGATGGAAACCTTCCTCCGAAGTGCATCTTTATGGAGGACTATAATGAAGGAGTACATCGAGCCCGAAGAAGAAGATTTTGAGAAATGGACTACCGCGGAGGTCGCCGCGGAGGTAAGCAATGCCAAGGCAATGAATGCCTTGCAATGCGCATTGGAGCCCGAGGACTTCAATAAGATATACACATGTAAGAGTGCATATCAAATTTGGAACTCTCTCCTCATACTACATGAAGGGACGAGTCGGGTAAGAGACTCTAAACTCGTTGTCGTAACCAAAGATTACGAAATGTTTCATATGCAACAGGGCGAGAAGATGAAAGAATATTACGCTCGCTTCGTTGACATAATAAACGAGTTAGAGGCCCTCGGCAAGATCTACACTCAAAAGGAGAAGTGCTTAAATCTTATTGAAGGACTTCCCTCTTCTTGGGAAAAACGTACCTTCGCCATCGAGGAAGGTAATGACATGAACAAATATACCGTAGTTCAACTAATGGGTACTTTGATGTCATACGAGGTACGCAAAGATAGCAAGTTGAAGCTACAAGAAAAGATGAAGTCATATTTGAACCTAGATGCGCCTAAGAAAAAGGCGATTGCATTCAAGGCGGCTTCATCCACATCTTCCGATGATGAAGACTCGGAAAACGAGTTGGACTTGGAGTCCATGGCACTCATGGCCAAGAAGTTCAACCGTTTCTTCCGGAAAGGTAACTTCAAGACCAAAGGTAAATTTGGTTCTTCTAACGCCTCTTCCTCTCCTTTGTGTTTCAAGTGCAATAAGCCAGGACACATGAAAGCGGAGTGTCCTCTCAACAAACAAAAGGAGAAGTGGAAGGCGCCAAAATTCGATAAGTCCAAGAAATACAAAAAGGGGTACAAGAAAGGACTTGTCGGAGCAACATTCACCGACTCCGAGGATTCCTCAAGCGGAGAGTCGGATGATGAGAAAGTGGAGCAAGCACATATGTTCTTCATGGCAAGAGAGGAGAACGATCAAGGATCCTCCTCTTCCGATGATAGTAATGACGAAAGCGATGAGGTAACGATGGATGATCTTAGAAATGCTAACTCTCAACTTTGGTAAAAATACACTAAGTTAGTAAATAGATATACTAAGGTAAAAGATGACCTAGCTAGCATTCAAACATTGCCTAAGAATATCATCACCAACAACGACACCGTTGTTGAAGAGTTAAGAAATGAGATTGCGAATCTCAAATCTAAACTCGAACATGTTAGCATTGAGGATGCGGAAGAACATAAGATAGCGGATTTAACTTCTCAAAACTCAACTTTGAGTATTGAGAACGAGAATCTTAAATCTCGTGTTTATGTGCTCACATCGCAAGTATCCACTTTAGATACTTCAATGCGTTCTCTCAAAGAGAATTATGAGAACACATTAGGCCGAATCAATAGATTCAATAAAGGTAAGGACCATTTGGATAAAATCCTAAGTGACTTACTTCCGGCCAATCACCACATTGGTTTGGGGTATACGATGGGATGTCCATCCAAAGCGGCCACTACCTTTGTTAGGCCAACTTCCGGTGACTCTACGAGTGGTAGCAAACACTCTATTGGTAGTTCATCTACCAATGGTGCTTCCACCTCGTCCACACCCTCTTTCGGAAAGAAACCCACTATGGGTGGACCTCCAAAGAAGGGCCATGCTTATATGTACACAAATACCATGCCACGTAGGAACACACGTCCTACTCCACCATCTCACACATATGATGATTTTTATGCAACACATTCTCGGGCACGTGCACACCATGTGAGACACCCTCACGCACGTGTTCCCACACATGCATATGTTCACCCACCGCATCATATGAATAATTCTCGTCGTGCACCATTCCATCATGTCCCGTATGCCTATCCACAACATGCATCACGTAGAAATCAACGTCGCATGCATGCACCCAATAGGATGATGGCTCCCAAAATATTCACTATTTGGAGCCCAAAGGACACAAGCATGGACGAAAAACAAATGTACATGAATGCTTATTTTTCGGATGTTGTGCATAGTAAGAATTATGTGGGGAAGTCTAAGTCCACTTGGACTTGGCTTCCAAAGGTCTAATCCCTTGGACCCAATGACCTTGGGTACCATGATATGAAAGTGTCTATCTTTAGGTACTCAAGGAAAAGAAAAAGAAAAGGAGCATTAAATTTAAATTTAGCTCCAAAGGGAATTGGATACTCGATAGCGGGTGCTCCAAACACATGACGGGTGACGCTCGTTTGCTCTCCGGAGTGGTTCCCATTGCGAATGGAAACCGCGTCGTATTTGGAGGCAACGAGAGCGGAACCATCATAGGTGTTGGTAAAGTCGGTAACCCTTCTAAACCATTAATTAGTGATGTTTATCTTGTTAGTGGTTTAAATCATAATCTTATTTCAATAAGTCAACTTTGTGACAAAGGTTACAAAGTTAGCTTTGCGAAAGGATTGTGTCATATTTTAAGAAAGGATAATGAAAAATTATTATTTTCCGGAACTCGTCGTAAAGACATCTATATTTTGGATCTTCCTAAGTCATATGAACAATGTCTTGTTGCCAACACAAGTGAACAACACTTATGGCATCGACGCTTTGGACATGTGAACTTTGGAACACTATATAAGCTTTCAAAATTGAATTCTATTAAAGGTTTTCCGAAGCTTGTTTTTGAAAAGAAAAGTTTTTGTGATTGTTGTCAACGCGGCAAGCTTCCTAAATCTTCATTTAAACCTAAGAAAAGCATCTCTACTAAACGGCCACTAGAGCTATTACATCTAGATTTATTTGGGCCAACTAGAGTAGCTTCCTTAGGAAATGCAAGGTATGGACTTGTCATCGTAGATGACTATTCAAGATTTACTTGGGTATTTTCATTGTGTAATAAAAATGAAGCTTTTGAAAACTTCACAATTTTTGTTAAGAAAGTACAAAATCTCTTAGGAACCACCATTGTCACTATTCGTAGTGATCATGGAGGTGAATTTGAGAATGAGTCTTTTGAGACATTTTGTGATGAAGTTGGTATTACTCACACCTTCTCTTTCCCTCGTGCACCTCCTCAAAATGGTGTAGTTGAGAGAAAGAATAGGACGCTAGTGGAGTGTGCTCGCACTATGCTTGATGATAGCCAACTTGGCCATCAATTTTGGGCGGAAGCGGTACACACCGCTTGCTATGTGTTTAATAGAATACTTTTGAGGCCCGGCACTAAACAAACTTGTTATGAATTGTTGTTTGGTAGGTTGCCTCAAGTTAAACATTTTCGTGTTTTTGGTTCGAAATGTTTTATTAAGAACACATATGGTAGTTTGGGCAAATTCGATCCGAGATCCGATGAGGGGATTTTTGTTGGATATTCTACGCGTAGCAAAGCCTACCGGATATTCAACAAACGAACCTCAACGATCGAGGAATCGCTTCATGTCTCATTTAATGAAGGATTTATTCCAACTCGAATTTCAAATGATAATGATTCTTTGGATGTTTTATGTGATTCATTTGATAATTCTAAGTCTAATGATTCTATTGATTCTAATGAGACTAACCCAACTAATGAAGTTGTTGAGAATGTTCCAAGTGATCAAGATATTCCCAAACGGCTTCATTCGGTTCGTGACCATCCCCATGAGCAAGTCATTGGCAATATCTATGATAGTGTCAAGACGAGATCGCAAGTTCACCACTTCGCAAATTGTGCCTTTGCCTCATCGATAGAGCCAAAGAATATTAATGAAGCATGCGAAGATAGCGCTTGGATCTTAGCCATGGAGGAGGAGCTCATTCAATTCGAGAGGAATGAAGTTTGGGAGCTTGTTCCATTGCCATCGAAGAACCACACCGTCATAGGGACAAAGTGGATCTTCAAGAACAAAACCGACGAAAACCAAGTCGTCGTCCGGAACAAAGCTCGGTTAGTAGCTCAAGGCTATCGTCAAGAGGAAGGTATCGATTTCGAAGAATCTTTCGCTCCGGTAGCTAGATTAGAATCAATTAGATTACTTTTGTCTTTTGCATGCCATAAGAATTTTAAATTATTTCAAATGGATGTTAAAAGTGCATTTTTAAACGGAGATGTCGTTGAGGAAGTTTACGTTTCTCAACCTCCGGGCTTCATAAATGAAAAATTTCCAAATCACGTTTTTAAACTAAAGAAAGCTCTTTATGGTTTGAGACAAGCTCCTCGAGCTTGGTCTGATCGCCTAAAGAATTTTCTTTTGGATTTGAATTTTAAAATGGGCGAAGCCGATTCAACACTTTTTATTAAGCATGCGAATAATGATATTTTATTAGTTCAAATTTTTGTTGATGATATCATTTTCGGTGCTACTAACTTCGCTCTTTGCGAAGAGTTTTCTAATGTGATGAAGGAACAATTTGAGATGAGCCACATGGGCGAACTCAAATATTTCTTAGGTCTCCAAATTCGCCAAATGAACGATGCAATCTTCATCCACCAAACGAAGTACACGGTGGAGTTGCTAAAGCGATTTGGAATGGAGAATGCCTCCGGGAAAAAGACTCCAATGAGCACGACTACGCATCTTGACAAGGATACGGGCGGTAAGGATGTAGACATTCGTCTATATCGAGGTATGATAGGTAGTTTGCTTTATCTTACCGTAAGTAGGCCCGATATTATGTTTGTCGTATGTATATGTGCTCGTTATCAGTCTCAACCTAAGGAGTCTCACTTAGTAGCGGTAAAGCGTATTTTTCGCTATCTAAGTTACACATTAGATTTTGGATTACTTTATCCGAGATCTAACACATATGAGTTAGTCTCATATAGTGACGCTGATTATGCGGGATGCAAATCCGACAGGAAAAGTACTAGTGGCACTTGCCATTTTCTAGGAAATTCTCTTGTCTCTTGGTTTTCCAAGAAGCAAAATTCGGTATCACTTTCAACCACCGAGGCGGAATATATTGCCGCCGGTGCCGCTTGTGCCCAGGTTCTTTGGATGAGACACACATTGAAGGATTTTGGTATTCATTGTGATACTAGCCCTATCATGGTGGATAACCAAAGTGCTATTTGTCTTTCAAAGAATCCGGTGCACCATTCCCGATCGAAACACATAGATGTCCGACACCATTTCTTAGATGATCATGTTGCTAAAAAGGACATCATTTTAGTGTACGTTGAAACCCAAAAGCAAATCGCCGATATTTTCACGAAACCCCTAAAGGAGGACTCCTTTGTGCGGTTGCGTTGAGAATTGGGGATTATGGGTGAATCCGAGATATAGGATTCATATTTAAATTCAATCATCTTGCATGTTAATATATTTCGCGATATTTCATTCATGCTAGATTAATTGAATTTTTGGGAATTTTATGTGATTTATTTGAATTTATGATCAAATTCATATTTCAATGTCGTATTTAAGATTTCGACGTTTTATGGGGTAATTTAGATGACTAATGAGTGAGTTAGGATGTTTCATCCAAGTGGTTTATGAAGAGAAATCAAATTTCTACTTTTGGACTCTTCTAGTCGGTTTCAGTTCTCTTGTCAACCGACTAGATGCTCATCTAGTCGGTCAGCAAATGAACTCAGACCGACTAGATCAAGCAAATATCCATCTCCTATCATTTTCTTTCGTTAGTCGGTTATAGTACACTTTCCGACCGACTAGATTGAAAACTAGTCGGTCAGTAAGTATACTGCGACCGACTAAATCTTGCCCTAAAAATCATTCTGTGCCTCTGTTTCGACTTAGTCGGTTCAAGCTCATTGACCGACCGACTAGATCGTAATCTAGTCGGTCAGTGCTTGAACTGTGACCGACTAAGTGTGTTAGGGCAGTAGAGTCTTTTCGTATCCCGACCGACTTATACTCATCCTTCATCCGACTAATCTCTCTATTAGTCGGTCTTCTCTTTTGCTCCAGCCCGAAAACCCCAAACCCCCATCGAGCCCCTTCGCATTCTCGTCGTCTCCGGCCATTTCTCCGGCCATCGCCGCCGTCCGCCGCCGTCGACTCAGCCTCCTAGGTATTTCCCTCCCTCTCCTAGGTCGATTTCTTGCCCTAGGGTTCGATTTCTCCTCCTAGGTATTCTAGGGTTTGGTTTATTTTCGAATTTCTTGATCTCTAGGGTTGTTAGCTTGTAATCTCTAGGTTGCTTGTGATTTTCTTCGATTGATTGTGCTCGTAGTACTATGGCTAAGACTCGCATTCCGATCGCCTCTTCCGGGGCCTCTCCTATGACCGTAGAACAACCTTCGGACCCTAGGAATCCCCCGAAGCCTAAGCGTCGTGCCAAGTCTACCCAAGCCTCTCCTTCGTCGCCTCCTCTTAAGAAGCCTAGGACTGCCATAGTTAAACCCCGTAAATCCAAGACCAAAAAGCCTATTCTTCACACTCCGGCTACTCCTCCCGATTCCGACTCTGAATTTATCCCAGAGGATGAGCCTACTAGGGAACCTACCCCACCTCCGAAGACCCGTAAGGCCAAGGGTAAAGCTCCTATGCCAGTTGGCGGTGTAGACATATCGTTATGCCGCGATGACCCTCAGTGTCTCGCCGCGTACAACCGTATAGAACACTGTCCACTGTTGTTGGAGCATTACGTTCAGTTCTCTGATTTTCTCGGCCTTGCTGATCTTCTCTCTTATAGTGGCCTTCTAGACTATCTCCGATACGACCCCAAGGCCAATCCCAAACCGTACCCTCGCCTCGTGAAATTGTTCTATGCCAATCGTGTTCGAGGCCAGTACGATGCCAGCCACTCCATTGAGACGACTGTCTTGGGAACTCCTATAGTTCTCACGGCAGAAATCTTGGGGGAGATCCTTGGTTGTGCGTCGTGTGGTCTCCTCCCTTTGGACATTTCCGTAGACGACATTTCTTCCTTGGATCAGTCTATTCTTTCAGAGATTTTCCAGGTTATCCCCTCCGCATTCATTGGTGTTCCATCGAAATCTTTTAAGCCGAATGCGTGGGTTCTTAACCTGATTTTGAAGTCGTGTCTCCTCCCTAAGTATGGATCCTCTTCACTCCCCTCTCAGCCGTTTTTGAAGCTCATATACGCTCTTTTCTTGGGGTGCGAGATAAATTGGGCTCGCGTGATACTCGATAAGATGGATTCTTTCGAGTGTATACGCAAGACCAATAAGTCTGCGCACATTCCATACCCCTGCTTGTTGACCCTCGTATTTCGTCATTTTCGAGTTCCTCTCCCTCCTGACGATGAGCGTCCCTTGGGTACGCCTCTGAACGCGACGGCCGTGAAGAAATCTCTAGCGGCACTTCGTCACGTGCAGAGGTCTACCGCATCTGCATCTCAGTCTACTCCGTCAGCTGCTGCTGCCTCGTCTTCCCCTGCTACATTGGACGATGTCGTACGCCTACTTCGTCAGCACGACTCCCGTTTGCCTCGTACTGAGGAGGTAGTCTGCCGTATGGCTCGTATGATGGGGATTGAGCTTCCTCCTTCGGTGTCTGAGGCCGAGGAGATGGACGATGAGGAGCTTGACGAGCTTGCTACTTCTTTTGCCCGTGGCGATGAGGCCACTGCTGCTGGTACTACCACTTCTGCTCCTGGAGTTGGCACCACTTCCGGTGCTCCAGAGCCTTCTGCTTCAGCACTTCAGTCTTCTGAGCCTGCTGTAGACCCTGTTGCTGAGCCTGCTGATATTCCAGTTGACACTTCTGCTGTCGAGACACATGCTGCTGTTGAGCCTGTTCCTGAGATCTCGACTCCTGCCCCGACGATTCCATCTGTTGAGACACCTCTGCTCCCTGCAGATCCTGAGTCCACTCCTTCGACTGGACCCACGGACGCTGAAGATCCAGCCTCCTCCTCGTGATCGTTGTTCCGAGGACTCTCCATATACGCTTTGGATGATATATCTTAGCGAGAGTATTTTGGGTTAGGATTGAGTATGAGGGTTATGATGTTTTGATGTATTTTGGATGTTGTCGTTGTTGTAGTATTTATTTTGATGAGGATGATGATGATGATGTATTTCTTTTTGATGATATGTAGCGCTTGATATGATGTATCTCATATATTCGATGTGATATTTTTTGGATATACTCACATTGTCTCTACATATATATATGTTCATCGTCATTCACTTTGTCATTTATTCGGCGTGCATTTTTTTTATATATATTCGTTGAATGCATTTGAATTGTGAATTCGTCGCTCGACGATTAAAAACTTGGTTAAATAGATTATATTTCTATATTAATATAGAATTGTTTTCCATGCACAAATTTAACCAAGAAATATTGAATATTGGAGAATATGTTTCATTATTCAATAAATGAAAATAATACCAAATATTATTTTTGATGATTTTGATTATCGTTGATTTTTATTGATAATGGAAAATTTGGCACACTTTGTTTTGATTTCCACAAATTTCCCTTGGTGTCAAGTTGGTCCATTGTCTTTGTCTACGACTCCCGATGTTGGATTTTACATTTCCTAATTGTTGTCGTTGTATGCCCCCCATTTTTGGGATAATGCCAAAGGGGGAGAGATAATGATAATAAATAGTGCAAATGAAAATTTAACTCAATTTCCAAGAATCTAGTTTGATATGTTAGATTCAGGGGGAGTTAAGATACATATAAGGATTTTCAAAAATCCGATATTTCAAAAATCAATTCACTTTATTTATCTTACTCGTCTGCTTGATGCAATTCATTTATATTCAATTTGGAATTAACGTGTCATCAATGCAGGGGGAGTAAGTATTTTTCATTTGAATTACTATTTTTGATTATTATTTATGTTGGTTTGTCATCACCAAAAAGGGGGAGAATGTTGAATATTGGACTCCCCGGATTTGGTTTTGATGATGAGCAAACATAAATAATCCATGAACTAACAATTTGTGAGCGCAGTTTTGGAGATCGTCGCCAATTTCACGAGAATATTCAAAGCGACATCTCAACGCTTTCCAAAGCTCATATTCATGACTAAAGCTTCGTTGAAGCTCTTGCGACGCTTTGGAAAATATGAAGATTCAATCGAAGCTATCGAAGACCGTTTATTAAGGTTTTATTTATAGTCTTTTAGTTTCGATTGATAGAATGTTAAGCCTTGAGTATATCTTACGTTTCTATCTTCATTACGCTCATTTCGTAGCTCTAGGATCCTTGCACAAGTTCATTCAAACTTCCTCGAAGCGTCGCGCTTCGATTCGGACTTTGTTGTGCATGTTAGTTGGTACAAGAACAAGTACTGACCGACTAGATGGTGATCTAGTCGGTCGGCAACTGTTCTTGGACCGACTAGTTTGATTCCTTAATTTCTTGGACTTTACTGTTTACAGTTAGTCGGTCTACGTTGACTCACCGACCGACTAGTTTGTGAACTAGTCGGTCAGTGATGCTTCTTTGACCGACTAGTTGTGACTTACTGTTCACTCTAAAATTCTCCTAAGCTACTGTTTACCGTTAGTCGGTCTAAGAACGTTTGATGACCGACTAGTTGACAATCTAGTCGGTTAACTTTTGTTCTTGGACCGACTAAGTCAACTTGCCTTCAGACTAAGTTGTTTTGCCTCTTAGTCGGTCTACGTTCATTGGATGACCGACTAGTTGTGAAACTAGTCGGTCAGAAAGTGTTCTTGGACCGACTAGATTTCTAGGTCTGAAATTCTATCTCTTCTCAGATCTACTCTTAGTCGGTCCTCGTTGTTTGGCTGACCGACTAGTTGATGAACTAGTCGGTCAGTGACTGTTCTTTGACCGACTAATTCTCACAGATTTCTTTCCGTTGGAGAATGACCTAACTTGTGTTTTTGGGTTCCTATAAATACGAACCTAGGTCATTTCTATCTAGGTTAGAGCTGCCATTAAGAGATTCATTGAGTTCTAAAGAGATAGCTATTCTCCCTCAAATCTAAAGCTCTCTTCCTCACAAGAAACCCATTCTCTCTCATTTCTAGATCTAGAGAGAAGCTTGTTCTTGGTGAGCTCTTCAAGCTTTTGCTTGATTCAAGTTTCCAAATCATCCCTAGGCAACCATTGCTGCTCATTTCCTTGGTGCTAGGGTTTGGTAACTTCATCTTCCTCAAATCCTTCATTCCACCTATTGGGTAAGAAAAACTCAAGGTATAGGATTTTGTGGTAAGCTTGTTTATTTCATATTAAACTCTTTAATATTGCTTTGTGTTTCTCTCGGTTGTGAGAGAAAGTTTGTGATCCCGGGTTGTGGGATTCACTTTGCCATTGCATGTATGATTTGATCTTGTGAAGGTTTTTCACAAGATATTCATAGTGGAAATCTTGAGTTAGGGTTTCTAACTCAAGTATCCGGAAGGGATCCGGGTGGTTGGGACGTAGGATCACCGGGAACAAGTCGGGGAGACTTGGGTGGATCCGAACCCATTAACATCGTTTGTTAGCATTGTTAATTTCATTGTTGTCATTTAATTTAAGCTTCCGCAAATTGATTTGGTAGTTGTGTGCAATTTAATTTGGAATTATACGCCTTATTATTTTAAAGTACTATTCACCCCCCCTCTAGTACTTGTGCAGTAGCTGGTAGGGCATTACAGTTTCCTCCTCTACTATATATATAAACTACACAAGTTTAATTCAACAACTTATTTCACCGACTCCTAAATATTTTCCTAGGCGAAAGAGAACTCCAACTTTTCAAGTATAACCGTTTTATACTTTTAGTGTTTTAACTTATACCATTTACGTCCTATTTCCGGTAACTTATGAAGGTAATATTACATCCTTCTTTTCCCACCTAAACATTCACAATTATACCCCTGATTCACCTAACCAAGCTGTCTCCTTATCTTCGTCCTATCTGAACTCGTGCTTTTCGATCTTTCCTTCGTTACACTTTTGGTTTCGGTTTCCTTACTATTGTAGCTTTCGACGCTGCCTGTGTCAACCTTAGTGTAGTAGCGAGCCCTTTGATTTTATTGCGATGTCGTTGTGGTGCATGTGTAAGTAGAGTGTGTGGACCCGCGTGTATGGACCCCGGCGTATCACTCACGTATGAGTGTACTCCCCTGTAGTATATTATGTTTGCCTATTGTGTGATATATACATACTCAGTGTTATTCATGATGTATTTGAAGTTGTATGGATGATACTAGTTATATATGTGTGGGTAGCTATAACACTTTAGGAATGTCTGTATATATATTGGAGATTGTATTGGAGTATAGACTAGTAGTGTATGTAGTTGGAGATACTTAATAATGGTTGAAATAATATGTTGGCAAAGTTGTGTGTATATTAGGTATAATGATACTAGGGTACTTATAGTTAAATGTGCATGCCTATTATATGACCTATATGTTAGTACGTGTGAGTGTGTGCTCGTACGTAGATATGTAATGTGCTTAGACGTAAGTAGTTATGTATTTGCTGCATGAGTATATATGTGATATACGTATGGTGGTAGGATTATAATTTTGATTGGTATTGCTTGCTTTTACGGGATGTTGTGCGCGTGTATATCATGAGGTATACACAATTATTGCATATCTTAACTATGTATGGATAAGTAGATGTGTGGGTATACTAATTATAGGTAGATGGATATGGTGTGAATATATATGTTACATGTGTGTGACTATACGATGAATGCATGTATTAGGGAGTGTATTATAATTATACATGTGCTGATGTATGTAATATTATTGTGGTATATAAAGTGATTGAACTATGTGGGTTACCTAACTAAATATTAAGTGTGATTGACATTATGGTATGTATATGGTTATGTTGGTAGATGTGTATACATTGGAGTGGTATTGGTATGGGTATAGATACCGTGTTACGTATATAGAGTATTCTGATATGTGTTTTCAGTCTCACTCAAGCTTGAGTGGGTATACTCTAAGTATATTGTTACATATATCTGTGGTTTGCGTGTAGTACCATGAATATAGCGATGGATGATGTATGTATAGTGATAAGATTGTTTGTGCCTGGTTGTGTTACGCACATGATTGTGGGTCGCTATACCAATATATAGTTATAGGTGTTGGTCTTGTGGTATAGTTATTTACTAAGGACTTGCCTGTGTGAATATATATGAGCTAGCTAAGCTAAGTATGTAGGTGTGCTGAGTATATAGTGGTATGGAGGAATGTTATATTAGCGTGTATGGGTATGCACCATGCACGGATAAGTATGTGCTTAGTTATAGGTATTTGTAATTATGGTACGTGTGATGAGTCTTGAACATAGTTATAGGGCGGTATGTGACGTGAATATATGGTGAAGTATCTGCGTGCATTTGAATGACTATATATTTGTGAATTTCTAGTAGTAGTGAATGTATATTAGTTATAGTAAACTTGATTTAATAATGGTATAGTTTGTTACATGTGTTGATGTGTTTGGTATTGGATGTATACTAGGAAATATTAGGGAGTAGTATTCCCATGTTTGTTTTGTGCATAGGTAGTTATCTATACGCGAAGTACTACGATTGTATTTGCTGGTGTGGACAACTTAGTTGTTTGTGAGTATGTGTACCATGGTATGTAACACGTGTTTAATAGTTATATAAGGATGTACGTGACTATATGAATGATTGAAATACGTGCATGAATTTTACTGACTATGATAGGTATAAGTGTATAATGTGTATGAATATATATACATGTTAGCAGTGTTAATGTTTGACTACCTATTGCATATATAAGCACTTGTAATGACTATACCTGGTTTAAACTATAATGTGATATGATAGGGGTAGTTACTAGAGCGACTAGATGTGTTAGAAAGTCCGAGGACGGACTTTATTCTAAGGTGGGTAGGATGTCACGGTCGGTTTTCAATCGTACACTTTTCGTACACGTAGTTTTGTGCGTGTACGTATTTATTTTAAACCTTGTTTGTATCCGAACCCTATAGTATGATATGCCGTTGCAACCCTCTCGAAGAGTGTTTGATTATGGAATTATTTTGGAACGTCATTTCACGGGTCGTTCTCCCACAAAACAACCTTGTTTGAAGAGGTGTCGTAGATTCCACCTTTGTTGCTTGATCTTTTTATTTTTAGTCCCGTCTTCCATTACCCTAGCCTGTGACCAATCATCGTATCCTCGATTCTCTCGTCGACACGGTCGTCCTGGTATTTTTATTATATTTTTCGGACACCGTTTGGTTAGCCTTTCACACTAATCTCTATCATTTGTTTATTAGCCTAATTAATTCCTGTTTTAAATCTTAATTAAATCTGATCTAATCTAAGACATTGGATCAACATATCATGTTGATTTCTTTCTAGATATCTTCACCCTAAGTTAAACTAATCTCTACTCCCTCCCTCTCACATTCTCTCTTCCCAACCATTTAACTATACACTTTTCTTTGTCTACATAGCACAACCATTCACCAAGAAAACCTTACGCAACCTAACCCTAGGGAAACACAGCCGCCGCCAACCTTGGCCTCCCCTCCGACCCGCAGCCTCGACTTCCTCTCCTCTGGCCTCCACCGTCGGAAGCCACCTCTTGCCGCCGTTAAGCACTCACTCTTCCACAACCCCACGGAATCACAAGACATCCAGACATCCCCCGAGCAAACACCGCCCATCACCCTATACTAAGCCCGCCGGTCATCTTCCTTGGCCAAGGCCGCCGCCGGCCATCACCTCGGCCACCCTCGCCGACCCTCCTCCTCCATGAATGCCTCCTCTCCCTCTACAAGATGTCGATCTTCTTTCTCCACACACAAAGATACCGCAACCCAAAGCACAGCCACACCCCCATTAATTCCGGCCACCCTTGCTCAATTTCCGACCACCCCCACGACAACGGACCTCGGCCCCCTCTTCCATTGTGCCGGCCACTCTCTACACAGCCCAGGTCGTGCCCAAACAGTCTGAACACCATCTCTGGCCACCACCCTAGGCCGAGCACCGTCGGACTTCATTACCGACCACCCCCTTCCTCCATTAGATCCGATGGTTCTTCTCACGACAGCCCATACAACTGCCGTACTGCCAAGACCCCCTTGCCGCAACTTCCCGGACTGCCCTCTCCACACACATCGGCCCCTAGCTCTCTGATCTGTCGATCAAACCCTCTCCCCGTGTCGTTGCCGTGCACAACTCGACAGCAGGCCGTAGGAACACGCTGACCGATGTCCGCGTCTTCCCGACGCCGTAGAATGTCGTACGGCTATCCTCTCCCTCCGTGTGGTTGTTCGGTGATCATGTCGCTACCCGACTGGTCGTCGTTCGTTGTCACTGTCGTCCGCCGTTGACGTTGTTCGCTGCCGTGTAGTGGATCGTCGCATGCTTCTGTTAATTCAACCCCTGGCGTCGCTACCCGACGCCAGTGTAGCTTTCGTGTCGTATTTAGGTAACGTTCTGCACTCTTAGGATCCCCAACCCTTGCCTGTTAAACAAGATAAAAATCGGTGTTTTTATTGTCTGATAATTCACTAATAAAGATAACATAAATTGGAACTGTAAGCTGGTGGACTTGTGCACATAGGTAGTTTGGACTTTTGGACGGTGTTTTCGGACGTCAGGTTGCAGGCAAGTGAAACTTGCCCGTTCCTTGTTTAGGCCATGCTTTAGGCCACTTTTTGTACCGTAGCGTAAAAGAGACTAGGCAGTGAAATGATAGCTGCCTAGACGCCTATTTGATCTAGTTTGACAACGAAACTAGATCTGACACCCCACTTGACCTAGCTTGACAACGAAGCTAGATCCGACCCTTTTACTTGCTTTCGTTCATGCTGCTATGTCATCCTTGCATCTTTGACTGTCATGTTTAAATTCCTAATCTATACGCTTTTAAATACAATATGTCATGACATGTCATCCATACATTAATGTTGCATTCGTAGCACATGCTACCATACTTGTACTCCCTTGTTCAGGCTAGGCACCTGCTTTTGCGGGCACAACCCTATGCCAATAACACTCCCTGGCTCGTGATCCAGAAGATGGACGCCAGTCCATATACACGTGGTGGGGTAGGGTTAAGCGACCACTCAGCGTAGAAGTGTGCCCGTACAGCCACTTCAGCTGTAAGGTGTAAACTCTGGGTTTGGGGTAGGGTTAAGTGACCACTTAGCGTAGAAGTGGGCCCGTACAGCCACTTCAGATGTAAGGCGTAAACTCTGTACACGACATGAAAACGTGACTTGTAAATCCATGTGAATGTTAGTAGCCTTGCTACTCCTGCCATGCCATGCTAGTCGTCTTATTGTACTTGTTGTTTTCCTTACCTGTTGCACTCATACTATAACTGCCATATCATTGCATAAATTTTAGAACTGCTAGGTTGTTTACTTTACTTTTAGTTTCCTTGCACAAGTCTTTTGTAGACTTGCTGACATGTGCCCCTCTCTCTTTTGGGTGTCACATGTTAGACCTTGAGCCAGAGACCATTGCTGAGGACGAGGTGTTCGCTGACGCCGAGCCTGAGCCCACGTTTGACGAGGAGTTTGTGGACACCGGTGACCAGTCTTAGAGACTGTTCTGAGTTACTTCTGTTTAGGTTACTGTTATTCGTCGGTGCGTAGCACCTTTAATTTCTGTAAGTTGTACTTTTGTTGGCCATGCTTGGGCCTTTTAGACTCTTTTCTTTCCAGCCTGGTGGCTTTTATGTGATGTTGGAACTTATTTATTATGGACATTCTGAGATTGAATAAATTTTTATCTGTCTCCTTTTCCTTATTATTATTGTTGTTCTGCTTCGCATTTGCAAGGACCTGAACTCGGTTAAATCCAGACTCTTAACAGACTGGAGCCTCATAGCTCAGGTCTGAGCAGACCTTCTCACGTCTTGCCTCCATTTTAGGGAAGCGGGGCATGACATGATCGTTCCAGGATCGTCTTGGCTGCGGGTAGCCCAGCGAAATGGCATGGCAACGGTAACGGCGTCGGGAGATGGTGCGAGATCTGCGGCGTGCGTAGGCTCCTAGGGCGCAAGGGGGCAGCCGTGGGAGGAGTTTGCGCACAGGATTGTCAATGAGGAGGGGCTGTATGCGCAGGGTTGAGCTTGGCTGGAGATGGCTGGCATGAGGGGTGTCACAGGGCTGTCGGCTGGTGGTAGGGTGGCCGAGGGGGAGGCCAAACTACTGTCAATGAAGGGGCTACGGCTGTCAATAGAGAGGGGCCGTGGATCAGAGGGTTGGCGGCATGGAGAGGCGGACGGTGACTGGGCTAGGCGGCAGCGGCACTGGGTGGGTGAAGGTGGCCACTGGAAGAAGCGCAGTGCACGCGGCAATGGGGAGAGGCCGCGAGCTGGGCTGTCAAAGGGGAGATGGAGGAAGGGGTTGTGTGGATATGATGGGTGGCTGGTGGTTTTGATAAGTGTGGCCGGAGCAAGGGTCGCCGACGGTGGAGAGCTCAGGTGCGTGAGTTAGAGGCGTGGTGGCTGTTGTTTCGTGAAAACCCTAGATGATGCGTGGGTAGTGTTAAAAAGATGGAATGTTGCTAAAGAGAGAGAGAAAGGGGTGGGTTTAAGCTTGATTGGAGAGAGAGTGTGAGAGGGGGAGAGGGTAGATTTAGTGTGGCGAATAGCTAGGAGAATCATTCTCATGATATGTCACGCCCTGCTTCCCAAAAATGGAGGCGAGACGTGAGAAGGTCCGCACAGACGTGGAGCTGTGAAGCCACACGCCTGATAAGCGTCAATAAATTAAATGCAGGTCCCTGTAACCACGAACAGGACAAAGATAATAACACAAGAGAGACAGAAATAAAATCTCAAATCTCAGAATTGTCCAACATTAAAATTAAGTTCAACATCCAGAAAAGCCACCAGGCTAAAGAAAGAGTCTAAAGGCCCAGAACAAGGCCAACAAAGACAAACATAAACAGAGTATAGGTGCTGCGCACCGACAACTACATCAGTCTAAAGCAAAAGGGAAAGCTCAACGAAGACACTAGGACTGGTCCCCAGTGTCCACGTACTCCTCAACGAACGCAGGTTCTGACTCAGCGTCAGCAAACACCACGTCCTCCGCAGTACTCTCAGGCTCGGGATCTAACATGTGTCACCCAAAAGAGTAAATGGGCACATGTCAGCATGTCTAAAAGACTTGGGCAAGGAAACTGAAAGGAAAGTACACTAACAACCTAGCAGTTATAGTGTGATGCATAACATGGCAAGTATAGTATGGAAGAGACAAGTAAAGGGAAGTACAAGTAGCAAGTAGCAAGTATGTCATGGATAACAAGTTTTACAAGTAAAAACACGGACAAGTACAAGTCAAGTAGTTCACATCAAGTGAACAAGTCAAGTAAACACGTCAAGTAAACAAGTTGTGCACAGAGATTTCGTCTGCTGGCTAGAGTGGCTGATCGGGTCAACTCGTAAGCTCAGGTGACCGCTTGTCCCTACCCCTCCACGTGTATCGAGCCAGGGCATTACCCCAAACACGGAATGCTCGCTTTTAGATCACGAGCCAGGAAGTGTATTTAACACGTATGGCGTAGGGTTATGCCTGCAACGCAGGTGCCTAGCCGGAAACAAGTAGATCGGGCATTGGCTATCAACCAACACACGTGGCCCGCTTCTGGAACACGAGCCAGGAAACACAAGTATTGTAGCGTGTGCTATGAATGCGACATTCAACATGGATAACATGGATGACAATTAATTCGCGTACCATTAATTAAAATTAAACGTGGCATGGTAGTACTTATGCAACATGATAAATGATGGATCTAACTTCGTTGTCAAGCTAGTTCCTGAAATTGCACCTAGGCGAGTATCATTTCGTCGCCTAGTCTCTTTTACGCCTACAACAAGCAAATGGCCTAAGACATGGCCCAAAACCCTAAGTGGCAAGTTTCACTTGCCTAGCACCGAGGATGACGATCAACGAAGGTTCGTCTCACGGATGCTAATCTACGGGGAAGTCGCTGCCATGGCAAATCAATGTTAGAACAACATCCAACCTAGTTTTATTAGGGTTTTACAAAAACACAAATGGGTTATGAGAATATTAAGAGATTGATTTATTACCGAATCGTTAGTGGAAGATCGATGCCGAGCAAGCACGGCGACGGAAGAAACGATCCGGGGATCCACGGTTCAGATCTGGAAATGGGGAGAGAATCTGGAGAAATGAGATTTTGGGGGTTTTGGGGGTTTTTCGGCGACCTAGAGGTGGTGGCCGGCCTAAATGGAGAGGGGGAGAGGCTCTTGAAGAAGGAGGAAGGCTAGGGGAAGATGGATGATGATTTGGGGAAGAATGAGGCTCATGAGAAATGAAAGAAGAAAAGAAAAACATTTGGGGGGGTTTAAATAGGCACAGCCGGCGGCTGGGCAAGCCCTAGGTTTACGACAGAAATTAGTCGGTCAAAGAAGGGTTGTTGACCGACTAGTTCAACAACTAGTCGGTCGGTCGACCAACTGTGACCGACTAAAACCAAACAGTAACTCAGGTTGTCGAAATGGTCAAAGATTTAGTCGGTTAAAGAACAATGGCTGACAGACTAGTTTGCAACCTAGTCGGTCGGTGGTTGTTCTTGGACCGACTAACGTCAAACAGTAACTTAGGTAAAATTGATTGAAGGAACTAGTCGGTCTGAGAGCAAGTTCTGACCGACTAGTTTCACATCTAGTCGGTCGGTGGTTGTTCTTAGACCGACTAAAAGTAAACAGTAACTCCTGTATAATAGATTCAATGAACTAGTCGGTTCCAGTAGAGTTCCTGACCGACTAGATCTCAATCTAGTCGGTTGGTCCCCCTTCTTGAACCAACTAAAGTGCACTAAAAGTGCCGAATTGAAGCGTGAAGTTCTAGGAAGATTCCTACGGCTTCTAGGATCACTCTAACTCTAAAATATGAGTGATTTAAAGTTCGTCATGAGTGACTTACTCCAAGATCAACGATATAAGGAAGAAGTTACAGAATCACAACGAAACGAACGAAAACGAAGGCTACGGAGATGAAAACCACACATAAGGAGAAAATCCACCAAAACATATAATATAATATAGATAATCCAAATACATGAAAACCAGTCGTTACATCCTCCCCAACATAAGAAAAATTCTGTCCTCGGAATTTCCCAACACTCACGTGTCCGGGAACAAAAGTGGGTAGCGCTCTCACATCTCATCCTCATTCTCCCAAGTAGACTCTCCTGGCGAGCCGTGTCGCCACATCACCCTCACAAGATTGACAACCTTGTTCCGGAGCGACTTCTGACGACTGTCCAGAATCTGCACTGGCTGCTGGTCATACGTCATATCAGGACGAACAGTAATCTCCAAGAAATCCACAGCATGAGATGGATCGCTAATGTGTCGACGAAGCTGCGACACATGGAAAACATTGTGAACTCCCTCCAAAGATGGCAGCAAGGCTAAGCGGTAGGCTACCTCGCCAACTCTCTCCAGAATGTCAAACGGTCCAACGTATCGCGGGCTCAACTTCCCTCGCTTCCCAAAGCGAATCACACCACGATTCGGGGAAATCTTCAAGAACACATGGTCGCCCGGCTGAAACTCCATAGGACACCGTTTAGCATCTGCCCAATGCTTAAAACGGTCCTGAGCAATCCTCAACCTCTCCCGAATGTTTCTGACAACATCCACGGCCTCCATAATCATCTCAGGTCCCAACAACTCCCGATCACCAACGTCATCCCAACTCAATGGCGATCGACATTTCCTCCCATAAAGCGCGGCGAAAGGCGCCATGCCAATACTCGCCTGGAGGCTGTTATTGTAGGAAAACTCCACCAGATGTAGATGGTCCTCCCACGAACCCTTGAAATCCAACGTGCACGCCCTCAGCATGTCCTCCAAGATCTGAATCGTCCTCTCGGACTGGCCATCCGTCTACGGATGGTACGCCGTGCTGAAACTCAGACGCGTACCCAAACTCTTCTGCAAACTCTGCCAGAACTGAGATGTGAACCTCGTGTCTCTGTCCGACACGATAATCACGGGGACTCCGTGAAGTCGCACGATCTCCTGCCCGATTCACGTCACATCACTATCTAAACTAGGAAAAAGGAAATAGAAACGGAGAGTAAAAGAATTTACCTCCATATATCTCCTCGCTAGCGCCTCAGTGGACTGTCCTACTCGGAACAGAATAAAGTGCGTGGATTTGCTCAATCGATCTACGATCACCCAAATCGCATCATTCTGCTTCGGACTCCGAGGTAGTCCAGTCACGAAATCCATAGTGATGTGTTGCCACTTCCACTCCGGAATTGGAAGCGGTTGTAGCAACCCTGCCGTACGCTGATGCTCCGCCTTTACCTGCTGGCAAACCAAGCACTTGGCTACACTCCGAGCCACACTCCTCTTCATACCATACTACCAATAGTTCAGACGAAGATCCTTGTACATCTTGGTCCCACCAGGATGCACAGAATACGGCGAACTGTGTGCCTCCACCATCAACTCCTCTCTAATATCCCCAGCTGACACACACAACCTGGCTCCAAATCTCAGCGAGCCATCCTCATGAATCAGAAAGTCAGTCCGCAGACCGGCTTCCACCTGCTCCCGAATCTTCACCAGCTTCGGATCTCCAGCCTGGCCAGCCTTGATCCGATCCACGATCGTCGACCGAATCTGCATAGTCATCAACGAAGAGGCCTCTCCAGGAAGGACAACCTCAACACCAGACTCGCAAATATCCTGCTGCAATCTCCACTGCGAAGTCAAAACCATCACCGCTGGAAGCCTACTCAGCGCATCAGGAACCACATTCACCTTGCCAGGGTGATACTGCAAATCAATCTCAAAATCCGCTATGAGCTCCAACCATCGACGCTGTCGCATGTTGAGCTCCTTCTGAGTAAAAATATACTTCAAGCTTTTGTGATCGGTGAAGATCTTCACTTTCTCACTCAGCAGGAAGTGCCTCCAAATCTTGAGCACAAACACGACGGTAGCCAACTCCAAGTCGTGCGTCGGGTAATTCTTCTCATGAGTCTTGAGCTGGCGCGAAGCATATGCCACAACATGCCCGTGCTGATGCAACACACAACCGAGACCCTTGCCAGAAGCATCGTAAAAGATCTCAAATCCACAGCTGCGATCAGGCACAACAAGAATAGGGGCAGTCGTCAATCTCTCCCTCAGAACACCAAAAGCATTCTCACAATCACCCGACCAAACAAAAGGCACATCCTTCCGTGTCAATCTGGTCATCGGCTCAGCAATACTGGAAAATTCCTTAATGAAGCGCCGATAGTAACCAGCATGTCCAAGGAAACTTCGAATCTCAGACATTGACTGCGGAACAGGCCACTCTCGAATAGCCTTGATCTTCTCGGGATCCACTGAAATAACATCTCCAGTCACCACATGCCCGAGAAAAGCAACTCTATCCAGCCAAAACTCGCACTTCGAAAACTTAGCATACAACCGATGCTTCCTCAAAAACTCCAATACTGTCCTCAAGTGCGAGGCATGCTCTTCCTCCGAATTTGAATAGATCATAATGTCGTCAATAAAGATAACGACAAACTTATCTAAAAAATCATAGAAGATCATATTCATCAGATTCATGAAAACTGCGGGTGCATTGGTTACACCGAAAGGCATAACTACGAACTCGTAGTGCCCATACTGTTGGAAACAACGATCTAGGACTTATTGTTTGATGATGACAAACATTTGTGAACGATTTGATGTGTGTGTTAAGTATTTTTCAGGAATGGCAAGTTCGTAAATACTCAGAGAGAGGCTCATGGTTCATGGACACATTGGAAACAAGAGAGAGAGAACTATAATTGAGTTTAACTATCATTTGTTTTGGGTTTTTAATAATCCACTACCTTGGTTCAATATTAATAAGCCACTAACTTTTTGCCTTTATGCAGGCACTCACGATTGGGCCATGATCCCTTTTTGAATACAAAATAAATTCACAAGCCAACATGCTTGCATTGAAAAGTGCCAGGCCCAAGTAGTATCATTATTTATTTGTTAAACCCTAACGAAAATAAGGGTGGCCGAAATTTTGTTTTGAGAGGGCGCCGCAGATTGTTTTGGGGAATTATTTTTTGGAGAGAGGTTTGTAGCCAGCCGTGACCTAAGAAAGAGAGAGTTTTTTTTCCATCAAAAAAATCCTTTGAACCCCAGGCAACCGAAATTAAAAAGAAAGGCATTGGGGGGCGGCTGCAAAAGAGAGGAGCAAACGAAGTTCTTTTGTTGATTCATAATATCAGGCCATTTTTGAAATCATCCCCTGTGAAAAAAAAAGTCTTAAAACTTCAAAGTTCTTTTGTTGTTTGTGCAGGTGGTACAAACGAAGACAAGGGCCAACAAAATTGAGAGCAAGCAGCCGAAATTTTTTTTTTGGGGGAAATCATCAATTTTTTTTAAGGAGAGCTGCATCTTTTTCTAAAGGGAAGGAGCATTCGTTGATTCCCAAGCAGATGTTGTTTTCTCATTTGAAAATCTAAAAGAGCACTTCATTTAAAGCACAGTTTTTTTTTGGTGAGCACTTCGTTGATTTATTTTCCAAGAGCAACTGCTTCATCAATCAAACCAAATTCCAAGAGATCTCCAGGCCGCAACTTTAGATCATTTCCAGTCTTCACGTGTGCTTGCGCAAGTTGAGCTGGGGAAAAGGCCTGCCGAAGTTTTTTTTTTCTCGTCATCAAAAATGAACAGACAGGATAAAGATTTTGAAAGCAATGTTTTTTAATTATTCCACTTCATATTTGTTTGAGCTGAGCATTTGTTTTGCAGGTCATCACGTGGGGAAGAAGACAGAGCCAGCCAATTGATATTTTTCAAAGAGCACATCAAAATTATTAGAGACAGGCCGCAATTCTTTTGATAGCCAGAACATCCGCAAGTTTTATTTTGGGTGATCAAAAATTGAAGAAGGCCGCATCAATTTCAGAAATTGTTGGGTGATTCCCGCTCTTTTCAAGATTAATGTGTTATTTTTGATGACTCTGTTTTTTGTGCAGGAGCCGTAAATCATCAATTTCACAGGCCGCATATTTTCTTAAGTGTTTTGTTTTGGCCTTTGTTTTACGAGCGCCACACATTTCAACAGAGAGCCGGCCGTATTAATTTAGAGGCGCCGCAAACAATTATTTTGAGAATCCAAGGAGAAATGATCTTGAAGCTGCAGACTTTTGTTTTTGCTCCTTTGCCGTTGCCGAGAGACTACTACTACTTGCCAGACGACGTCTGGCCCGTGTCTATTGACGAAGACATCGCTGCTGCACAATCTGAGCTTTCTAAACTCAACACTTTATTATTTTGTATAGCAATTGTGATAGATCTTCGTATGGGAAACATTACCTGTTTGTGTTACTTTTGGGGACCTGACGACTTGGGAGTCGTCACGGAGGGAGAGCATCTGACTAGAGTGATAGTGTAGAGCACGTGGTGTGCGTACGAGCTAGGTGAGAGTAGATTTGGGATCTTGACTCTTTGTAGCTGTACTTGATTACATATCTATCTAGTAGTTGCTTTCGGGGGCTGGAGTAGGTCGTGGGGACGACCGAACCAGGGTATATCTGTGCGTATTCTGTGATTGCTATTTTATTGCCTTGTCTCTGCCTATAACTGCGTGGGATTGTTCGTGGGTTGCACGAATATTTTTATTAGCCTATTCACCCCCCCTCTAGGCTACGATCCAGATCCAACAAGTGGTATCAGAGCCAGTTTAGAGGATCTAGTCTAGATTTTTAGATGACCATGAATATATCTGATTGTGCTTTTGCTGAGGGTCAGTCTATAGCCCATCCACCTAAATTTAACGGTGTAGAATTTGCATATTGGAAGGCTATGATGAAAATCTATCTAGTGTCTGTAGATTATGATGTGTGGGATATTGTTGAAAATGGTTATAGTCTACCCACTATTAAAATTGAAGACACTGTTATGATTAAGCCTAAAGACAAGTGGGACTTAGCTGATAAGAAACTCTATACTCTTAATGGTAAAGCTATGAATGCGCTTATATGCTCTCTTGATAAATCTGAGTTTAATCGTATCTCACATTGTCTAACTGCGCAGGAAATCTGGCATACTCTGGAGGTGACACACGAGGGAACATCGCAAGTGAAGGAATCCAGACTTGCGTTGCTGAGCACAGAATACGAGAGCTTCCGCATGCTACCAACTGAATCTGTGAAAGAGATGTTTGCGAGGTTCACAGACATCGTCTACAAATCCAGTTCCCTCGGTAAGCCATACTCTAGCCATGAACAGGTACGAAAGATCTTAAGGGCGCTACCAAGCTCGTTCAGGCCTAAAGTCACCGCTATTCAAGAAGCTAAGGACTTATCAACAATGAAAGTGGAGGACTTGATAGGCAACCTGATGTCACACGAGCTTGAGTTGCAGAGTATAGAAGCCAGAGAGAAACCTGAAGAGAAGACCAAAGCTTCCACTCCACTAGCTCTTCAAGCTAACGACGACGATCTTGATGAAGAGCAAGCCCTAATGGTCAGAAACTTCAGGAGATACATTCAGACTGATCAAGGAAGAGCTGAGATGGGAAAAAGGTTTATTCGTTCTAATAATTCTAATTTTGGTAGAAATTCCTATGATCAGAAAGCTATTAATAGAAGTGAATGTTTTAAATGCAGGAAGAAAGGGCACCACATAAAAGATTGCCCACAACAACACACAGCTCAAGTTGCAAAAGGAAAAACGAAAGTGCTGACGTGGGACATGGATAGCGAAGCTGAGGAGGAGGATGAGGAACATGAAGCCCACTCCTGCATGGCATTGATGGCCAAACACAATGAGGTAGAATCTCTCACTAAAGCTGAATTCTTAGAAATATGTAAAGGAATGCAACATAGAATTGATGAGCTAGAAGCTGATGTGGAATGTTATAGGAATGATAATTTTGATATGCAACAAACTGAGTATGACATGTCTATAGAAATGAAAAATATTAAACAAGAGCTTGTTGCATGCAAATCTACCATTACTATGTTAGAAAAAGAGAAAGCTAGCTTGTCTGAAAAAACTGATTGTCTTTCATGTCCCTCTTTATTAAAGGATATTAGCATGTATAAATTAGATAAGACAAAGCTTGAAGTTGAAAATGAATTGCTCTCTGAAAAGATTAACATGCTAAATCTTGAACTTAAAGAAAAAATGAGGGATTTTGAAAAGAAAGAAGAGGAAAACAAGCAAGCTTTCATTAGTAAATGCACTTTGCTTGTGAATGAAAATGATATCTTGAAATCCAAAGTCACCACCCTAGAATTGTCATTAAAGAGATTTTCCATTGGAAAACAAAATTTGGACATTATTCTTGGAAATCAAATTTATGGCAATAATAGGCGAGGACTAGGATATGGTCTTAAAAATGTTGAAAAATCAAAATATAGAAAAGTTCACATTGAGTCAACAAAGGTTGGAAATTTTCATGCTAAGTGCTCTACATGTGGATGCGTTGGTCATACTTCATATCATTGCAAATATAGGAACAAAAACATTAAGTTCAAACAAATATGGGTTCCTAAATCTTTGATGACTAACGTGAGTGGACCTTGTTGGATTCCAAGGTCACACACGACACCTCTTTTGTAGGTGGATGGAAATTTGACGAGGAGCAATAAATTGGATGTCTCATTATTTTTTAGCTCCTTAGTCAAACGGCGACGCGAAGGTATATCTCATTCTTTGAACTTAATGCACACCTTCATAGCTTTTTTTTCTAAACATCTTTGTGTGCTTGCATTTTTCATTGCTTTGTTTGTTTTTGTTTGCTTGATTGTTTTTAGTGTGTTTATTTCATTATAAAACCAAAAAAAAATGAAAAAAAAAACAAAAGCAAAAAAAATGAGCTTATTGCATATCTTCCTCTTTGCATCATTCTAGTGCTATAAATGAATGATGATCATATCCTTGCAGAAATTGTAGTATTATTATTTTTGGCTACATGCGTATGTTTTATTTCAATAATAGCCATGCCAAGTTCAATGCTTTAATAATATGATTTCTACATCTACTTTCACTTCCACGAATGTTAAACTATGTCGTACTTTTGGAGATACTATTTATGAATATTGGAAAGTGAATGTAGGCTGATTATTAACTGAAAAAATCTAAGGGATATGATGTGATTTGCCATGAATAAAAATTGAGCACAAAACAAAGGAAATGAATGTAAAAAAAATTGCTCCGTATGAAAAATGGATACAATTCATGGCAAATACACTACCTACGAGTATCCAACATAAGCTCTACGGGTAATCTTTAGCGTTGGTGTTTTTACTCGTCAAGCAATGTCACCCCCACATCTAAGAGTCCTTATAGGCTATGTTTTTGGGGTATGATATCTTGAACTCATCTTTGATGAGGTGGGAAAAATCAATCCTAGGTGATACAAAGTTATTTGGAAAATGTTGGATTGTTTTGGTTGAATTTGTAAAAGTATCTCCCTTTGTACGCATATGTTTAATAATTGCACTTACACGATGGTGTAGACTTCTAATTATTATTATCGTTGGATTTGAAGTGCTAATTATAGAATGACGACATGCAAATACTAGTTATAATTAATAATGCTCTCTTTTTGCATATGCTATGTTTTAATCTTCATGAATACTCTTTTGATGATGACAAAGGGGGAGAAAAGTGTTGAAAGATTTGTGGTATCAATGTTGGTTCTCAAAATACGGTATTATTGATTGAAGGGGGAGCCATGAAAATACATGAATATGGGGAGCTTGGAAAAAGGGGGAGCATGCTAATATATTGTGCATGCTAGAAATATATTGTGATTGCCTGCTTGTGTGCCTGAACATCATATATTATTTTGCGTCATGATGATATCGTTGCAAATCGTTAAGTACAAATCTTTGTTAGCTTGTCATCATCAAAAGGGGGAGAGTGTTGGAAACAACGATCTAGGACTTATTGTTTGATGATGACAAACATTTGTGAACGATTTGATGTGTGTGTTAAGTATTTTTCAGGAATGGCAAGTTCGTAAATACTCAGAGAGAGGCTCATGGTTCATGGACACATTGGAAACAAGAGAGAGAGAGAACTATAATTGAGTTTAACTATCATTTGTTTTGGGTTTTTAATAATCCACTACCTTGGTTCAATATTAATAAGCCACTAACTTTTTGCCTTTATGCAGGCACTCACGATTGGGCCATGATCCCTTTTTGAATACAAAATAAATTCACAAGCCCACATGCTTGCATTGAAAAGTGCTAGGCCCAAGTAGTATCATTATTTATTTGTTAAACCCTAACGAAAATAAGGGTGGCCGAAATTTTGTTTTGAGAGGGCGCCGCAGATTGTTTTGGGGAATTATTTTTTGGAGAGAGGTTTGTAGCCAGCCGTGACCTAAGAAAGAGAGAGTTTTTTTTTTCCATCAAAAAAATCCTTTGAACCCCAGGCAACCGAAATTAAAAAGAAAGGCATTGGGGGGCGGCTGTAAAAGAGAGGAGCAAACGAAGTTCTTTTGTTGATTCATAATATCAGGCCATTTTTGAAATCATCCCCTGTGAAAAAAAAAGTCTTAAAACTTCAAAGTTCTTTTGTTGTTTGTGCAGGTGGTACAAACGAAGACAAGGGCCAACAAAATTGAGAGCAAGCAGCCGAAATTTTTTTTTTTTGGGGAAATCATCAATTTTTTTTTTGAGGAGAGCTGCATCTTTTTCTAAAGGGAAGGAGCATTCGTTGATTCCCAAGCAGATGTTGTTTTCTCATTTGAAAATCTAAAAGAGCACTTCATTTAAAGCACAGTTTTTTTTGGTGAGCACTTCGTTGATTTATTTTCCAAGAGCAACTGCTTCATCAATCAAACCAAATTCCAAGAGATCTCCAGGCCGCAACTTTAGATCATTTCCAGTCTTCACGTGTGCTTGCACAAGTTGAGCTGGGGAAAAGGCCTGCCGAAGTTTTTTTTTCTCGTCATCAAAAATGAACAGACAGGATAAAGCTTTTGAAAGCAATGTTTTTTAATTATTCCACTTCATATTTGTTTGAGCTGAGCATTTGTTTTGCAGGTCATCACGTGGGGAAGAAGACAGAGCCAGCCAATTGATATTTTTCAAAGAGCACATCAAAATTATTAGAGACAGGCCGCAATTCTTTTGATAGCCAGAACATCCGCAAGTTTTATTTTGGGTGATCAAAAATTGAAGAAGGCCGCATCAATTTCAGAAATTGTTGGGTGATTCCTGCTCTTTTCAAGATTAATGTGTTATTTTTGATGACTCTGTTTTTTGTGCAGGAGCCGTAAATCATCAATTTCACAGGCCGCATATTTTCTTAAGTGTTTTGTTTTGGCCTTTGTTTTACGAGCGCCACACATTTCAACAGAGAGCCGGCCGTATTAATTTAGAGGCGCCGCAAACAATTATTTTGAGAATCCAAGGAGAAATAATCTTGAAGCTGCAGACTTTTATTTTTGCTCCTTTGCCGTTGCCGAGAGACTACTACTACTTGCCAGACGACGTCTGGCCCGTGTCTATTGACGAAGACATCGCTGCTGCACAATCTGAGCTTTCTAAACTCAACACTTTATTATTTTGTATAGCAATTGTGATAGATCTTCGTAGGGGAAACATTACCTGTTTGTGTTACTTTTGGGGACCTGACGACTTGGGAGTCGTCACGGAGGGAGAGCATCTGACTAGAGTGATAGTGTAGAGCACGTGGTGTGCGTACGAGCTAGGTGAGAGTAGATTTGGGATCTTGACTCTTTGTAGCTGTACTTGATTACATATCTATCTAGTAGTTGCTTTCGGGGGCTGGAGTAGGTCGTGGGGACGACCGAACCAGGGTATATCTGTGCGTATTCTGTGATTGCTATTTTATTGCCTTGTCTCTGCCTATAACTGCGTGGGATTGTTCGTGGGTTGCACAAATATTTTTATTAGCCTATTCACCCCCCCCCCCCTCTAGGCTACGATCCAGATCCAACACATACTTCATCCTGAATGCTGTCTTCGGAACATCTTCCTTCTTCACCTTCAGCTGATGATAACCACTCCTCAGATCCAACTTCGAAAACACCCTCGAACCCCCAAGCTGATCAAAAATATCATCGATGCGAGGCAACGGGTATTTATTCTTGATGGTCACCGCATTCAACTCCCGATAGTCCACGCACATGCGACGCGTACCATCCTTCTTCAACACCAGCAGCACCGGTGCTCCCCACGGAGACACACTAGGATTGATATAACCCTTCTGCAAAAGCTCATCCAGCTGCTTCCGTAATTCCTCCAACTCAGCGGGTGCCATACGATATGGCGCCTTCGAAATCGGCTGCACTCCCAGAATGAGATCAATAGAAAATTCGAGAGCTCGATCGGGTGGCAACCCAGACATCTCCTCGGGGAAGACGTCATCAAAGTCCCGCACAACCGCTGGCCTCTCCAGCTCCATCTGCATAGCCACAATTTCCACCGGCCTGGCCCGAAATCTAACCGGACCGAGCGAACTGCTACCCCGGCTGAACTCAAATACTGGGTGTCTGAGAATCTTGAACACCACCTTCTTCCTCCGACAGTCGATCGTAGCATAGAAGCTCGCAAGCCAATCCATCCCAAGGATCGCATCATAGTTGATGATGTCGTGGACAATGAAATCAGTGTAAAGCTCATGTCCACAAACCACCAATGAGCAAGAACTGCAACCAAGATGCACCGAGACCACGCCATTCCCTGTGATGATATTCCAACTCTTGGAAAGAGGGGTCGTCGACAAGGAATGCTTCTCCACGAAGCTCCGAGAAATAATGCACATCAATGCACCAGAGTCAAAGAGAACTCGTGCAGGAAAAGTGCACACCCAAATCACACCTACAAACAGTCTAACAATCAAGCCCTAGTCTAGCAAACAATCATGTGCAAGCAACCAAACATAATCTAACAATCAAACTAACTAAGGAAGAAACAGCTAAAAGGAGAGTTACCTGCAATAACCTCATCCACAGCCATGCTCTCCACCTCGGTCATCAGAAAAGCCTGCCTCCTCGACAGAAAAGCCTGCTGAAAGGCCTGCCTCTGTGGAACAAGAGCTGCTCCACGCCCAGTGGGAATAGGCGCTCTCTACTGCAACGGCTGTGCTGCAACAGGTGCCTTCCAAGGCTGCTTCGACCTCGGACAATCCTTCATGGTATGGGTAGGATCTCCACAGACAACACACTGGCCCAGGAATCTCCTACACTGATCCTTGATATGCCCGATCTTGCCGCAGAAATGGCAAGTCTTCTGAATAGGCCCTCCTGGCCTCTTGTACTGCACCGGATGATTAGGCTTGAAACCAGGACTAACCACCGCCCTGGCCTGCTCCATAGGCCTCTTCCCAGCACCAGAAACATGTCCCCTCCTCTAGCTCAGGTTCAGCTCATGCCTCCTCGCAGCGACCAGAACCTTCTGATAAGAGTCCAGATCAGAGGAAGACACAAAACTCTGAAGCTCCAAAGCAAGTCCCTGCAGGAACCTCTGAGCCCTCTCATCAGCATCCTGCACCATCTTCGGTGCGAACCGACTCAGCCTAGTGAACTCTTGGTGGTACGGGTCCACCTTCAAGCTCCCTTGCTTCAGCTCAATAAAGCGCTGCAGCATCTCCTTCCTAGTAGCCTTCGGAAAGAACTCCTCATCAAACCTAGACTTAAAGGTAGCCCAAGCTATCGGCTCCACCAGTATCTTCTCTTCTGCATCCCACCAGTTCCGAGCATTATCCATGAGTTGCATCTTCGCCAAATCAACCCATCCAGCCGGGCCGATCTTCGCCAACTTCAAATTGTCCTCAATGTTCCAAATCCACTCATCGGCAGCTAGAGGACCCTCAGACCCATCAAAATAAGCAGGACCCAGCTCCCGAAATTGCTTCGCTCCCGGCTCGGAGCGAGGGGCATCCTGGATTGCCCGACCAGCTCGAGCAAGTGGAGCATTCTGGACTTGCAGGAGCACGCCCTGCTGCACCTGCATCATCTGAAGCATCATCCGCATCATCTCCCCATTGGTGGGCTCCCGCTCAAGCTCCTCGTCATGAGGGGCACGCTACCACCACCACGGGTAAATCGCCTTCCTGCCATCTAATGACACAGAAAACGAAGCAGATTAGACTCATAGCTTATGACTCGGATGTCGAACTTAGTTTATTGGACATTCTAAGTTATTATCGTTATTCTGACAATTCGCAGTTACAGAAGAAGACCTGCATGGGCCACCAACAAAACCTGTCACGCCCCGCTTCCCAAAAATGGAGGCGAGACGTGAGAAGGTCCGCACAGACGAGGAGCTGTGAAGCCACACGCCTGATAAGCGTCAATAAATTAAATAAAGGTCCCTGTAACCACGAACAGAACAAAGATAATAACACAAGAGAGATAGAAATAAAATCTCAAATCTCAGAATTGTCCAACATTAAAATTAAGTTCAACATCCAGAAAAGCCACCAGGCTAAAAGAAAGAGTCTAAAGGCCCAGAACAAGGCCAACAAAGACAAACATAAACAGAGTATAAGTGCTGTGCACCGACAACTACAGCAGTCTAAAACAAAAGGGAAAGCTTAACAAAGACACTAGGACTGGTCTCCAGTGTCCACGTACTCCTCAACGAACGCAGGTTCTGACTCAGCGTCAGCAAACACCACGTCCTCCGCAGCACTCTCAGGCTCGGGATCTAACATGTGTCACCCAAAAGAGTAAATGGGCACATGTCAGCAAGTCTAAAAGACTTGGGCAAGGAAACTGAAAGAAAAGTACACTAACAACCTAGCAGTTATAGTGTGATGCATAACATGGCAAGTATAGTATGGAAAGACAAGTAAAGGGAAGTACAAGTAGCAAGTAGCAAGTATGTCATGGATAACAAGTTTTACAAGTAAAAACACGGATAAGTACAAGTCAAGTAGTTCACGTCAAGTGAACAAGTCAAGTAAACAAGTTGTGCACAGAGATTTCGTCTGCTGGCTAGAGTGGCTGATCGGGCCAACTCGTAAGCTCAGGTGACCGCTTATCCCTACCCCTCCACGTGTATCGAGCCAGGGCATTACCTCGAACACGGAATGCTCGCTTCTGGATCACGAGCCAGGAAGTGTATTTAACACGTATGGCGTAGGGTTATGCCTGCAACGCAGGTGCCTAGCCGGAAACAAGTAGATCGGGCATTGGCTATCAACCAACACACATGGCCCGCTTCTGGAACACGAGCCAGGAAACACAAGTATTGTAGCGTGTGCTACGAATGCAACATTCAACATGGATAACATGGATGACAATTAATTTGCGTACCGTTAATTAAAATTAAACGTGACATGGTAGTACTTATGCAACATGATAAATGACGGATCTAACTTCGTTGTCAAGCTAGTTCCTGAAATTGCACCTAGGCGAGTATCATTTCGTCGCCTAGTCTCTTTTACGCCTACAACAAGCAAATGGCCTAAGACATGGCCCAAAACCCTAAGTGGCAAGTTTCACTTGCCTAGCACCGAGGATGACGATCAACGAAGGTTCGTCTCACGGACGCTAATCTACGGGGAAGTCGCTGCCATGGCAAATCAATGTTAGAACAACATCCAACCTAGTTTTATTAGGGTTTTACAAAAACACAAATGGGTTATGAGAATATTAAGAGATCGATTTATTACCGAATCGTTAGCGGAAGATCGATGCCGAGCAAGCACGGCGACGGAAGAAACGATCCGGGGATCCACGGTTCAGATCTGGAAATGGGGAGAGAATCTGGAGAAATGAGATTTTGGGGGTTTTGGGGGTTTTTCGGTGACCTAGAGGTGGTGGCCGGCCTAAATGGAGAGGGGGAGAGGCTCTTGAAGAAGGAGGAAGGCTAGGGGAAGATGGATGATGATTTGGGGAAGAAGGAGGCTCAGGAGAAATGAAAGAAGAAAAGAAAAACATTTGGGGGGGTTTAAATAGGCACAGCCGGCGGCTGGGCAAGCCCTAGGTTTACGACAGCAATTAGTCGGTCAAAGAAGGGTTGTTGACCGACTAGTTCAACAACTAGTTGGTCGGTCGACCAACTGTGACCGACTAAAACCAAAAGTAACTCAGGTTGTCGAAATGGTCAAAGATTTAGTCGGTTAAAGAACAATGGCTGACCGACTAGTTTGCAACCTAGTCGGTCGGTGGTTGTTCTTGGACCGACTAACGTCAAACAGTAACTTAGGTAAAATTGATTAAAGGAACTAGTCGGTCTGAGAGCAAGTTCTGACCGACTAGTTTCACATCTAGTCGGTCGGTGGTTGTTCTTAGACCGACTAAAAGTAAACAGTAACTCCTGTACAATAGATTCAATGAACTAGTCGGTTCCAGTAGAGTTCCTGACCGAGTAGATCTCAATCTAGTCGGTTGGTCCCCCTTCTTGAACCAACTAAAGTGCACTAAAAGTGCCGAATTGAAGCGCGAAGTTCTAGGAAGATTCCTATGGCTTCTAGGATCACTCTAACTCTAAAATATGAGCGATTTGAAGTTCGTCATGAGTGACTTACTCCAAGATCAATGATATAAGGAAGAAGTTAAAGAATCACAACGAAACGAACGAAAACGAAGGCTACGGAGATGAAAACCACACATAAGGAGAAAATCCACCAAAACATATAATATAATATAGATAATCCAAATACATGAAAACCAGTCGATCCATGATACGTATGAAATCCCAAGTGATTTGATTAGATTTTATTAAGATTTGATTTTTGAATTAATTAGGCTAAGTATAGATTAGAATGTGATTATGAGAAAAGGTTGGTCTAGCGGTGTCCGATAAATACAAGAAAAATATCGGGACGACCGTGTTGACGAGGAGATCGAGACTAAGATAATCAGTCGCGAGCTAAGTTAATGGAAAATGGGACTAAAAATAAAAAGGTCACACGTCGAAGTCTAAAGTAACGACACCCCTTCAAACAATGCTGTTTTGTGGAAGAATGAGCCGTGAAATGACGTTCACAAAAATTTCCACAAATAAGTACTCTCTCATAGGGTCACAACAACATATAACTATGCACGTTTGGGTTACAAGAAGAGGTCACAAAAATTCGTGTACGAACAAGAAAGTACGCGCACAAAAAACACACGATCGAAAAGCGACCGTGACATCCTACCCACCTTAAGAAATGATTCCGCCCTCGAAATCAACATCTACTGTTGAGTATTGATTCCCCAGATTTGGTTTTGACGATGAACAAACATAAATATCGTAAACTAACTCTTTGTGAGTGCAGTTATGGAGATCGTCGCCAAAATCCTACGTACATCAAAAACGACATCTCAAGACTTCTCAAAGCTCATGATCGTGTGCCTGAAGCTTCGTTGAAGCTCTAGTAGCATTATTGAAGTCAAGAGATTCGGATTGAAGCTTTGAAGACGGTTCGTCTAGTTTATTTTATAGTCTTCTAGCTTCTTTTCGTAGAATATTAAGCCTTGAGTAGGTCTTACATTATAATCTTCATAACGCTCATATCTTAGAGCTAGGATTATCTTAGAATCCAATAGAAACTTTTCCGAAGCTTCATGCTTCATTTCGCGGCTTCTAGTGCATCTTAGTTGGTTCAAGAAGAAGGACCAACCGACTAGATTGTCATCTAGTCGGTCAGTAATCCTTCTTGAACCGTCTAGATCTCCTTGCTCAATTCAGCCTCTTCACTGTTGACCAATTAGTCGGTCCAAGAAGGTTCACCGACCGATTAGTTGTCAAACTAGTCGGTTTGGAATCCTTCTTAGACCGACTAGTTATAACTTCATTTTCACAGCCTGAGTTACTGTTTACTCGTTAGTCGGTCCAAGAACAACCATCGACCGACTAGTTGTGAAACTAGTCGGTTGGAATTTGTTCTTAGACCGACTAGTTCTTCTTGAATTCAGCCTATTGAGTTTCAACTATTAGTCGGCCAAACACCGACCGACTAGTTGTCAAACTAGTCGGTTGGCAAGTCTTCTTAGACCGACTAGTTCTAAACCTCCTGAACTTTCTTTCTTAGCTGTCAACCTCTTAGTCGGTCCAAGAAGAATCACCGACCGACTAGTTGCAAAACTCAGTGATCCTTCTTAGACCGATTAGACTGCTTCAGAATAGAGCCGTTGGAGCATTAAATGCTACGATTTTGCCTCTCTCTCTTCTCTATCCTATATATACTTGAAGGTCTTCTAACCTAGCATTCAAGGCAGATATTATTGAGACTTTGAGAATTAAAGAGAGAGCATTTAATTTTTATTTCCAAGCTCCCTCTCTTCACAAGAATCTCTCCCTCACTCTTATTCCCCAAGAGAGATTCTCATTGATTGTGAGCTACTCAAGCTATGAGCTTGAATCCAAGTCACCAACTTCTCCCTAGCCACCTATTGCTGGTCATCTTGGTGGAGTTAGGGTTTGGTGCTTGCTTCTTCCTCAAAATCCTTCTTGCCTTAAAATCGTAAGTTTACTCAAGGCATAGGATTTTGTTGGTAAGTTTTTGATTGTTTAATTTACATTGCTATTAAGTTTATCTCTCGGTTGTGAGAGAAGTGTGTGATCCCGGTTTATGGGAGTCACATTTTCATTTGTGTATGATTTGATCTTGTAGAGGTTTTCTACAAGAATTTCATAGTGCAAACTTGGGTTAGAGGATTCAAACTCAAGTAGCCGGAGGGGATCCGGGTGTTTGGGACATAGGATCACCGGGAACAAGTCGGGGAGACTTGGGTGGATCCGAACATGTTACATCGCTTGTTTGCGCTTGTCTTTTATTGTTGTCTATTTTCATTTCTGCATTGTTGGTTGAGTTTGCAAGATAATTAGGAATTATACTCTTGATTATTTTAAAGTAATATTCACCCCCCCCCCCTCTAGTACTTGTGCAGTAGCTATCAGGGCATTACATTTGGTATCAGAGCCAAGTTCATAGCTATGTCTACCAACGACAACAAGAACGTTCGTCCACCTTCAGACTATAGCACCTTCAAGAACCGTGAAGGAGCTTCTTCGGTGTCAGAAGGACTCTCCTCAACTAGGCCTCCTCACTTCAATGGTGCCAATTATGGGTACTGGAAATGCCGGATGGAAACGTTCCTCCGGAGCACTTCACTATGGAGAGCTACGTTGACGGAGTATGTCGAGCCCACCGAACCAGACTTCGCTAAGTGGACTACCGCGGAGGTCTCCACGGAGGTAAACAATGCCAAGGCAATGAATGCCTTGCAATGTGCGTTGGAGCCCAAAGACTTCAACAAGATATGCACATGTAAGAGTGCATATCAAATTTGGAACCAACTCCACATCTTGCACGAAGGAACAAGTAGGGTAAAAGACTCTAAACTTGTTGTTGCTAACAAATAGTTCGAGTTATTTCACATGGAACAGGGTGAAAGTATGAAGGAGTACTATGCTCGCTTCGTGGACATATCCAACGAGTTGGAAGCTCTTAGGAAGAACTATACCCAAAAGGAAAAAGTCGCGAAGATTATTGACGGACTTCCTTCTTGTTGGGAAAAGCGTGCCTTCACCATCGAGGAAGGTAACGATATGAATAAGTATATTGTCGTACAACTAATGGGTACCTTAATGTCGCATGAGGTACGGAAGGACAGTAAGATAAAGATGCAGGACATGATGAAGTCGTACTTGAAGCAAGAAGAGCCAAAGAAAAAGGCAATTGCTTTCAAGGCTGCTCCTTCTACACCTACCGATAGTGAAGGATCGGAAGGCGAATTGGACTTGGAATCTTTGGCCCTCATGGCAAAGAATTTCAGTCAGTTCTACCGAAAAGGTAACCTTAAGAACAAATCAAAATTTAGTTCGACTAATGCCTCCGCTTCTTTGTGTTTTAAATGCAACAAGCCAGGACACATCAAGGCGGATTGTCCTCTCTACAAACATAAGGAGAAGTGGAAGGCACCAAAGTTTGACAAGTCACAAAAGTACAAGAAAGGGTACAAGAAAGGGCTTGTCGGCACTTTCACCGACTCGGAAGATGACTCCTCAAGTGGAGAGTCGGATGATGAACAAGTGGAGAAAGCACACATGTGCTTCATGGCTAGAGAGGAACATGATCAAGAGTCCTCCTCCGATGAAAGCGAGGATGAAAGCGAGGATAAAGGCGAAGAGGTAACTATGGATGAACTTAGAGTTGCTAACATACAACTTTGGTCTAAGTTTTCTAAATTGGCAAATAGATATATTAAGACTAAAGATGAGCTAACTAGTCTCCAAACCTCACCTAAGCCTATCATCATCAACAATGAAACCGTTGTTGAAGGCTTAAGAAATGAGATTGTAAATCTCAAATCTCAACTTGAGCATGTTTATATTGAGAATTCGGATGAACGCGAGATAGCGGATTTGACCTCTTAAAACTCAACTTTGAGTATTGAGAATGAGAATCTCAAATCTCGTGTTTATGTACTCACATCGCAAGTGTCCACCTTGGATGCTTATATGCATTCTCTCACCGAGAAGTATGAGTGCACATTAGGCCGAATTAATAAATTTAATAAAGGTAAGGACCATTTGGATAATATCCTAAATGACTTACTTCCGGCCAATCATCACATTGGCTTGGGGTATAAGATGGGAAATTCATCCAAATCTTTCACCACCTTTGTATGGCCAACTTCCGATGCCTCAACTAGTGGGAGTAAACACTCCATGGGTAGTTCTTCTACCAATGGTGCTTCCACTAGGTACACACCCTCGTTTGGAAAGAAACCCACTTTGGGTGGACCTCCAAAGAAGGGTCATGCATTTATGTACACCAATACTATGCCACGTAGGAACACACATCCTACTCCACCGGTTCACAATTATGATGATTTTTATTCTCCACGTCCACAAGCACGTGCACACCAAGTGAGACACCCTCACGCACGTGTTCCTCCACATGCATATTTTCATTCACATCATTATCATATGAACAACTACCATCATGCACCATATCATATGTCGCCACCACCATTTCCTCATGTGTCATATGCTTATCCACGACATGCATTTCCTAGGCCGCCACCACGACATGCATTTCCTAGGCCACCACCTCATAGGCCACATGCATCACGTAGACATCAACAATGTATGCATGCTTCCAATAGGAATAGGGCTCCCAAGACATTCACTATTTGGGGCCCGAAGGACACTAGCATGCATGAAAAACAAGCATACATGAATTCCTATTTTATGAATGTCGTGCACAATGATGATTATGTTGGGAAGTCAAAGTCCAATTGGACTTGGCTTCCAAAGGTCTAATCTTTTAGGACCCAATGACCTTGGGTACCATGGAATGATATTTTTATCTTTAGGTACTCAAGAAAATAAACGGAGCAACAAATCCAAATTTAGCTCCAAGGATGGGTGGATACTCGATAGCGGGTGTTCAAAACATATGACGGGTGAAGCTCAATTGCTCTCCAGAGTGGTGCCCATTGCAAATGGGAACCGTGTAGTCTTTGGAGGCAACGAGAGCGGAACCATCATTGGTGTTGGTAAAGTTGGTAACCCATCTAAACCTCTAATAAGTGATGTTTACCTTGTTAAAGGATTAAATCACAATCTTATTTCAATAAGCCAACTTTGTGACAAGGGTTACAAAGTTAGCTTTGCGAAAGGAATGTGTCATATTTTTAGTAAAGATAATAATAAATTGCTATTTTCTGGCACACGCCATAAGGATATATATATCCTAGATATCCCCAAGTCACATGAACAATGTCTCATTGCCAACACAAGTGAACAACACTTATGGCATCGACGTTTTGGTCATGTGAACTTTGGAACACTTTTTAAGCTATCCAAGTTAACTTCTATTAAAGGATTTCCTAAGCTTACTTTCCAAAAGAAAAGCTTTTGTGACTCGTGTCAACGAGGCAAACTTCCAAAATCGTCATTCAAACCTAAGAAAAGCATTTCATCTAAGCGGCCTCTAGAGCTTTTACATCTAGATCTTTTTGGGCCAACTAAAGTTGCTTCTTTAGGGAATGATCGATATGGACTTGTCATCGTTGATGACTTTTCTAGATTTACTTGGGTATTTTCTTTAAGTAATAAAAATGATGCTTTTGAAAACTTCACAATATTTGTGAAGAACGTACAAAATCTCATTGGAACCACCATTGTCACTATTCGTAGTGATCATGGAGGGGAATTTGAGAATGAGTCTTTCTCAAATTTTTTTGATGAAGTTGGCATTACACGCACCTTTTCTTTCCCTCGCGCACCCCCTCAAAATGGTGTTGTTGAGAGAAAGAATAGGACGCTAGTGGAATGTGCTCGTACTATACTTGATGATAGCCAACTTGGCCATCATTTTTGGGCGGAAGCGGTACATACCGCTTGCTATGTGTTTAATAGGATACTCTTGAGGCCCGGCACCAGACAAACTTGTTATGAATTTTTGTTTGGTAGATTGCCTCAAGTTAAACATTTTAGAGTTTTCGGTGCAAAATGTTTTATTAAAAACACGTATGGGAGTTTGGACAAATTTGATCCAAGATCCGATGAGGGGATATTTGTTGGATATTCCTCACGTAGCAAAGCCTACCGGATATACAACAAAAGAACCTCAACGATCGAGGAATCACTTCATGTTTCATTCAATGAAAATTTTGTCCCGTCTAGAATTACCAATGATGATGACTCCATAGAAGTTATATGTGATTCTATTTGTAATCCTAATTCTATTGATTCTATTGATACTAACCCTGCTGATGAATCTTTTTAGAATGTTCCTAGTGATCAGGGAGTTTCCAAACGGCTTCATACAGTTCGTGACCATCCCCATGAGCAAGTCATTGGCAACATACTTGATAGTGTCAAGACGAGATCTCAAGTCAACTACTTTGCTCATTGTGCCTTTGCCTCCTCAGTTGAGCCAAAGAATATTAACGAAGCGTGCGAAGATAGTTCTTGGATCCTAGCCATGGAGGAAGAACTCATTCAGTTTGAGAGAAATGAGGTTTGGGAGCTAGTTCCATTGCCTTCGAAGAACCACACCGTTATAGGAACGAAGTGGATTTTCAAGAACAAGACCGACGAGAACCAAAACGTCGTCCGAAACAAAGCTCGGTTAGTAGCTCAAGGCTACAGGCAAGAGGAAGGTATAGACTTCCAAGAATCCGTTGCTCCTGTAGCTAGATTAGAATCTATTAGGTTGTTGTTATCTTTTGCATGCCATAAAGATTTTAAACTCTTTCAAATGGATGTAAAAAGCGCGTTTTTAAACGGAGATGTCGTTGAGGAAGTTGATGTTTCTCAACCTCTGGGTTTTATAAATGAAAAGTTTCCAAATCATGTTTTCAAACTTAAGAAAGCACTTTATGGTTTGAGACAAGCTCCTAGAGCTTGGTATGACCGCCTAAAGAATATTCTTTTGGATTTGGGTTTTAAAATGGGTGAAGTTGATTCTACACTATTTGTTAAGTATTTGAATCATGATATTATTTTAGTTCAAATTTATGTTGATGATATCATTTTCGGTGCTACTAACTTCACTCTTTGCGAAGAGTTTTCTAATGTCATGAAGGACCAATTTGAGATGAGCCACATGGGTGAGCTCAAATATTTCTTAGGTCTCCAAATTCGCCAAATGCACGATGGAATCTTCATCCACCAAACCAAGTACACGGTGGAGTTGCTAAAGCGATTTGGAATGGAGAATGCTTCTGGCAAGAAGACTCCAATGAGCACTAATACACATCTTGATAAAGATACGGACGGCAAAGATGTAGACATTCGTCTATATCGAGGTATGATAGGTAGTTTATTATACCTTACTGCCAGTCGGCCTGATATTATGTTTGATGTATGTGTATGTGCTCATTATCAATCTCAACCTAAGGATTCACACTTAGTAGCGGTAAAACGTATTTTCTGTTATTTAAGTTACACCCTCGACTACGGATTATATTATCCAAAGTCTTGCACTTATGAGTTAATCTCATACAGTGACGCAGATTATGCTGGATGCAAATCCGACAGGAAAAGTACTAGTGGCACTTGCCATTTTATAGGAAATTCTCTTGTCTCTTGGTTTTCCAAGAAGCAGAATTCCGTATCACTTTCAACCACCGAGGTGGAATATATTGCCGCAGGTGCTGCGTGTGCTCAGGTTCTTAGGATGAGACACACACTTAAGGACTTTGGTATAAACTGTGATACTTGCCCTATCATGGTGGACAACCAAAGTGCAATATGTCTCTCTAAGAATCCAGTACACCATTCCCGTTCAAAACACATAGATGTATGTCACCATTTCCTAGATGTTCATGTTGCTAAAAAGGACATCATTTTAGTGTACGTTGAAACCCAGAAGCAAATCGCCGATATTTTCACGAAACCACTCAAGGAAGACTCCTTTGTGTGGTTACGTCGAGAATTGGGGATTATGGGTGAATCCGAGATTTAGGATTCATATTTTCGATAATCTCGCATGATAATATTTTTTCTATATGCTCATGCTAAATTTGATTGTATTTTCTGGATTTTTGATTGAATTTTTCGGAATTTATGCTAGATATGTTCTTACACGTTGTATTTATGATTTTCTATGTTTTATGGGGTAGAATGATGATGTTTGAGAATGTTTTCGATGTATCATCCAAGTGTTCTTTGGAGTGAGCTCAACATTTCGAATTTTCAAATTTTTGGACTCTGTTAGTCGGTCACAGTTCATCAGAGGACCGACTAGATTCGATTCTAATCGGTTAGTGATTGAACTCAGACCGACTAAATCTTGTCCTTGTTTTGTCTATCTGTTACTGTTTGCAGTTTGTCGGTCCAAGCTCATTGGCCGACCGACTAGATTGTATTCTAGTCGATCAGCGCTTTAACTGAGACCGACTAAATGTGTTAGGGCACTTTGGTATTTTTGATGTATTTTTGGATGTTTTGATGATACACTTTGATGTATATACGTTTTAATGTCTGTTGAGACATGTGCTGTGTGTTGTGCACCGATCTGATGATCGTTTATATTTTTGTTGGCGGATGTATACATTTTTTGACGTACCATGTTATATATATATATACATCATGTTGCCATTTACTTCAGTGTGCACATTATATTATTTTTTTGTCTCTGATGTTGATTTCGTCGCTCGATGATTATATTTGATTAAATAGAATTCTTTCTATGAAAACATAGAATTGTTTTCCATGCACTAAATTCACAAGAATGTTGATATTGGAGAGTATGTTCCATAACTCACTACGTGAAAGTGATTTGAGTTTTGATGATTTCATTTTTCGATTTTCGACTATGGTCTCGTTGGCACGCTTTGATTTTCTTCGTGATTTTACTTTGGTGTCATTTAGACCGTGGTCGTATTCTTCGACTCCCGTGCTTTTATTTTTAGCCATTGTTGTTGTCGTTGATCTCCTCCCACTCTTTTTGCTAATGCCAAAGGGGGAGAGAATTAATAATGACGATATGCTAAATGATAATTTAATGCAATTTACCGTGAATCTAATTTGATATGTTAGATTCAGGGGGAGTGAAGATATAAAAATGGATTTAGATCCTAAATTTCAATAATTGGATTCATATTTTATACTTTCCTCGTCTGCTTGATGCATATGATTATTATTTAATATGGAATTAACGTGTCATCAATGCAGGGGGAGTAAGTAAATTTCATTTGAATCATCATTATTGATTATTATTTATGTTGATTTGTCATCACCAAAAAGGGGGAGAATGTTGAGTATTGATTCCTCGGATTTGGTTTTGATGATGAACAAACATAAATATCGTGAACTAACTCTTTGTGAGCGCAGTTATGGAGATCATCGCCAAAATCTTACGTACATCAAAAGCGATGTCTCAAGACTTCTCAAAGCGCGTGATCGTGTGCCTGAAGCTTCGTTGAAGCTCTAGTAGCATTATTGAAGTCAAGAGATTTGGATTGAAGCTTTGAAGACAGTTCGTCTAGTTTATTTTATAGTCTTCTAGCTTCTTTTCATATAATGTTAAGCCTTGAGTAGGTCTTACATTATAATCTTCATAACGCTCATATCTTAGAGCTAGGATTATCTTAGAAGCCCATAGAAACTTTTCCGAAGCTTCACGCTTCATTTCGCAGCTTCTAGTGCATTTTAGTTGGTTCAAGAAGAAGGACCAACCGACTAGATTGTCATCTAGTCAGTCAGTAATCCTTCTTGAACCGACTAGATCTCCTTGCTTAATTCAGCCTCTTCACTGTTGACCAATTAGTCGGTCCAAGAAGGTTCACCGACCGACTAGTTGTCAAACTAGTCGGTTTGGAATCCTTCTTAGACCGACTAGTTATAACTTCATTTTCACAGCCTGAGTTACTGTTTACTCGTTAGTCGGTCCAAGAACAACCATCGACCGACTAGTTGTGAAACTAGTCGGTTGGAATTTGTTCTTAAACCGACTAGTTCTTCTTGAATTCAGCCTATTGAGTTTCAACTCTTAGTCGGTCAAAGAACACTCACCGACCGACTAGTTGTCAAACTAGTCGGTTGGCAAGTCTTCTTAGACCACTAGTTCTAAACCTCCTGAACTTTCTTTCTTGGCTGTCAACCTCTTAGTCGGTCCAAGAAGAATCACCGACCAACTAGTTGCAAAACTAATCGGTCAGTGATCCTTCTTAGACCGATTAGACTGCTTCAGAATAGAGCCGTTGGAGCATTACATGCTACGATTTTGCCTCTCTCTCTTCTCTATCTTATATATACTTGAAGGGCTTCTAACCTAGCATTCAAGACTGATATTATTGAGACTTTGAGAATTAAAGAGAGGGCATTTAATTCCTATTTCCAAGCTCCCTCTCTTCATAAGAATCTCTCCCTCACTCTTATTCCTCAAGAGAGATTCTCATTAATTGTGAGCTACTCAAGCTAGGAGCTTGAATCCAAGTCACCAACTTCTCCCTAGCCACCTATAGCTGGTCATCTTGGTGGAGCTAGGGTTTGGTGCTTTCTTCTTACTCAAAATCCTTCTTGCCCTAAAATCGTAAGTTTACTCAAGGCATATGATTTTGTTGGTAAGTTTTTCACTGTTTAATTTACATTGCTATTTGATCGGTCCATATTTTACACCTTTTTTCTGCATGTTTTCACGCCATTTCGATTGCTCATATTGCGATTTTCACTAGTATTCGACGATATTACGTTACTTTTCACTATTTCTTGTTTTTGTCGGATTTCAGGAAATATGGAGCGATCGGGAGCAAAATGAGCTTAAGGGACTTGCACCCACTCCGACGCGTCACCCAAGGCTCTTTTGAGGGCTATTCGACGATGGGAGACGGGTGGAAGAAGAAGAAACTCCGTAGAAGTGACGAGGAGGAGAAACGGAGAAGATTGGGCATTTACAGCATGCCACTCGGCCGAGTGGAGCACTCACTCGACCGAGCAAGAAGACCACTCGGCCGACCAGACCGGACACGCTCCAACTGAAGGAATTGGGCGTGCACTCGGCTGAGGGATGATATCCCATTTGGCCGAGTAAGAAGATCACATCGCCCGAGTGTCATGAGAAATCCACCATCAAAAGAGGCCGACTTACTGGAAATGTACAGGCTTTTGACGGTTCCGACTCGGCCGAGTACCGAATGCCTCTCGACCGAGTGAGTAAAGCCACTCGGCCGAGTCACCTCCGAAGACAGACCCCCCAAGACCCCTGACTTACTGGAATTTTACAGGGTCTGTCACTCGGCCGAGTAGAGAAGCCCACTCGACCGAGTGGAGAAGTCCGCTCGGCCGAGTGATGCCGAGGACACACAGCGCCCAGATTTTCAGACAGCCTCTCACTCTTTTGAAATCTTTTATCATTCCAGCAATCAAAGTATTTTTCTCATATTTTTTATGGATAGTAGACTTCATGATGATTCCAACGCTGCCAAGAACGCGTAAATCGGAGGTCGGATGAAATCTGTAGAATTTCTGTAAGTTGAAGCTGCAGTGCTGAAATTTCCACTCGGCCGAGTCACATGTTCCACTCGGCCGAGTCAACGACGGGCCCAGATTTTAAGTTGCGGTTTGGGCTGTTTTTGGGCACGAATTTGAGGGGTTTTCTAGGGTTATTTGCTAGGGTTTTGGGAGAGTATATAAGGGGTTTGTAGCCACCATTAGAGAGGGGTTCCCAATAGGTTTTCTTAATGTCCTCATATTGTTTTCTTAGTGATTATTTTAGAGGTTAGGCCATGCCCTAGGCCCCCTCTTGGATCTAAAAGCTTGTATTTGGATTGAAGATCTTCATCAAGCTAAGTATTTTGCTCTTATTAATTGAATCTTTGTTTTTCTATCTTTTTGTATGCAAGCAATGGTTTTTATTGATTCTCATATTATTATTGCTATGCTTGAGTAGATTTGATGTTCTAGGGCATGTGGATGAACCCTATGGATCTAATTTCATATTTGTGATGAATGAATTTCTAAATTGCTAGAATTGCTAGGAGGTTAGGTTGTGATTGATTTATTACGGATAGCTAGAGATTTCCATCGATTGGGGTTTGCAAGAGATTGGATTCCAATCGATGGGAAGCCCTAGAAATTCGATTTAGATTGACAATTGGATTTCTCTAGATTTGGTTTGCAAGATTGGGCCAAAGCTAGGATTTTTAATTGTGATTCTATACCCATATCCGTTTGCAAGAGATTGGACGAATACGAACTATCACAACCTAGATCGTAACTCGAGTTTGCACGAGAGTGGAATCGAGGAGCGATTGAACGATGATGTCGATCCTAATGCTAGTGGTTTAGGCTAGGGTTTGCAAGAGATTGGGCCCTATCCTAGGTTGCTATAGACCGGGAATAGCGCGAGAGCGTGAGCTTGGTTCTCTATTCAGTTACGACTAGGTCACCTTAATTCAAGTCTAGTAATATTGAGATTCACTATTTACAAGGATGAATGACGATCCGTAGTGGGAATTCCCTATCCCTAGACACTTTTATTATATTGTATTCGAATCGATATTTGACCGACTTCTTTATCACCGACATCGACATCCACCACCATTTCCATTATATCATTCCATAACCATCTCCACCAATAAAACATTCGTAGTCGAGCCAACCTAGGATAGATTGGAACCAACACCACCTCCTCGTGTTCGATACCTGCTCGCCACTTGACCGTGCGCTTACGGTAAAACTACAATCGTTCTCTGGGTGTATATCCGGGGCCGACCAAGTTTTTGGCGCCGTTGCCGGGGATTTATCTCCGTGCATTTGCGCCATACTAGGTTGTGCTCTTGGGTTACATTTTGGAGCGACCAAGTTTTTGGCGCCGTTGCCGGGGAGGCATTAGTGTTTGATTCCTATAACCTAGCTATTTTTCTTTTTGTTTTATTATTTTCATTTTTATCCTTCCGTTGTGCTAACTATTTCTTTGAAACTCTGTTTTCCCTTGCATGTACACGAGATCCTCAGCGAACCCCGAAGAGATACTATACGATCCGGAGATCGAGCGTACATTGAGGAGGATCCGAGCGGAGAGGAGACCCGATACGGAAGGAAATTTTATGACCCATCCTGAGACCCCCGAAGAATTAGCCGCACGAATGGCGAGGATTATTTCCATAAGAGATAGGCTTCGGCCTAAGACTTCTTCCACGACCTCGTCCATAGCCATGCCGGAGTTGGCGGCCGACAAGAATTTTGAGTTGAAAACCGGATTGGTGGTCCTTATGCAACAAGATCCTTTTCATGGAAACTCCCATGAAAACCCTCACTACCACATCCAGCTCTTCCTATCAAAGTGCGCCACCTTCCAAATGTCGGGCATCTCCGTGGATGCTATCAGACTGCGCATCTTCCCTTTCACACTAAAGGACAAGGCATTATATTGGTTGAGGACGCAAGCTGAAGGAATCTTCACCACTTGGGATGAGTTGGCGAGTGCATTCGTCGAAAAATTTTACCCGCCCTCCAAGACGGTGAAGATTAGAAGTGCTCTCATGTCCTTCAAGAAAGGACCTCAAGAGACTCTCTACGAAGCATGGGAGCGCTTCAAGGACTTGCAACATCAGTGCCCTCATCATATCATTGAGGATTGGGAGCTTGTCCATAGCTTTTACAATGGACTCCAACCGGGGACGAAGCAGATTATTGATGCCACGGCAAATGGAGCCATTTTGTCGAAGCCTCCCGATGAAGCTACGGCCTTGCTTGAGGAGATGGCCTCGAACAACCAACAATGGCGGGACGAGCGAGGACATTCTTCGTCCTCCTTGAAGCCCACAAGTATCTATGAGGCCAAGGTCGTGGCGGAGCTTTCTAGCAAGTTTGACTCTCTCCACAAGGTTGTGGAGAGATTGGAGAAATTCATTACGGAGCCTCAAGGAGCCCCTTCTACATCCATGCCGACAAATAATATGAGCGATTGGCAAGACCAATCCCAATCCATATATGCGGGAGGAGAGCAAGGAGAAGGAGCTTTGGAGCAAGTTCAATACGTCGCGGGAAATTCTGGATATTGGGCCAATCCGGCCACTAGAAACCATCCGGGTTTCTCATATGCCAATAATGATGGAGCATTAAACCCCCGCCACAACAACCTCCTCAAGCTCGGGCTCCACCACCACCACAACCGAATTATCCACAAAGGGGGCCACCGCAACAAAATTTCCCACCGAGGCAACAAGTGGGACCTTATAGGCCGCCCGGATACAATCAAGGGTGGAGGAATCCCAACCCACCACAAGCTCAACAACGCTCAGATTTTGAAGCAAAGGTGGATGAGTTTATGTCGGAGCAACGAAAGATTAATGCCACATTGAAGGCGGGACAAGATTCCCTCGCCACCGTCGTAGCTCAAATCGGGGAGCAACTTGCGTTGCTCAACAAAAACCATCAACAATTGCCGGCTCAACCCGAGCCGAATCCACGGGGCAACATCGGCCATATTAATGTGGTCGTTGCGGTTACTACAAGAGGATGGAAGGATACCACCCCCCCATGACTCAAGTCAAGGAGCCTGTGGTGGAGATTCTACAAGAAAGTGAGCCGGCAATTGAAGTTGAGAAAGATAAGGAGTTGCAAGGAGAAGTGAAATCTAGAACGGAGGAGCTTATCGATGAGCACCGATTTATGCCACCGGTGCTCTTCCCTCAGCGGCTAGCTAGAGCCAAGATGGAGAAACGGCTAGCCAAGTTTCTCGAGTATTTGAGAGGGGTGAGCCTCAATATCCCCTTCCTCGACGCTTTAGTGGAAATCCCATCTTATGCCAAGTTCTTAAAAGACTTGATCACGGGAAGGAAGAGGAAGGAGAAGATAATGCTCGCGGAGGAAGGGACTTGGTTCACAAAGAGGGAAAAGGAGCCCGCCAAGCTTAAAGATCCGAGGAGTTTTCGGATTCATTGCACTCTAGGCGGAGTCCCCCTACAAAAGGCATTAGTAGACTTGGGGGCTAGTGTTAGCCTCATGCCCCTCTCCATGTTCCAGAGGTTGAATACCGGCACGGATTTGAAGCCTACCGACATGCGGATTCAACTAGCGGACGGGAGGATTACAAGACCGGTTGGGATAGCGGAGGACATCCCACTCCAAGTTCCGGGGGGCATATGTTTGGCATGCGATTTCGTGATAATGGACATCAAGGAGGAGGGCGATACATCACTCATACTCGGACGCCCGTTCCTTGCCGCCGCCGGTGTCATCGTCGATGTGCGGGAGGGGACCCTCACCTTGAACGTCGGTAACATCGAAGTGGAGCTTCATATACTGAAGGCAATGAAGCACATGCCTTGTCACGAGGAGCTTGGTTACATGGACCTCCTTGATGAGGTCATTGAAGAGGCGATCCCCGTTCCATCGGCGCACCCCACGAAGATAGCTTCGAAGAAGGCCTAGACTTGGCCGAAGAAGAGAAGATGGAGCACTCCCCCGATATCTCCATGGAAATTGATGATGGCGATGCTGATGTCGCAAGAATACGAGAGCTCTGCAAGCTCTCAAAGTTGAGGACTCCAAAGAAAGCTCCACCGATGCGAAGATCGGTGTCACCGGTGAAGAGGAAGACCGGAGCAAGCTCTAGCTTAGGGGAGCCACCCCCCAACATTGCCCATGATGAAGGGGCACTGAGGAAGACCTCACACCACCATGATCCAAATCCGAGTGGTCTTCCAAGCAAGTTCGACGGGTGCATCCCGTATGCACCCAACATCAAGCGTTAATTGAAAATCAATAGGGGTCGAGCTCAAGACCTAAAACGAGCGCTTGTCGGGAGGCAACCCGACGGTTATCGTGTTTTCCTATTTTTGTTTTTATTTTTTGTTTTAAATTTTATTAGTGTTTTTGAGTCGTTTGCCCGAAAATTTTTGACAACGGGTCCTATTTTCTTTGACAGGAGAGGAGAACGGGATATCTATCATATGGAGGATGACTAAGACGAAGAAGAGCGCTCCAGGAATGCACTCAAGGCTTAGGAGAAGGAAGAAATCAACTGGAGAAAGAAAAAACAGAGACTAGAGCCAAAACGGAGCATCACAGCAGAAAACAGGGCCTCACTCGGCCGAGTACCTTAGCCACTCGGCCGAGCAATCAACATCGTCCGCCCGAGTGGCGCACCAACGAGGGAAGTCTGTTGCACCCAACTCTCTGTTCTTTTCTCGATTTTATAATAAATTGCCACTCGGCCGAGTATATATCTTCACTCGACCGAGTGAAACTGATACGCTCCTACGGCGAAAATTACCGAGTAGCTTGTGCCACTCGGCCGAATGGACTTTTTCCACTCGGCCGAGGATGGCAAAGCCACTCGGCCGAGGGTGGCAAAGCCACTCGGTCGAGTCGTAAGCAGCAAGGTGTTTTAAAAATAATTTCGTTACGATCACTCGGCCGAGTCGTAACTAATCCTATATAAGCGGACGCGGGCTCGACGCGGAATACGAAGCGTCAAATTTCTTCGATCGCCCGAACCCGCGCCCGATCGACCCTCGCTCGCCCGACCGCCACCTCAACTGCCCGACCGTCGACCGCCTGAGTACCCCGACCGCCGGCGACTCTCTCGCCGCCAGCCGACCTCCGGTAACCCCTATTACGCCTGTTTTCTCCATTTTCTCGTATTTTTGATGATCCGTGCACTAATCGAGCCCCTAAATCAAATTAATCTCTTTATCTATCTATTATACCCCTAACCCCCATGTATTTTGAACTTCACATGCTGATATTCTTGTTTGATGTGTAGACAATCTTGGGGAGCTTAGGGGAGCTTAGGGGAGCCTCCGGGGCACGCTTCTGGCTTCGTGGAGGCGGAGTCTTCGCACGCGTCTGCTGTTTTGCTCTCACGGCGTGTTCAGGTACCATCGTTCCCTTTATTTTAGCACGCCGTGTTTTACTTGTTGGGTGAGCACTCGGGGCGCACATGCCGCCCCGCACATGACCACGCACTCGGGGAACTTCCGCCAAGCGGAAGCGGCCGGATGAGCCCGGCCCCTCCCACGAGGTGGAGGACTCTCCACCGCCTACACCACCTCACCCCACATAGCCACAGCCTGCCGACCCAGTCCACCCACAGCCACCTCCAGCCGCGCCCCCACACCCACAGCCACCACCGGCTCCTATCGTCGGGCCGCTGGGTATTACGTTCCGAGACGACGCACATCGCGTCGCTTTTGAGCATATCTCCCAGCGCTCGATAGTGCCCTCCAGGTTTGCACACCTTGCTGACCTAGACCGCCTGGGGGTACTTGAGGGGATGCTCACGTTGTACGACAACGTGGGTTGGCGAGACTTTCTTTCTGTGTCGGCGGACACCTACGTCCGTCCGACACTCGAGGTGCTCAGCTCGATCGCCCGGACCGCTGAGGGATGCTCCTTCCGACTCATGGATCGAGAGTGTCAGGTCACTCTCGATATGCTTCGAACGTTCTTTCAGTGGCCCGTCGTCCCCACACCCGACCGAGCCTACGCCCCCACACACATCCCTCCCCATCCTTCGATTCACACGCCTTCTGGGCCCGGATCACAGGTTTACCACCGGCCTTTGACCCTAGTAGGGCCAAGGCCTCGGCCATAGTCCACCCCTGCCTCTGCATAGCACAGCGCCTTATGGCGACCACCTTTCTGGCGAGGTACGAGCCTGGGACGATGTCGACGCCTGAGCTATATATGCTCTACGCGTTGACTCGCCTCAGAGTTCTTGATAGGGATGGAGTTACGTTGGTCCCTGTCGTTGAGATAGACGTCGCTAGCTGGTTTTTGGACCGCATCATCGTATCGGTGGGCGCTCGCTCTCCGATATGTTGTGGCGGCCTGATCACCCTGCTAGCCCTGATGACCGGCGAGGACCTTCTGGCTGACCTGCGACGAGCCCCGGGCCCCACTGCACTCTCCATAGACGTCATGGCCCAGATGAAGATGCTTCGTCCGCACGGCCAGTGGCACTGGGTTTGGTTACACGGTCTGTACGGTGCTGACTACATGATCCTTCCGAGCCCCGCTCGGACACACTTAGGACCAGCACACGACGACTGGCTTCCGGCGATGGATCTCCTGATCCCCGCCGCCTACGTGCTAGAGGCCGAGGGAGCTGAGCCTGCACCACCTGCACACCCTGCACCGCCAGCTGACCCTGTGTTCCCGCATCCTGAGCCTGCACTTTCTACCGCTCCCGACACTTCTGTCCCCACTTCTGCCAGTGTCGGGAGTACACTTGCTGAGCCTACGCCCACCACGTCTACCACTGCCACCACCACTGCTGTGCCCTTGTCGGTTGAGCCACTCACCTCTCTGCTACCCGAGCGTCCACCCACCATACTTGAGAGCAGCGAGCCTTCTTTCACTGCTGTCATGGAGACCATGGCCAGTATGATCTCCACTGGGATTTCACCTTTTGGACCCCACTCTTCCTCCCCAGCGGTCGACCCTTCTGTCTCCACCGTAGCCGTTCTATCTGAGAGTGTCGTGACGTTTGTCCCCATTTCTGTGTCACTGACCTCTCTTGCCGCCTCGTCACCGATTTTGTCTTCCACTTCCATTGTTGCTGCTTCCACCTCACACCAGCCTGCGTCCCAGCCTCGCACTGAGGCTGGGCATCCACTAGTGAGCATAGCACCCGTACCACCCATGCCTGCTGTCCCGATCACCTACACCGCCCGTATTAGACAGCCCCGACCAGGTCAGCCTAGACCTGTCCGTCCCTCTGCTCCACCACCCTCTGACGCCTTAGTTCAGAGCGTTCGCGCTCTTGAGGGGGGGTTGAGTGGACTCCGGGGTGATTTTAGGGCTTTGTCTTCCACAGTCACCGCCATGCAGCACCGCCTCGAGCTACTTCCCAGCATTCACTATTGCTTGACCCAGATTCTCGAGCGACTACCACGACCACCACCCACCCAGCAGACTGTACCACGACCACCCCCACCCCCACCTCTGCCTCAGGACGGAGATGGCGCAGCACCACCAGCCTAGGCACACCCTTGATGCCTCCGATTTTTTTGTCTATATGCTGCCCATTCTCTGCTTGGCCCTGATGATTTCTGCCTACCCCCCTCCCCTCGCTATTTTTGTCCACATTTTGATCATATCATTCTATATCCTTTTTTCGGGAGTGAGGGAGAGTATTTTTGGTGACACCCACATTTTTGCATCACTCTTGTCCTTGCATGCATCACATTCACATCATATTTTTCATTTTGTTATTTTTATTTCTTTTTATCATGCATGCATACCCACCCCCCTCCCATTACACGTCTCTCGATGTGCCACACGTCGCACATTGAGGACACTATGCACTTTAGCTTGGGGAAGTGAGTTCTCACGCTTTTTGCTTTTGTCACCCTTTATTTTTAGTTTTCCCACGTTTTTCCACTTTATCACTCGCTTTTTCATCACTTTATCATTTTTTACCATGCATCACGTTTTTCTTATTTTTCTTGTGTGTTGCATTGTAAATAGTTTTTATTTTTGTTTATCTTTATTTCTTTCATCTTTTGTACTTTTCTGTGATGATGATGACGTGGTGTTAGCTTTTCTCTATATGCATGCTATATTTGTCATGTCATAGCCTCTTATTTCTGATATCATATGCTGTGTTCTGCTTTGCATTTAGAAATAGTAACCCACTCTCTTTTGGTGTATGAAAATGGATGAAATTCTATTATTAGCTGATGTCTGATGATTTATATGTATGCTATCGTAGAAAACACACCAAGATTCACGCATTGATGCTTATATCCGGAGTACTGCTTTCCTTTCTCTCATATCACTTCTTATTGCATGACTTGTACTTTTCACTTCGGGTTGATTGAATTGTTGCTAGCAATGATAAATCTGGGTTAGTTTACTTTTTGAGATTAAACTGAGTAGATTATATTACCCTGCTGAAGTTGTCATGCACGTCCTATAGAGTGAACTGAGAGATACATTTATTTCTTTCTCCACATATATTGAACATTATTTCTCTACTTTAAATTCATTGGTGAATCTCCCCTTAGCGATTCTATTATTGGCATTCCCCCGTTATTAAAATCACATGCTCCAAATTCCCCGAAATCCAAAGAAAAATACTTGTATATCCTTCTCTTTGATTTGGGATCATTGTGTATATATGCTATAAAAGAAAAAGAAAAAAAAAGACAAGAAAAAAAGGGAGAAAAAAAAGAAAAAGATTTGAGAATAAGAAAAGAAAAGAGAAAAGTAGTTCGAAAACGATCCCATCTCATATACTTTGTCTCTTTCTTCCCTCTTTTGTTTTATTTTTGACTTTTGGAGCTTCATAAAAATGGGGATGTAAATATCGTTTTATATATGCCACCACGCTTATAGATAAGCTTGGGGGAGAGAATCCAATGATGTGTGAGAGAGTGACTACTTGACGGTGCATGACGACCTAGGCTAAGTAATATTTTATACTCGGTGAGATTCCTAAAGTTTCACGAAATCCAGAAATCTACGCTTAGCATTCATTTCATGAAAACTGCATTTTTTCTATTCTTACTACTCTATCGTGTGATATCTCTTATACTCCCTATAGAAAGCATTCAATAGAAAAGTGTGTGATCTACGATATTGTATACCGCTTTAGATGCTTCAGACGATGTTAATCTTAGAATTATTCCATTTTTCATGCTATATCGATATTCTTGGGTTTTCTATTTCAAATGCATCATTATACTATGGTATCAAAATAAAAGACTTTGACATGTGTTTTATATTCGATGCATGCTATATAAGTAAGCAAACCCCACGTCCTGAGAAAAACGATCTAGCAACTTCCCTCTTCGTTTTCTATTTTGTTTTTCGTTTCCGTTTTCCACCTTTCCGCCGTTTTCTTTATCTTTATCCACCGGGTTCGCTTTTTACTTATCTTCCTTGAGGACGAGTAAGAGGTAAGCTTGGGGGATTTTGATCACTCCATATTTTACACCTTTTTTCTGCATGTTTGCATGCCATTTTGATCGCTCAAATCGTGTTTTTCGCGTTTATTCGACAATATTGCGATGCTTTTCACGATTTGTTGTTTTTGTCGTATTTCAGGAGATTTGGAGCGATTTGGATTGATTCTGAAATGCACCTACTCCGGAGTGTCACCGACGACTCTCTTGGGGGGTATTTTGCTGTTGGAGAGGAGTGGAAGGAGAAAGAACGTCGTAGGAGCGACGAGGAGGCGAAGATATGAAGTTTGGGCATTTTTAGCACTTCACTCGGCCGAGTGAAGGAGTCACTCGGCCGACCATAGGAAGCCCGCTTGGCCGGCCAGATCGGACACGCAACAGGCGTGCACTCGGCCGAGCATCGCCATGCCACTCGGCCGAGCACCGAGTCACCCACCGCCCGAGTGGAGCCAAGACGACGGCATCAAAAAATCACCAACTCTCTGTTTTCCGTCAGTATGCTCCGATGACTGACTCGGCCGAGTGGAGAACGACGGTCCACCCGAGTGACTACCGACGTCCGCCCGAGTGACCTCCGAGGAAACGACCCCCGAGACCCCCAACTCTCTGTTTTTGTACAGGGTTCGTCACTCGGCCGAGTGACATTTGTCACTCGGCCGAGTGAGCCGCGCTACCTGTAGCGAAAACTGCGGATTTGAGGCTGCGCAGGGGCATTTTCGTCAGGGTTTTTTGGGCGATTTTGGGGGGTATTTAACCCCAGTTTTTAACCTAGTTTAGGGATCTTTTTGGAGAACTTTTTGCAGCTTTTTAGATTAAATTTTTAGGGATTAGATTTAGCTTGAAGGGAGGAGAGAAAAGTGAGATTTTGTTGAATGCTACCTTGTTCTTCATTGGTTTGTATTTCTCTCCCTCAAAAACTCAATTTTTATTGATATTCTGAATATTGCTATGAATTCCATGGATTTTATTTGCGAATTTCTATTGCACTCTATTATGAATTGTGAGTAGTTCATCGTCTTAAGGCGTAGGGATGAACCCTACGAGCCCAATTTCGAAATTGTGATGAATTGGTAAAACTATTGCTAGGATTGATTAGGGGTAGCTTGGGATTGCTATAATACGAATAGCTAGGGATTCATATCGATTGGGATTTGCAAGAGATTGGATCCCAATTCGATAGGAAGCCCTAGATATTCGAATTGGGTTGCAATTGAATTCCTCCGGAATCGGTTTGCAAGAGATTGGACCGAAACTAGGGTTTTCCGATTGCAATTCTATATCAATACCCGTTTGCAAGAGATTGGATGGGTAGGAACTATCCCAACCTTGGTCGAGCCTCGAGTTTGCACGAGAGTGGGCTCGAGATACGATTGAACGATGATGTTGTTCTTCACGCTAGTTTGCCTAGGTTAGGGTTTGCAAGAGATTGGACCCTACCCTAGGTTGGCTATAGACCGGCAATAGCGCGAGAGCGTGAGCTTGGTTCCACATTTAGTTGCAACTAGTTCACCCAAATTTCAAGTCTAGCAATTGTGAAACCCACGAGTCACAATGATGAGATACGGCAAGTAGCGGGGATTCCATATCCCCTAAGCGTTTTTATTAATTTGTTAATCCCTTTATACATTTAACGACTGTGACCACACATTGCGAATATTCTCCTGACTTTTCTTATAGCCAGGTGATTCGAAGAAGACACTGTTATTAGGCCTCCCTGTGTTCGATACCCGCTCGCCGCTACACACCGTGCGCTTGCGGTAAGACTACGATCGTCGCCGCTCCGGGACGTGTATCCAGGGCGCGATCAAGTTTTTGCAAAAACTTGGTCGCTCCAAAATGTAACCCAAGAGCACAACCTAGTATGGCGCAAATGCACGGAGATAAATCCCCGGCAACGGCGCCAAAAACTTGGTCGGCCCCGGATATACACCCAGAGAACGATTGTAGTTTTACCGCTAGCGCACGGTCAAGTGACGAGCGGGTATCGAACACGAGGAGATGGTGTTGGTTCCAATCTATCCTAGGTTGGCTCGACTACGAATGTTTTATTGGTGGAGATGGTTATGGAATGATATAATGGAAATGGTGGTGGATGTCGATGTCGGTGATAAAGAAGTCGGTCAAATATCGATTCGAATACAATATAATAAAAGTGTCTAGGGCTAGGGAATTCCCACTACGGATCGTCATTCATCCTTGTAAATAGTGAATCTCAATATTACTAGACTTGAATTGAGGTGAACTAGTCGTAACTGAATAGAGAACCAAGCTCACGCTCTCGCGCTATTCCCGGTCTATAGCAACCTAGGATAGGGCCCAATCTCTTGCAAACCCTAGCCTAAACAACTAGCATTAGGATCGACATCATCGTTCAATCGCTCCTCGAGTCCACTCTCGTGCAAACTCGAGTTACGATCTAGGTTGTGATAGTTCGTATTCGTCCAATCTCTTGCAAACGGATATGGGTATAGAATCACAATTAAAAATCCTAGCTTTGGCCCAATCTCTTGCAAACCAAATCTAGAGAAATATAATTGTCAATCTAAATCGAATTTCTAGGTTTTCCCATCGATTGGAATCCAATCTCTTGCAAACCCCAATCGATGGAAATCCCTAGCTATCCGTAATAAATCAATCACAACATAACCTCCTAGCAATTCTAGCAATTTAGAAATTCATTCATCACAAATATGAAATTAGATCCATAGGGTTCATCCACATGCCCTAGAACATCAAATCTACTCAAGCATAGCAATAATAATATGAGAATCAATAAAAACCATTGCTAGCATACAAAAAGATAGAAAAACAAAGATTCAATTAATTAGAGCAAAATACTTAGCTTGATGAAGATCTTCAATCCAAATACAAGCTTTTAGATCCAAGAGGGGCCTTGGGCATGGCCTAACCTCTAAAATAATCACTAAGAAAATAATATGAGGAACTTAAGAAAACCTATTGGGAACCCCTCTCTAATGGTGGCTACAAACCCCTTATATAGTCTCCCAAAACCCTAGCAAATAACCCTAGAAAACCCCTCAAATTCGTGCCCAAAAACAGCCCAAACCGCAACTTAAAATCTGGGCCCGTCGCCGACTCGGCCGAGTGGAACATGTGACTCGGCCGAGTGGAAATTCCAGCACTGCAGCGTCAACTTGTAGAAATTTTCCAGATTTCATCTGACCTCCGATTTGCGCGTTCTTGGCGGCGTTGGAATCTTCATGAAGTCTACTATCCATAAAAAATATGAGAAAAATAATTTTATTACTGGAATGATAGAATATTTCAAAAGAGTGAGAGGCTGTCTGAAAATCTGGGCGCTGCGTGTCCTCGGCATCACTCGGCCGAGCGGACTTCTCCACTCGGTCGAGTGGGCTACTCTACTCGGTCGAGTGACAGACCCTGTAAAATTCCAATAAGTTAGGGGTCTTGGGGAGTCTGTCTTCGGAGGTGACTCGGCCGAGTGGCTTTACTCACTCGGTCGAGAGGCATTCGGTACTCGGCCGAGTCGAAACCGTCAAAAGCATGTACATTTCCAGTAAGTCGGCCTCTTTTGATGGTGGATTTTTCATGCCACTCGGGCGATGCAATCTTCTTACTCGGCCGAGTGGGATATTATCCCTCAGCCGAGTGCACGCCCAATTCCTTCAGTTGGAGCGTGTCCGGTCTGGTCGGCCGAGTGGTCTTCTTGCTTGGCCGAGTGAGTGCTCCACTTGGCCGAGTGGCATGCTGTAAATGCCCAATCTTCTCTGTTTCTCCTCCTCGTCGCTCCTACGGAGTTTCTTCTTCTTCCACCCGTCTCCCATCGCCGAATAGCCCTCAAAAGAGCCTTGGGTGACGCGCCGGAGTGGGTGCAAGTCCCTTAAGCTCATTTTTGCTCCCGATCGCTCCATATTTCCTGAAATCCAACAAAAAAAGAAATAGTGAAAAGTAACGCAATATCGTCGAATACTCGTGAAAATCGCAATATGAGCAATCGAAATGGCGTGAAAACATGCAGAAAAAAGGTGTAAAATATGGACCGATCAAAATCCCCCAAGCTTACCTCTTACTCGTCCTCGAGGAAGATAAGTAGAGAGACGAACTCGGGAGATGAAAATAAATAAAATGAAATGAAAAAGAAAGAACACGAGGTGGAAGGGGTCGCTAGATTCTTCTCTCAGATCTCAAGCCATAAGCTACACATCACGATAACTTGGAAAATACAAATCACATGCTATAAGGATTTCATATCTTACATAAACATGGTACTTGCAAGCTTTTAAGAACAACAAAAGGGATTCTCTAAATTCATACAATCAATTCATATCCATGTCACGCATTTCCTAGGATTTAATATACAAATGTTGGCGATGCACTTTTCAATCAAGAGTTATAACTGAAGCATATAAGAATCACACCAAGCATGCAATAGAGAATGGAATAAGAGACATGGCATTCACATATTTTCATCGATTCATAAGAAATCTCCATAACTAAAGTATTTTGCTAAGTTTCAGCATTATCAAACTTCCCCATTCGTGCACCTCTCCACTCTAATGTCGTACTCACTCATATGGTCAAACAAGTTCACCCCCCCAAGCTTAGCTTAAGGCATCGCATCTAAAGGAATATGATAGTGGAAAATGGGATTTTTGCCTTGGTTTTCCCAAGTGTTTTGTGGCTCCAATAATGAGATAGAGAAACATTTTTTTTTCTTTTTGAACTTTTTGTTTCTCAATTTTCTTTTTGGATTTTTGTAGGAGCTATATGATTTGTATTTTTGGATTTTGGCTCCTTTTCGGCTTTTTGGACTTTTTGGAGCTAACTTTTCTTTTGTGGGGATTTTCGGGAAATAAATGCGATATAAGTAGCTTTAGGAGGTGAACTCAAGTGACATGTAGAGAATAAAAAGATATATGTGGAGAAAGAAATAATGTAACACTCGGTTCACTCTAATATGTGCACGAACGGTTCAATAAGATAATACATCAACTAAAACTCATATGTAAGCATGGATATTCTCAATCATCTCAATAAAAAGTGAAGTCAAGCGGTAAAGTCTACAACCATATCAGGCATGCAACAGAAGGTGAATAAGACAATAAAATTGATGCTTCAGATATACTAATGATGCGTGAATCTTGGTGCATTTCCAACAAAAGCATACTAAACACTAATCCATGCATTCAGTTTCAATTAATATCATGCATTCATGTAGAGGAATCATCAAAAGAAATAGATTTGCAAGAACATGTGAATAGCAAGACTATGGAATACTCTAAATAGCATGGTAAGGAATAATAAGTATCGTGATTGCTACTAAAGCAATAAGATATATCATCATAAGGAACAAATCTAGCAAAAGAAGAGAAAGAAAATAAAGAAATAAAAAATAAAAGAAGCACACAACATGATGCATGACCACATATAAAAGGAAAATAAGATGGAAAAATCAAAAAGATGATGCAAAAATTTTGAAAATTTAAAAAAAAACCTAAAATAAAGTAAAAATGCAACTAATGCATCTAAATGGCATGGAAATGCACTCCCCCAAGCTTAAACTTCACATTGTCCTCAATGTGATCATAGAGGAAGAATATGAGGAACAACGATAATAATAGGGGGGTGAATGCAAAATGATGAAATGAATGACATGAGATCCTAATGCAACTACATGCACATACAATGATGCATGAGAGCGCTTTCCCCCAAGCTTATGCCAAACAATCATATTCAAATGACTCGGTCAAAAATGTCACGGCTTCACTAAGCGAGATCAAGTCAAACAAATAAGAAAGTAAGGTTTCACTTGAAAGAAATGCTCGATGGGTGGTGAGCAAAAAGGATGTGACACATCAAAATATAAAGAGGGCAATATAATATATATAATGGGTTTGGGGTGTAAAAATTTTTGTTACCGTCATATGAGGTAATATTTATTCAAGCAAATCTATACGGTCCTCTCGCTGTCGAGAGGATTCGAGTTTATTGAAAGCATAAAAATTTCTACACTACTGGATTGATATCACCTATAGCAAAAGGCGGATCCAGTATCTTTGCCGGTGCAGGCAACTGCTCCAACTGCTCTTTCCGTGGCTCCGCCAGACGCGTGTGTCCACAGACTCCATCAGACTCCAGCAATGCGGCTCCCAGCACCTCTCCAAGGACTCCACCTGTACACTGCAAGAGATAAGCCGCATCAATCTGACGTGGATAATTCTTCTCCAAAATAAATTTATTCCAAAGAGGGTCATCAACATAAGTATTTAAAATTAAAGACGGGTGACAACACTTCCCTGGAAATAAATCTCCACTCTCGTATACTACGTCGATCAACTCCTCATTGTTCGCCTCAGGTTGTTCAGGTAGCTTGGGCACATAAGCGTAGGTCTCATCAGGCAGCTCCTCATCATCGTCAGACTTATCCCATCGCACCTCCTGATCATATTCAATAGCATCCATGGGTGCTAACTCCTCGCTCTCCTCCCCGTATACGTCCCATCGTACCTCTTGATCGTATGTACATGAATCCTGTAAAAGGCACGATGAGTCGCCAAAATCTGAATCATAAAAAACATCATACACGGGAGGAGAATCAAATATAGGAGATGAGGGAGTAAAGAGATCTCCCTGAAGGAGAGCCATAAGCTCTGTGGGATTGTCCATAGCATCAGTGGAAGTGTGGTCCTCTGAGGGATGCTCAGCCTCTGTAGAAGGTGGGGATGGCTGCGGTAGCTCGAAAGGAGGGGGCACAATTCGGGCTCCATCTGTGTGCAGATGTCATCGTCCAAAGTCACGTCCTCCTCGATGGTCTGCTCCACTACTGTATGCATGACCTCCACAATAATATCCTCTGATGGTATAGGCTACTCTGATTCAGGTGGGTGGCAGGGGGAGGCGACGACGGCATAAGGTGGCTCTATAGGCTCATGTATCTCGACCATGGTGTAAAAATGGGTCTTGTGCCCCTCAATTAGAGCATAGACTCCATCATCAATTGTGCATGTGGAAGAAATACAATGAATAATAAAGTTTTGAAATTCAAGCTCAAAAGGATCACCTGCCGTTATTATCAATGGACCGGAATTTCGAACTATGTCGACAATGTTTCTCAATAGGTCCGTGTATGTGTCCTCCTTTGGCAACTCAGATGTCTCTATTTGTGGAGTGTTGATGGTATAAAGGTGGATATGATCACCTTCAAGTGAAGCATACACTCCATCTATGATAGTACCTGCACTAGAGACATTAGCCATAACAAAATCGATGAATACTTGCTCGTATGGTTTACTTACCGTAACGGTTAGTGAACCAGTAGATCGAGCATCATCTATCATTTGCTCCAAGGCTGCTGCCAACTGTAGATCACTGAACTTCCCCACTTGCATCCTCTTCAAAAACACACGTGAGGGTCCCTTTAGCCTTCTAGTGAAGATATCAAATAGTGTGGAGTCATTCCACTCATGGTCTGACTCTGTCTGGAAGATATCAAGCTCTCGAAGTTGAGGACTCCAAAGAAAGCTCCACCGATGCGAAGATCGGTGTCACCGGTGAAGAGGAAGACCGGAGCAAGCTCTAGCTTGGGGGAGCCACCCCCCAACATTGCCCATGACGAAGGGGCGCTGAGGAAGACCTCACACCACCATGATCCAAATCCGAGTGGTCTTCCAAGCAAGTTCGACGGGTGCATCACGTATGCACCCAACATCAAGCGTTAATTGAAAATCAATAGGGGTCGAGCTCAAGACCTAAAACGAGCGCTTGTCGGGAGGCAACCCGACGGTTATCGCGTTTTTCTATTTTTGTTTTTATTTTTTGTTTTAAATTTTATTAGTGTTTTTGAGTCGTTCGCCCGAAAATTTTTGACAACAGGTCCTATTTTCTTTGACAGGAGAGGAGAACGGGATATCTATCATATGGAGGATGACTAAGGCGAAGAAGAGCGTTCCAGGAATGTGCTTAAGGCTTAGGAGAAGGAAGAAATCAACTGGAGAAAGAAAAACAGAGACTAGAGCCAAAATGGAGCATCACAGCAGAAAACAGGGCCTCACTCGGCCGAGCACCTTAGCCACTCGGCCGAGCAATCAACATCGTCCGCCCGAGTGGCGCACCAACGAGGGAAGACTGCTACACCCAACTCTCTGTTCTTTTCTCGATTTCAGAATAAATTGCCACTCGGCCGAGTATATATCTTCACTCGACCGAGTGAAACTGATACGCTCCTAGGGCGAATATTGCCGAGTAGCTTTGCCACCCTCGGCCGAGTGGAAAAAACTTGATTGCGCCCCGGATACACGTCTCGGAGCGGCGACGATCATAGTCTTACCGCAAGCACACGGTGTAGCGGCGAGCGGGTATCGAACACAGGGAGGCCTAATAACAGTGTCTTCTTCGAATCACCTGGCTATAGGAAAAGTCGGGAGAATGTTCGCAATGTGCGGTCACAGTCGTTAAATGTATAAAGGGATTAACAAATTAATAAAAACTCTTAGGGGATAGGGAATCCCCGCTACTTGCTGTATCTCATCATTGTGACTCGTGGGTTTCACAATTGCTAGACTTGAAATTTGGGTGAACTAGTTGCAACTAAATGTGGAACCAAGCTCATGCTCTCGCGCTATTGCCGGTCTATAGCCAACCTAGGGTAGGGTCCAATCTCTTGCAAACCCTAACCTAGGCAAACTAGCGTGAAGAACAACATCATCGTTCAATCGTATCTCGAGCCCACTCTCGTGCAAACTCGGGGCTCGACCAAGGTTGGGATAGTTCCTACCCATCCAATCTCTTGCAAACGGGTATTGATATAGAATTGCAATCGGAAAACCCTAGTTTCTGTCCAATCTCTTGCAAACCAATTCCGAAGGAATTCAATTGCAACCCAATTCGAATATCTAGGGCTTCCTATCGAATTGGGATCTAATCTCTTGCAAATCCCAATCGATATGAATCCCTAGCTATTCGTATTATAGCAATCCCAACTACCCCTAATCAATCCTAGCAATAGTTTTACCAATTCATCACAATTTCGAAATTGGGCTCGTAGGGTTCATCCATACGCCCTAAGACGATGAACTATTCACAATTCATAATAGAGTGCAATAGAAATTCGCAAATAAAATCCATGGAATTCATAGCAATATTCAGAATATCAATAAAAATTGAGTTTTTGAGGGAGAGAAATACAAACCAATGAAGAACAAGGTAGCATCCAACAAAATCTCACTTTTCTCTCCTCCCTTCAAGCTAAATCTAATCCCTAAAAAGTTAATCTAAAAAGCTGCAAAAAGATCTCCAAAAAGATCCCTAAACTAGGTTAAAAACTGGGGTTAAATACCCCCCAAAATCGCCCAAAAAACCCTGACGAAATGCCCCTGCGCAGCCTCAAATCCGCAGTTTTCGCTACAGGTAGCGCGGCTCACTCGGCCGAGTGACAAATGTCACTCGGCCGAGTGACGAACCCTGTACAAAAATAGAGAGTTGGGGGTCTCGGGGGTCGTTTCCTCGGAGGTCACTCGGGCGGACGTCGGTAGTCACTCGGGCGGACCGTCGTTCTCCACTCGGCCGAGTCAGTCATCGGAGCATACTGACGGAAAACAGAGAGTTGGTGATTTTTTGATGTCGTCGTCTTGGCTCCACTCGGGCGGTGGGTGACTCGGTGCTCGGCCGAGTGGCATGGCGATGCTCGGCCGAGTGCACGCCTGTTGTGTGTCCAATCTGGCCGGCCGAGCGGGCATCCTATGGTCGACCGAGCGGGCTTCCTATGGTCGGCCGAGTGACTCCTTCACTCGGCCGAGTGAAGTGCTAAAAATACCCAAACTTCATATCTTCGCCTCCTCGTCGCTCCTACGACGTTCTTTCTCCTTCCACTCCTCTCCAACAGCAAAATACCCCCCAAGAGATTCGTCGGTGACACTCCGGAGTAGGTGCATCTCAGAATCACTCTAAATCGCTCAAAATCTCCTGAAATACGACAAAAACAACAAATCGTGAAAAGCATCGCAATATTGTCGAATAAACGCGAAAAACACGATTTGAGCGATCAAAATGGCATGCAAACATGCAGAAAAAAGGTGTAAAATATGGAGTTATCACTATTAAGTTTATCTCTCGGTTGTGAGAGAAGTGTGTGATCCCGGTTTGTGGGAGTCACATTTTCATTTGTGTATGATTTGATCTTGTAGAGGTTTTCTACAAGAATTTCATAGTGCAAACTTGGGTTAGAGGATTCTAACTCAAGTAGCCGGAGGGGATCCGGGTGTTTGGGACGTAGGATCACTGGGAACAAGTCGGGGAGACTTGGGTGGATCCAAACCCGTTACATCGCTTGTTTGCGCTTGTCTTTTATTGTTGTCTATTTTCATTTCCGCATTGTTGGTTGAGTTTGCAAGATAATTAGGAATTATACTCTTGATTATTTTAAAGTACTATTCACCCCCCCCCCCCCCCTCTAGTACTTGTGCAGTAGCTATCAGGGCATTACGTCTACTACTGCTCAGGAAATAAATGCAGGTAGCGCTCTCTCATCTCTTCTTTGCACTCCCACGTGGACTCTCCAGGCGATCCGTGACGCCACATCACTCTCACCAGGTCGACTACCTTGTTCCTCAACTGCTTCTGTCGACGATCCAAAATCTGCAATGGCTGCTGCTCATAAGTCAGGTCCGATCGAACCGTGATCTCCAAAAAATCCACAGTGTGTGATGGGTCACTGACGTATCGATGTAAGATGGTGGCAAGCCACTGCTCCCACATGCTCCAGCACATCAAACGGTCTAATAAACCTCGGACTCGGCTTCCCCTTCTTCCCGAAATGAATGACTCCGCGGTTCGGAGAAATCTTCAGGAAGACATGATCTCCTGGCTGAAACTCCAAAGGTCATCTCTTGGTGTCTGACCAATGCTTGTAACGATCTTGCGCAATCCAGAGCTTATCCATGATGTCTCTCACGACATCCACAGCTTCTACAATTATCTTCGGACCCAACAGCTCTCGATCTCCGATGTCATCTCAGCTCAGTGGTGATCGACATTTCCTTCCATATAGTGCAGCAAATGGCGCCATGCCAATGCTTTCCTGGTAGCTTTTGTTATAGGAAAATTCCACCAGATGGAGATGATCTTCCCACGAACCCTTCAGATCGAGTGTACAAGCTCTCAGCATATCCTCCAGTATCTGAATAGTCCTCTCTGACTGACCATCGGTCTGTGGGTGGTACACCGTGCTGAAACTCAGACTCGTACAAAGATTCTCTTGCAGACTCCTCCAGAACTGAGATGTAAATCTCGAGTCCTTGTCGGATACGATAATCACCGGAACTCCATGTAAGCGCACAATCTCATGCACGCACACGATTTACATCACGAACTAAACTCAAGGAGGAACTATAAATAGAGAAGTAAAATATCTTTACCTCTAAATACTTCCTCACCAAGACTTTCGTGGACTGTCCCACTCGAAAAGGTATGAAATGCGCAGACTTGTTGATCAACAATCACCCAGACTGTGTCGTTCTGCTTCGGGCTCCGAGGTAGACCTGTCACGAAATCCATCATGATGTGTTGCCACTTTCACTCCGGAATAGAAAGCGGTTGTAGCAATCCTGCTATCCGGTGATTCTTTGTCGTCACTTGCTGGCATACCAAACACTTGGCAATGCTCCGTGCCACACTCCTCTTCATGCCAATCCACCAATAGTTCAGACGGAGATCCTTATACATCTTCGTGCCTCCAGGATGGATGGAATAAGGCGAGCTATGAGCCTCACTCAACAGCTCTTCTCTAATATCACTTGTAGGTACGTAGAGTTTACTATCATACCTCAGCGATCCATCCTCATGAATAACAAACTCCGTTCGAAGCCTAGCTTCTACCTGTCTTCTGATCCTCTGCAGCTTCGGGTCTCCTGCCTAAGCTGCCTTAATATGATCCACGATCGTTGACTGAATCTGCAAGTTCATCAACGAAATGATCACTCCAGGTAGAACAACCTCAATGTTCATCCCTTTCAGCTCCTGATGTACTCTCCAGTCGGCAGTATGCATCATCACTGCGGAAAGTCTGCTCAAAGCATCTGGCACTACATTCACCTTCCCCGGGTGATACTGCAGATCTATCTCATAGTCTGCCATCAGCTCTAACCATCATCTCTGATGCGTGTTGAGCTCCTTCTGTGTAAAAATGTACTTCAAACTTTTGCGATCAGTGAAAATCTTCAAGCTCTCACTCAGCAGGAAGTTCTCCAGATCTTCAACGTAAAAATCACCGCTGCTAACTCCAGATCATGCGTCAGGTAGTTCTTATCATGATTCCTCAATTGCCGAGAAGCGTACGCGACCACGTGTCCATGCTGATGCAAGACGCATCCGAGACCCTTGCCAGATGCATCACAATAAATCTCGAAGCCTCCGCTCCGATCTGGTACAGCCAATACTGGTGCTATGGTCAATCTCTCCTTCAAAATATTGAAGGCCTTCTCGCAATCCTCAGACCAAACGAACTCCACATCCTTCCTCGTCAACTTCATCATCGGCTCTGTAATCTTCGAGAAATCCTTAATCAAACGACGATAGTAGCCAGCTAATCCAAGAAAGATCCTGATATCTGATGCTGTCTACGGGGTCGGCCACTCTATGACTGCTCTGACCTTCTCCGGATCTACAGATATGCCATCACCGGACACCACGTGTCCCAGGAATGCGACTCTATCCAGCCAGACCTCGCACTTACTATAATTGGTATACAGCTTATGACGTCTCAGTGTCTCCAACACTGTCCTCAGATGACGGATGTGCTCTTCTTCCGACTTCGAGTAAATAAGAATGTCGTCGGTGAAGATGACGACGAATTTATCCGGGAAATCATAGAAAATCAAATTCATCAAGTTCATAAACACTGCTGGAGTATTGGTCACACCAAACAGCATGACTACGAACTCATAGTGTCCGTACTTCGTCCTGAAGGCCGTCTTCAGGATATCGTCCTTCTTCACCTTCAACTAATGGTACCCGCTCCTCAAATCCAATTTCGATAAAACTCTCGAACCTCCAAGCTGGTCAAAAATATCTTCAATCCGGGGCAGTGGATACTTGTTCTTCACAGTCACTGCATTCAGTCCTCTGTAGTCCACACATATCCTGCGGGATCCGTCGTTCTTCTTCACCAATAAAACTGGTGCACCCCAAGGTGACACACTAGGATGTATGAAACCCTTCTGCAGCAATTCGTCCAACTGTTTCTGCAACTCCTCAAGCTCTGCAGGAGCCATCCGATACGGCGCCTTCGAAATAGGTTGCACTGCCGGCATCAGATCTATACTGAACTCCAAAGCTCTGTCGGGTGGCAAACCTGAAATATCATCCGGGAAGATGTCATCAAAGTCTCTGACAAATGCTGGTCTACTGGTCTCCATCTGCATGGCGACAACGATCGACTCCTCTGACTTGGCCCGGAATCTGACGGGCCAAGCGATCGCTCCCTACTGTGAAACTCGAACTCCTGATGACCTGGAATCCTGAACACCACTTTCTAGCTGTGGTAATCGATCGAAGCATGGAAGTCTCCCAACCAATCGATGCCAAGAACAACATCAAAATGTGGTAGATCATGGACAATAAAGTTGGCATAAAGCACATGCCCACTGATCACCAACGGAATCAATCGGCATCCCAAATTAACTGTTACCACTCCGGTCCCTGTAGTGATGTCCCAACACTTAGGAAGTATATGGGTGGGAATGGAGTGTTTTGTTAAATCTTCGGGTTATGATGCACATAGATGCACTGGAGTCGAACAGAGTTAGTGCCGGATAAAAAAATGACACTAAAATGGTGCTTAAGATACAGTAAGATGAAGCTAAGGTTAAACAAGACTACCCATCAAACTAGCAAGGGTCAAACAACCATATTCAATAAAAATGATCTATGCTATAAAAGAACAGACTAGATATAAAGAATTACCTGCACTGACCCCATCCACGTCTTCAGCCTCCACGGCTGTCATGGTGTAAGCTGGCCTCCGTGTGGCGCTGCCTGACGGTAAATCTGCTCTTGAGGTGGCAACATCTCCTCTCTGAGTAGGTTCCGGTACTCTTACCTGCAATGGGGCTGGTGCTGGTGCTCTGCTCTGTAGTGGGGCTGGTGCTCTGCCCACAGTACGATAAAGGTTTGGACAATCTCTAGCAGCGTGTGAGGCATCTCCACACACCAAACATAAACCCAGCTTCCTCCTGCAAGTGTTCTGCTGATGCCCTGGCTTTCCACAGAAATTACATGGACCCTTCATCTGGTTATACGCTGGTGCTCCTGGCCTCTTGAAAGGCACCGTCTAATTGGATCTCATAGCAGGCCTAGCTGATGGCCTATACTGCTCCATCGGTCTCTTTCCTCCACCAGCAGGAGGATCAGGAAGTCTTGCTATAGCCTCATGGTTCCCGGCTGCATTCAGTACAGCCCCGATAGTAGTCAAGTCCGCTGAAGTCATGGAGGACTGGATCTTGGGGTGCAGCCCCTGACGAAACCGATCAGCTCGATTCTCTTCCTTCTTCACCATGTGCGGGGCGAAGCGGCTCAACATCTCAAACTCCGCTTCATACTCATCAACTGACATGCTTCCCTGAGTCAGAGTCACGAACCGCTGCAAGAGCTCTCTCTTCGCAGCCTTGGGGAAGTACTTCTCCTTAAACATAGACTTGAAAGTGCTCCATTCAACTGGCTTCTGCAGACGCCTCTCCTCAATGTGCCACCAGTTCCTTGCATTCTCAACCAGCTGCATCTTCGCTATCTCCACTCTGGTCTCATCAGGTATCTTGGCAGCTATCAGTTTACCCTCAGTGCTCTGGATCCACTCGTCAGCATCCAGTGGTCCATTCTTCCTAGAAAAGGTCCTCGGCTACAGCTCATTGAACTGCTTCACTCCATGAGCAGCTCGAGGTGCAGGTGGTGGTGGTGATGCAGTATGAACAGCTCGGGCAGCCTGGTTGGACTGCTCCACCAAGCGGTGCTGAACATCCAACATCTCTCTTATAATGCCCAGAAATTGATGGAATTCACCACCTTGGCCATCCATGGCCTCGTCAGCTGAAGGTCCGGCTCGAGTATTGCGTCCTCCTGCCATCCTATTGACATGGAAACCCCAATTTAGACTTGTACATGATAAAATGGATATTAAATGAATGCGAGTATATTTTATTACTACGAACTTTCGCATGACCTGCATGGGCCACGACTAAAACCTGTCATGCCCCGCTTCCCAAAACGGGTGCGAGGATGAGACGAAGGTCCGCATGGACCGGAGCTGTGAGGCTCAAACCCAATAAGCGTCTGTAGAGATACCATTAAATTACAGGTTCTTGCATATAAAAGTTCCTAACAATAAGATAAGAGTACTCGAAAGGAAATTGCATTCATTAATAAAAGAGATAGTATCCAGCATTATATCAAGTCTAATAAAAGAGCCCAAGCATGGCTACAACTGCTGAAAAGGAAACTAATAGTACAACGCACCCAACCTAGATAAGAAGTAAAAACAGTGCTACGCACCCAAACTAGAAAGCAGTAACCTCCAAAAGACAGCAATGGTGAGGAATCTCTAGGTCTGGTCCTCGTCTGGCACGTACTCCGGATCAACGTCCTCTGACTCCAAGTCCTCGAGTAAAGTCGGTACTCTGTCTCGGTACCTGACGTACAACACCCAAGAGAAAAGGAGCTGTACATCAGGTAAAGTCTACAAGGAAAGGTGAGAAGTCTCTACTGCAAGTGTAAAGGAATTTAAAGACGACATTTTAATGTTGATTGAAATGAGAGATGCAACAGCATGACATTTATACATTTACGCAAGGAAAATAAAAACTGTGCAGAAAGTAAACGTGTCAGGCAATGTGTAATGCCCTGATATCTACTGCACAAGTACTAGAGGGGGGGTGAATAGTACTTTAAAATAATTAAGAAGATAATTCCTAATTATCTTGCAAACTCAACCAACAATGCGGAAATGTAAATGTGACAACAAAGAAATGCAATCGCAAACAAACGATATAACGGGTTCGGATCCACCCAAGTCTCCCCGACTTGTTCCCGGTGATCCTACGTCCCAAACACCTGGATCCCCTCCGGATACTTGAGTTAGAATCCTCTAACTCAAACTTGCACTATGAAATACTTGTAGAAAACCTCTAGAAGATCAAATCATACACAAATGAAAATGTGACTCCCACAAACAGGGATCACACACAACTCTCACAACCGAGAGTAAAACACTTGTAATATTCAAAGTAAATGAAATACGAAATGCTTACCACAAAACCCTATGCCTTGAGTAAAACTTACGATTTAGGGCAAGAAGGATTTTGGGGAAGATGAAGGCACCAAACCCTAGCTCCAAGATGTTGACCAGCAATGGGAGGCTAGGAAGATGTTGGTGACCTTGGATCAAGCTCTTGGCTTGAGTGGCTCACAATCAATGTGAATCTCTCTTTGGAAATAAGAGTGAGAGAGAGATTCTTGAGAAATGAATGAGCTTGGAAATGAGAATTAATGCTTCTCTTTGATTCTCTAAACTTCAATTAATATCAGCCTTGAATGTTATGAAAGAAGCCCTTCAAGTATATATAGGATAGAAGAAAGAGAGAGCAAAAATCGTGGCATTTAATGCTCCAACGGCTCTATTCTGAAGCAGACTAGTCGGTCAAAGAAGGATCACTGACCGACTAGTTTCTCAACTAGTTGGTCGGTGATTCAACATGAACCGACTAACTGAAGAACAGCCAAAAGGTGAAGTTCAGAGAATATAGAACTAGTCGGTCTAAGAAGACTTGCCAACCGACTAGTTTCACAACTAGTCGGTCGGTGAGTGTTCTTTGACCGACTAACAGATGAAATCAAAGTGGCTGAATCCAAAGACAGCTAGTTGGTTTAAGAACAACTTCCAACCGACTAGTTTCTCAACTAGTCGGTCGTTGTGCTTTGACCGACTAACTGTAAACAGTAAGTTAGGCTGAAAAATGGAAGCTCAACTAGTCGGTCTAAGAAGAATTCCTAACCGACTAGTTTCACAACTAGTCGGTCGGTGAACCTTCTTGAACCGACTAACTGTAAACAGTAAGTGAGCTGAAATTGAACAAGGCATTCTAATCGATTCAAGAAGGATTGTCGACCGACTAGATTGCCATCTAGTCGGTTGGTTCTTCTTCGTGAACCAACTAACATGCACAAGAAGCCGTGAAACGAAGCGCGAAGCTTCGGGAAAGTTTGTATGGGCTTCTAATATGATCCTAGCTCTAAGATAGGAGCATTATGAAGATTAAAACGTAAGACCTACTCAAGGCTTAACAATCTATGAAACGAAGCTAGAAGACTATAAATAAAACTTGACGACCCGTCTTCTAAAGCTTCAATCGAATCTTCTTGACTTCAATAATGGTCCTTGAGCTTCAACGAAGCTTCAAGCATACGATCACGTGCTTTGAGAAGTCTCGAGACGTCACTTTAGATGTTCATAGAAATTTGGCGACGATCTCCATAACTGCGCTCACAAAGAGTTAGTTCACGATATTTATGTTTGTCCATCATCAAAACCAAATCCAGGGAATCAATACTCAACATTCTCCCCCTTTTTGGTGATGACAAACCAACATAAATAATAATCAAAAATAATGATTCAAATGAAATTTACTTACACCCCCTGCATTGATGACACGTTAATTCCATATTAAATAATAATCATAAGTATCAAGCATACGAGGAAAGTATAAAATGAGAATTCAATTATTGAAATTTAGGATCTAAATCCATTTTTATATCTTAACTCCCCCCTGAATCTAACATAAAAAATTAGATTCACGGTAAATTGCTTTAAATTATCATTTAGCACATCGTCATTATTAATTCTCTCCCCCTTTGGCATTAGCAAAAAGAGCGGGAGGAGATCAACGACAACAACAATGGCTAAAAATAAAAGCACGGGAGTCGTAAAATACGACCACGGTCCAAATGACACCAAAAGAAAATACGAAGTAAATCAAAGCGTGCCAACGAGACCATAGTCGATAATCGAAAAATAAAATCATCAAAACTCAAATCAATTTCACGTATTGAGTTATGGAACATACTCTCCAATATCAACATTCTTGATGAATTTAGTGCATGAAAAACAATTCTATGTTTTCATAGAATTAATTTCTATTAAATCAAATGTAATCATCGAGCGACGAAGTCAACATCAGAGACAAAAAATATAATGCGCACAATGAAGTGAATGTCAACACGATGTATATATATATAACATGGATACATCAAAAGTATACATCTGCCAATAATAACATAAACGATCCTCAGATCGAAGCACATCATACAACAATATATCACAACAGATATCGAAGTATCACAAAACATACAGAAATCCATTAGAAATACATCAAAATACATCACCAGTCATAACCACCCAAGCTATCCTACCCCACTCTCTCACAACAGGTATATCATCCAATGTGCATAGGGAGAGTCCTCCAACGCAAGCTCAGGAGGCAGAGGGAGGGTCAGCAGCAGCAACAGGCTCTACAGAAGGAGTGGTGGTCTCAGGAACGACCGGAGTGTCAACTGATGGGAGAGTGGCAACAGGAGTGGTCTCGGGAGCACCAACAGACGAAATATCCACCGGAGGAATGGTGGCAGCAGGTGTGCTCTCGGGATCACCAGCAGAAGTAGTAGCAGCACGAGCAGACGTACCCTCATGGGCACGTGCAGCAGATCCAACAAGCTCCCGGAGCCCAGCCTCGTCCATCTCTTCCTCGTCAGAAACAGACGGAGGAATCTCAATACCAAAGTGAGAACAGATGCGAGCGAGCATCTCCTCAGAACGAGAAACACGACACTAAACACATCTCAGAGAAACGGTAAACTCAGCGAGTGTAGGAGTAGGAGGAGAAGCTGAAGCTGAATCTGAAGGGGTCGTCCTCTGAACGTGACGAAGCGCCGTAAGAGACTTCTTGACAGCCGTCGTATTTAGGGGAGGACCAAGAGGACGCTGGTCATCGGGAGGGAGAGGGACGCCGAAGTGACGGAAAACGAGAGTCAATAGGCACGGTGTCACGCCCCGCTTCCCAAAAATGTGGAGGCGAGACGTGAGAAGGTCCGCTCAGACTTGAAGCTACAAAGCCGCAAGTCCGATAAGCGTCAATCAACTTCAAACTGCAGGTCCTTGCAACGCGAAACGAAACAAGATAATAATAATGAAATGAGACAAAAGTAATCTCGGAATATCCATAATAATAAATTTCAACATCACAGAAAAAGCCACCAGGCTAAGAGAAAAGAGTCTAAAGGCCCCAAACATGGCCAACAAAGTACAGAGTACAAAACAAAGGTGCTACGCACCGACAACTAACAACAAAACCTAAAGCAAAGAAAGCTCATCTAGGTCACCAAGAAAATTCACCGGCGTCCACAAAACTCCTCCTGGCAGACATGGACTCAGGCTCAGCGTCAGCAAAACATCACGTACTCAACAACGGTCTCTGGCTCAGGGTCTAACATGTGACACCCAAAAGAGCAAGGGGCACATGTCAGCAAGTCTACAAGAGACTTGTGCAAGGAAACTGAAAGTAAAGTGAACAACCTAGCAATTCTAGCATGATGCAATGACATGGCAGTTAAAGTATGAGTGCAACAAGTAAGGTAAAGTAAAGTAAAGTACGGGCATGGCATTACAACATGGCATGGATGACAAGTTATACAAGTAACACTCACTAGTACAAGACAAGTAAAGTAAGCACCTCGTGCACAGAGATTCCGCCTTCTGGCTAGAGTGGCTGATCGGGCCACTCCTAAGCTAAGGTGACGGTTTATCCCTACCCATCCACGTGTATCGAGCCAGGGCCTTACCCCCGAACATGGAATGCTCGCTTCTGGATTACGAGCCAGGAAGTGTTTTTAACAAGTATGGCGTAGGGGTGCACCTAGCTGGACAAGGAAGTACAAGTACAAGTATTGTAGCGTGTGCTACGAATGCGGCATTCAATGCATAGATGACATGACATGGAAAGTAGTAAAGCGTACAGGTAAAGAAAGTAAACATGACAGTTTAGTATGCATGATCAACAAGTTAAAGAGTTGGATCTAGCTTCGTTGTCAAGCTAGATCAATTAGGTGACGGATCTAGTTTCGTTGTCAAACTAGATCAAGTAGGCGTCTAGTCAGCTATCATTTCACTGACTAGTCTCTTTTACGCTAAAAGTAAGGAAGTGGCCTAAAAACATGGCCCTACACAAGAGTTGGCAAGTTTCACTTGCCTGCAAGTACAACGTCTGAGAAACACCGTCCAAGAGAGTCCAAGTCACAAATAACCTACGTGCACAAGTCCACCGGCCTAAAGTCCATATTATTAATCTTGATTAGTGAATTTAAAACATTTAAAATACTTTAAAAACATCAATTTTAGTCTTGATTAGCAGGCAATGGGTTGGGGGTCCTAGGGGTGCAAAGCGTTACCTCAACACGACGCGAAAGCTACACTGGCGTCGGGTAGCGACGCCAGGGGTTGAATTCCGGTAGCGTGTAGGGTAAAGACGTCGGCTCGGAAAGGTAACGGGTCGCGAAGAAAGACGTTCTATATCTGTGACACGGAATCGTGTCATTTAAGTTAACCGTGATGGCTAATAACATTAAGGTCTTAGTTAATAATGTTATCAAAGTCCCAGATTAATATATAACTTATATGATGTTACTACTTAACAAATACAATATTACTTATAAGATTATTCTGTCACCAATTATAACAGCATAATAAATTAACATTTTATAACTATCCCTATATAATTATTATAACCCTCCAACAGATCACGTGACTCACCCTAGTGAATATAATTTGTGCACACCAACACCAACAGAACATTTCATACATAAAGTACTTGCCTGAGTTAACATGTTCACGGGGAGAACAGCAGGAGTGAACAGCAGCCACTAAGGTGTGGGGGCTCGGCGTTGGCTGAGGGTGCGGCTTAGCGAGGGCTCGCCGGAGGTAAGGCGACGTTGGAGGACTTGCAGTCAATGTCTGGCACTTGGGGGAGTGCCGCGGGTGGTTTCGCTTGGAAGGAGGCAACGTCGGAAGAGGCTGAGGGCTGGCGGCGAGTTCTCAGGCGAATGGTTGCCGATGTGTGAGCACGGCGATCGCGAGCACCGGAGAAGCGTCGGAAGAAGGCCGTGGGGGTCGTGGGACGCCGGGGATATCGCAGCGACGGGCTGTCGTCGCGTGCCTGGGCGGAGCTCAGGGGACACCGTCGGGGCACAAGCGAAAAACGACGGGGATATCGCCGCCGTGACGGAGGGGGTCAACTGAGTCGACGGCACCGCCGTGGGACATTGCCAGACGCTGCTGCGGCGAGCAACATCTGGTAGCTGTGAACGCCGACGCCGGAGGTCGGAGGGGAGAGCTAGACGGCGCGGTGACCGGCGATGGGGGGGTGGTCGGAGGGTTGAAAGTCGGGACGTGGAGGGGGGTCGGAGTCCTTGGTTGCGCGAAGATAGGTGGGGAGCTTCGTGCGAAAAAATTTAGATGGCGGCGGCTCGCAAATTTGCTGAGAGGACAAAGTTTAGCCCTAGGTTTTATTATTTAAATAGAGGGAGGGCTTCACGTGATTGCTTGGGGAAATAGGAAACCTAGGCTAGTTAAAACGGGTACGGGTTAGGTTAATTCTTATTGGGTGTGGGCTAGGTGGGCCTGAGGTTGTTTGAATAAGAAAGAATGGTTATCAAGTTATAGTTATCATCCAATATTAAAACGAGAACCTCACACCCTCTCTCTTTCCTCTAGGTGTGCGGCTAAGGCGTAGGCAATGGGCTGGGCTTCAACATTAGGGAGTAATATTATTATCAAGAATTATCAGGGACAAATAACTAGGTTAAACTTAGAACTAATCCAATAATAGGTTGAGCAAAACAGTGAAAGTAGATCAGACGAAGTCCAAAAATTGTGAAATAAATACTGGGGTGACCGGGACGACGAGAGAAAGATGACAGAGAAGACGAATCACAATTTCGACGACGAGAAACGAAATTAAAAATAGAAAGGCCTTGCGACAAGAGTGAAACTCGTGACGTCTCGTCAAACAATGCCAAATCATGGGAGAACGACCCGAGGATGTCGTTCCAAATTAGTGCCACAATTAAATACTCTCAGAGACGTTCCCAACAGCATATCACACTAAAGGGTTCGGTTGCGGACAAAGTCTAAAATAAATGCGTGCACGAACAAGGCTACGTGTACGTAAGACGTATAAAGGTTACGGGGTCCCAAGGCGACGGTAATTCTAAGTTGGGCACACGTCGGAGTGGCTTGCCAAGGGTGCAACCAAGGTGCTACGGCACTATCAACTCAACGCCATGACTCACATACCAAGCACAAAACCAATCAGGTACCCGAAATTGCTATACGCACAGCCGTATAACGAATAGTGGGTACCGGTCGTTACATCCTACCCACCTTAGAATAAAGTCCGTCCTCGGACTTTCTAATATATCTAGTCACTCTAGTAACTACCCCAATCAAGTCACATTATAATTCAAACCAAGTATAGTCATTACAAGTGCTTATATATGCACTAGGTAGTCAAACGTTAATACTACTAACATGTATATATATTTACGTACGTCATACACTTATACCCCTTATAGTCAGCTAGTTCCATACATGTATTTCAATCATATATATAAGCATACATCCCTTATATAACTACTACTTACTTAATCACAAACAATATTTCAGATACTCATATAAGTATGGTCTCATACTTAGCAAATACAATCATTGTTCTACGTATAAATAGCTACCTATGCCCAAACAACATGGGTATACAACCCTCTAATATTTCCTAATATACATCCAACACATCAACTCATGTAGTCACACCATGCCATAATTAAATCCAGTTTCACTATATATATATTCACCACTACTATAGTTTCACAATATATAGTCATTCAAATGCATGCAAATAGTTCACCACGTATTCACATCACATACGGTCCTATAACTGTATTTACGACACGCCACATATACCATAGTCACCAATAACTATAACTAAGCACATACTTACCCGTGCATGGTGCACACCCATACACGCTAACTTTTCATTCATGTATACCAATCATATCATTATATAACTAGCACATCTACACACCTAGTTTAGCTAGTACACATACGTTCACACGAGCAAGTCCTTAGTAATTAACTATACCACAAGACCAACACCTATAACTATATACTTGTGTAGCGACCCACAATCATGTGTGTAACACAACCAGGCACAAACACTTCTATCACTATACATACATCAAACATTGCTATATTCAAACTACAAACATACATTCAATATACTTAGAGTATACCCACTCAAGCTTGAGTGAGACCCAAAACACATATCAGAATATTCTACATACGTAACACTGCATTTATACCTATACCAATACCACTCCAATATTTATACGTCTGCCAATACAACCATATACATACCGTAAGTCAATCACACTTAATATTTATCAGGCAATACTCACATAGTTCAATCACTCTATATTCCATAATAATAATACAGACATCCGCTTACGTATAACTATAATACACTCCCTAATACGTACGCATTCATCGTATAGTCACACACACGTAACATATATATTCACACCATAGCCTACTACCTATAATTAGTGCACCAACACCTATTCATACATAGTTAAGATGTGCAATAGTCGTGTATACCTCACGGTATACCCGCATACAACATCCCGCAAAAGCAAGCAATACCAATCAGAATTATAATCCTACTACCATATGTATATCACATATATACTCAGGCAACAAAACATAACTACTTACGTCTAAGCACAATATATATCTACCTACGAGCACATACTCACACGTACTAATATATAGGTCATATAATAGGCCTACCCTCTTAACCATACGTACACCTATTATTATCACTCCTAGCATACGCATAGTTTCACCAATCATTTTATTTCAACCATTACAAGTATCTCTAACTACATACACAACTTAGGTACATGCACCACGACAACATCACAAAGGTCCAAGGCCTAATTAACAAATTTGGGTCGACACAGTCATTGACGAGCACTAAAACCTAAACAATTTAGAGAGAGGTCGAGGTCGAAAGCGTGACGAGGGAAGGATCGTTAAGCACGAATTCAGATAGGACGATTACAAGGAGACAGCTTGGTTAGACGAAACATTGACTCAATGGTGATGTTTAGGTTGAGGGAAGGGAGATGTAGTGATGCTTATATAGGATACAGAAAAGAAAATAGGGTAAATAGCATAAGCTAAAATACGCGAAATTTGAAAACTGTTGTACTTCAAAAGTTGAAATCCTCGACTGAAAAGAAATATTTGGAGATCGATAAAACGGGTCGTTCAAAATAAGTTTGAGTCGAATATTCATAATAAGAGAAAATGGTCTATTGGTTTAAAAAATATCATTATAAAAGGAAGTAAAATCATTTATACGAATATTAAGGACGTGGTTTAGAAAATTTTATACGTCAGTGATTTAATATAATGTTGTCAAAAGTTTTGGAAACTCAAAGGATGAAATTAAAGTAACTGAAGAATTTAAGCTCGTGTTAAATGCTTTCAAAGTCTTTAAGCCATGGAAAGAAAATTTAAAATGATCAATAGTGGAACTACTTTTAGGGAACCAGGGTTTGCCAAAAATGAGAAACTGATTTACACAAGGTTCTTAATATACGAGCACAACAAGTCTGGTACGGATATAAAAATAATTGAAAGTATGTATGGTGCACGGAAAGATAATATTAACTTATTAGTAGAATTATCGAAATTGGTAATAAGCTTTAAAATCAAATCATGGAGGGTCTAAATCGGGAAGTGGTTATGAAATAGTGATTTTACAAAAATCTGAAGTAGAGAAAACGTCGAGCATAAATCGACTTGCTGAAAGCTGAATTTCCAAGTGACTTGAAAGGTATATGAATGGCATAAATCAGGAGGGAAAATCACAAGTTGAATAAAAGTACGGTTCAGAATGAAATTAATATGTGAAAGGAAAAATGTATTTTCATAGGTACAAAAGTGTAGGGTGAGAAAATACCATAAGCTATTATTCGAAATTTCGACAAAAGTTTTAAAAAAAATTTAAATCAACGAAGGAGCATGAAGTATAAGTATATATATATATTAAAATTTGAACAAATTTAAAACTTAGGGAAAGAGGAAATCAAAAAAAAATACTTTCAGAAGATTCAAGATTTGTAACGGAGAGGTTATTGATGACGATCGTCAAGAGGCGATCTCATGAATCGAGGCAAGGGAATTGGTCGGATGATCAAAACATACATACGCCTAGGATATGAACCAGAAAAATCTACGGGAAAACTCCTACAGTCGACCAACTAAAGATTAAGGAACGAAGCGCTAAGACTTTCTAAGGAGCTAGACAGTAATGAAATGCGCTCAGCTTGGCCCGAAATCGATGGACCCAAGCGAACGACTAACGAAATTCTAGAAGTCTAATATGGTCAGGGGTAGAAAAGGACCACTAAGGTAACTCCTACGACGACTAAATCAATTGCTGACAGGGAGTCTAACTAACAATCAGGGGCTCTATCTAGCAAACACCGACGTCTAACTAAGTCTTCTTACCGCCTAGTGACATAGGAAAATGACTAGACTCGGGGCTTATGACTCGGATGTTGCAATTTATTTAATGGACATTCCGTTATTATCGTTGTTCCGTTAATTCTCAATTGCAAAACTGGACCTGCATGGGCCACCAACAAAACCTGTCACGCCCCGCTTCCCAAAAATGTGGAGGTGAGACGTGAGAAGGTCCGCTCAGACTTGAAGCTACAAAGCCGCAAGTCCGATAAGCGTCAATCAACTTCAAACTGCAGGTCCTTGCAACACGAAACGAAACAAGATAATAATAATGAAATGAGACAAAAGTAATCTCGGAATATCCATAATAATAAATTTCAACATCACAGAAAAAGCCACCAGGCTAAGAGAAAAGAGTCTAAAGGCCCCAAACATGGCCAACAAAGTACAGAGTACAAAACAAAGGTGCTATGCACCGACAACTAACAACAAAACCTAAAGCAAAGAAAGCTCAGCTAGGTCACCAAGAAAATTCACCGGCGTCCATAAAACTCCTCCTGGCAGACATGGACTCAGGCTCAGCGTCAGCAAAACATCACGTTCTCAGCAACGGTCTCTGGCTCAGGGTCTAACATGTGACACCCAAAAGAGCAAGGGGCACATGTCAGCAAGTCTACAAGAGACTTGTGCAAGGAAACTGAAAGTAAAGTGAACAACCTAGCAATTCTAGCATGATGCAATGACATGGTAGTTAAAGTATGAGTGCAACAAGTAAGGTAAAGTAAAGTAAAGTACGGGCATGGCATTACAACATGGCATGGATGACAAGTTATACAAGTAACACTCACTAGTACAAGACAAGTAAAGTAAGCACCTCGTGCACAGAGATTCCGCCTTCTGGCTAGAGTGGCTGATCGGGCCACTCCTAAGCTCGGGTGACCGTTTATCCCTACCCCTCCACGTGTATCGAGCCAGGGCCTTACCCCCGAACATGGAATGCTCGCTTCTGGATCACGAGCCAGGAAGTGTTTTTAACAAGTATGGCGTAGGGGTGCACCTAGCCGGACAAGTAAGTACAAGTACAAGTATTGTAGCGTGTGCTACGAATGCGGCATTCAATGCATAGATGACATGACATGGAAAGTAGTAAAGCGTACAGGTAAAGAAAGTAAACATGACAGTTTAGTATGCATGATCAACAAGTTAAAGAGTTGGATCTAGCTTCGTTGTCAAGCTAGATCAATTAGGTGACGGATCTAGTTTCGTTGTCAAACTAGATCAAGTAGGCGTCTAGTCAGCTATCATTTCACTGACTAGTCTCTTTTACGCTAAAAGCAAGGAAGTGACCTAAAAACATGGCCCTACACAAGAGTTGGCAAGTTTCACTTGCCTGTAAGTACAACGTCTGAGAAACACCGTCCAAGAGAGTCCAAGTCACAAATAACCTACGTGCACAAGTCCACCGGCCTAAAGTCCATATTATTAATCTTGATTAGTGAATTTAAAACATTTAAAATACTTTAAAAACATCAATTTTAGTCTTGATTAGCAGGCAATGGGTTGGGGGTCCTAGGGGTGCAAATCGTTACCTCAACACGACGCGAAAGCTACACTGGCGTCGGGTAGCGACGCCAGGGGTTGAATTCCGGTAGCGTGTAGGGTAAAGACGTCGGCTCGGAAAGGTAAGGGTCGTGAAGAAAGACGTTCTATATCTGCGACACGGAATCGTGTCATTTAAGTTAACCGTGATGGCTAATAACATTAAGGTCTTAGTTAATAATGTTATCAAAGTCCCAGATTAATATATAACTTATATGATGTTACTACTTAACAAATACAATATTACTTATAAGATTATTCTGTCACCAATTATAACAGCATAATAAATTAACATTTTATAACTATCCCTATATAATTATTATAACCCTCCAACAGATCACGTGACTCACCCTAGTGAATATAATTTGTGCACACCAACACCAACAGAACATTTCATACATAAAGTACTTGCCTGAGTTAACATGTTCACGGGGAGAACAGCAGGAGTGAACGGCAGCCACTAAGGTGTGGGGGCTCGGCGTTGGCTGAGGGTGCGGCTTAGCGAGGGCTCACCGGAGGTAAGGCGACGTCGGAGGACTTGCAGTCAATGTCTGGCACTTGGGGGAGTGCCGCGGGTGGTTTCGCTTGGAAGGAGGCAACGTCGGAAGAGGCTGAGGGCTGGCGGTGAGTTCTCAGCCGAATGGTTGCCGGTGTGTGAGCACGGCGATCGCGAGCGCCAGAGAAGCGTCGGAAGAAGGCTGTGGGGGTCATGGGACGCCGGGGATATCGCAGCGACGGGCTGTCGTCGCGTGCCTGGGCGGAGCTCAGGGGACACCGTCGGGGCACAAGCGGAAAACGACGGGGATATCGCCGCCGTGACGGAGGGGGTCAACTGAGTCGACGGCGCCGCCGTGGGACGTTGCCGGACGCTACTGCGGTGAGCAGCATCTGGTAGCTGCGAACGCCGACGCCGGAGGTCGGAGGGGAGAGCTAGACGGCGCGTTGACCGGCGATGGGGGGGTGGTAGGAGGGTTGAAGATCGGGACGTGGAGGGGGGTCGGAGTCCTTGGTTGTGCGAAGATAGGTGGGGAGCTTCATGCGAAAAAATTTAGATGGCGGCGGCTCGCAAATTTGCTGAGAGGACAAAGTTTAGCCCTAGGTTTTATTATTTAAATAAAGGGAGGACTTCACGTGATTGCTTGGGGAAATAGGAAACCTAGGCTAGTTAAAACGGGTACGGGTTAGGTTAATTCTTATTGGGTGTGGGCTAGGTGGGCCTGAGGTTGTTTGAATAAGAAAGAATGGTTATCAAGTTATAGTTATCATCCAATATTAAAACGAGAACCTCACACCCTCTCTCTTTCCTCTAGGTGTGCGGCTAAGGCGTAGGCAATGGGCTGGGCTTCAACATTAGGGAGTAATATTATTATCAAGAATTATTAGGGACAAATAACTAGGTTAAACTTAGGACTAATCCAATAATAGGTTGAGCAAAACAGTGAAAGTAGATCAGACGAAGTCAAAAAATTGAGAAATAAATACTGGGGTGACCAAGACGACGAGAGAAAGATGACAGAGAAGATGAATCACAATTTCGACGATGAGAAACAAAATTAAAAATAGAAAGGCCTTGCGACAAGAGTGAAACTCGTGACGTCTCGTCAAACAATGTCAAATCGTGGGAGAACGACCCGAGGATGTCATTCCAAATTAGTGCCACAATTAAATACTCTCAGAGACGTTCCCAACGGCATATCACACTAAAGGGTTCGGTTGCGGACAAAGTCTAAAATAAATACGTGCACGAACAAGGCTACGTGTACGTAAGACGTATAAAGGTTACGGGGTCCCAAGGCGACGGTAATTCTAAGTTGGGCACACGTCGGAGTGGCTTGCCAAGGGTGCAACCAAGGTGCTACGGCACTATCAACTCAACGCCACGACTCACATACCAAGCACAAAACCAATCAGGTACCCGAAATTGCTATACGCACAGCCGTATAACGAATAGTCGGTACCGGTCGTTACACACGGATATGGAATGTGGGCTGACTTGGTGGATTTCCTTATGCTCTCAAAGGAATCCATCTTGTCTAGAATAATCCTAGCCCAATTGATCTCGCTCCCCATGAAAAGAGCGTAGATCAGCTTAAGGAATGGCTGGGATGGCAAGCTAGATGAGCCGTACTTCGGAAGGAGGCACGACTTCAGGATAAGATTAAGAACCCAAGCATTCGGCTTAAACGACTTCGAGGGGACGCCAATCATGGCGGGAGGGATCACATGAAACATATCGGCAAGCACGACCTGGTCAAGATCAGAAATATCATCAACAGAGATATCAGCTGGAAGAAGGCCAGAAGATGACACACCTATCAAATCCCCTATGATTTTTGCCGTGAGGACAATCGATGTCCCCAAGATAGTCGTCTCAATGGAATGGGTGTCGTCATACTGACCCTGGACATGATTCGCATAGAATAGCTTGACGAGCCGGGGGTACGGGGGAGGATTCGCCTTAGGGTCATGACGAAGATAATCAATGAGACCGCTATCGGAAAGAAGATCGGTGAGATGTGGGAAATCGGAGAACTGAACAAAGTGCTCCAATAATAGTGGATAGTGTTCGATACGATTGTATGCCGCGAGACACATCGGGTCATCGCGACATAACGATATATCGACACCGCCTACTGGCATGGGAGCCTTCCCCCTAAACGGACGAGTGCTAGATCGAGGATGAGGAGTAGGAGCCCTAGCGGTATGCTCGGCCTCCGGAATATACTCGGTGTCGAAGTCATCGGGAGGAGTGGGAGCACGGAATGAAGCTGGAGACACGGTCTGCTTCCTAGGCTTGGGCTGAGATGTGGCTCTAGGCTTCGCGGTCGCCGTCCTCTTCTTCTTAAGAGGAGGCGAGGACGAAGAGGGAAGAGTGGTTTTGGCTCGGCGTTTGGGAGGAGTTCGTTTGGGTTGAGGGGGGTCCGTAGGAGGCGACTCGATGGTCATAGGAGACGGACTAGATGGACGGATGGGGATACGCGTCTTCGCCATAATCGAGATGAGACACGCACAAACGAACTAGAAATCTACAGCTAGATCGAAAAACAAACCCTAGACAAACCCTAAACCGAACGAAAATCGATAGAAACCTAGGTCTAAAAGCTGAGAGGGAGAGAGAGAGTTACCCTAGGTGGAGGAGAGAGGGAGATCGACGGTAACCTAGGAGGAGATGGCCGGAAAAACGAAGCAATCGACGGAGGAAGTCGAAACGGCACAGGGGGGTCGCGGGGTTTAGGGGCTAAGAGAGGAGGTATGCACCGATTAGAATGATATCTAATCGGTGCGAAGGGGTATAAGTCGATCGGAATGCCAAAAGACACAACAGCCCCTGCGCATTTAGTCGATCACAGTTCAAGCGCTGACCGACTAGATGACGATCTAGTCGGTCGGCCAAAGAACATGAACCGACTAAGTGTAAACAGTAACTGAAGCCAAAATTTGGGCTTGAGTTAGTCGGTCTGTGTTCATTCACTGACTGACTAGAACTAAATCTAGTCGATCGGCCAATGAACTTGGACCGACTAAGAGAGTCCAAAAATTTGAAATTTAGAAATTTTGAGTTCTCTCCTAATCGCACTTGGACGAAACATCGAAATACTCTCATTAATCATTATACTACCCCATAAAACATCGAAAATCTTAAATACGATGTTCATGAATATTTCGAGCATAAATTCCGAAAATTTAACCAAAAAATCCAGAAAATTTAAACACATCTAGCATGAACAAATATAACGAAGATTATTAGCATGCAAGATTATTGAAAAATATGAATCCTAAATCTCGTATTCATCCATAATCCCCAATTCTCGACGTAACCGAACAAAGGAGTCTTCCTTGAGTGGTTTCGTGAAAATATTGGCAATTTGCTTCTGGGTTTCAACGTACACTAAAATGATGTCCTTTTTAGCAACATGATCATCTAAGAAATGGTGACGGACATCTATGTGTTTAGAACGGGAATGGTGTACCGGATTCTTGGAGAGACAAATTGTACTTTGGTTGTCCACCATGATAGGGCAAGTATCACAGTTTATACCAAAGTCTTTAAGAGTGTGTCTCATCCAAAGAACCTGAGCACACGCAGCACCGGTGGCAATATATTCTGCCTCGGTGGTTGAAAGTGATACAGAATTCTGCTTCTTGGAAAACCAAGAGACAAGAGAATTTCCTATAAAATGGCAAGTGCCACTAGTACTTTTCCTGTCGGATTTGCATCCCGCATAATCTGCGTCACTATATGAGATTAACTCATATGTACTAGACTTTGGATAAAGTAATCCGAAGTCGAGTGTGTAACTTAAATAACGGAAAATACGTTTTACCGCTACTAAGTGAGATTCCTTGGGTTGAGACTGATAATGAGCACATACACATACAGCAAACATAATATCGGGCCTACTAGCAGTAAGATATAATAAACTACCTATCATACCTCGATATAGACGAATGTCTACATCTTTGCCGCCCGAATCTTTATCAAGATGCGTAGTAGTGCTCATTGGAGTCTTCTTGCTCGAGGCATTCTCCATTCCAAATCGCTTTAGCAACTCCACCGTGTACTTGGTTTGGTGGATGAAGATTGCATCGTTCATTTGGCGAATTTGGAGACCTAAGAAATATTTGAGCTCACCCATGTGGCTCATCTCAAATTGATCCTTCATGACATTAGAAAACTCTTCGCAAAGAGTGAAGTTAGTAGCACCGAAAATGATATCATCAACATAAATTTGAACTAAAATAATATCATTATTCGAATACTTAACAAATAATGTAGAATCAACTTCTCCCATTTTAAAACCCAAATCCAAAAGAAAATTCTTTAGACGGTCATACCAAGCTCGAGGAGCTTGTCTCAACCCGTAAAGTGCTTTCTTAAGTTTGAAAACATGATTTGGAAATTTTTCATTAATAAAACCCGGTGGTTGAGAAACATAAACTTCCTCAACAACATCTCCGTTTAAAAACGCACTTTTTACATCCATTTGAAAGAGTTTAAAATCTTTATGGCATGTAAAAGATAACAATAATCTAATAGATTCTAATCTAGCTACCGGAGCAAAGGATTCTTCGAAATCTATACCTTCCTCTTGCCGGTAGCCTTGAGCTACTAACCGAGCTTTGTTCCGGACGACGATTTGGTTTTCGTCGGTCTTGTTCTTGAAAATCCACTTCGTTCCTATAACGGTGTGGTTATTCGAAGGCAATGGAACAAGCTCCCAAACCTCATTCCTCTCAAATTGAATGAGTTCCTCCTCCATGGCTAAGATCCAAGCACTATCTTCGCACGCTTCGTTAATATTCTTTGGCTCTATTGAGGAGGCAAAGGCACAATGAGCGAAGTAGTTGACTTGAGATCTCGTCTTGACACTATCATGAATGTTGCCAATGACTTGCTCATGGGGATGGTCACGAACTGTATGAAGCCGTTTGGGAATTCCCTGATCACTAGGAACATTCTCAAAAGATTCATTAGTAGGGTTAGTATCAATAGAATCAATAGAATTAGAATTACCAATAGAATCACATAAGACATCCATGGAGTCATCATCATTAGTAATTCTAGTCGGGACAAAACCTTCATTGAATGAAACATGAAGTGATTCCTCGATCGTTGAGGTTCGTTTGTTGTATATCCGGTAGGCTTTGCTACGGGAGGAGTATCCAATAAATATCCCCTCATCGGATCTTGGATCAAATTTGTCCAAACTACCATACATGTTTTTAATAAAACATTTTGCGCCGAAAACTCGAAAATGTTTAACTTGAGGCAATCTACCAAACAACAATTCATAACAAGTTTGTTTGGTGCCGGGCCTCAAAAGTGTTCTATTAAACACATAGCAAGCGGTATGTACCGCTTCCGTCCAAAATTGATGGCCAAGTTGGCTATCATCAAGCATAGTGCGAGCACATTCCACTAGCGTCCTATTCTTCCTCTCAACAACACCATTTTGAGGGGGTGCGCGAGGGAAAGAAAAGGTGTGAGTAATACCAACTTCATCACAAAAATTTGAGAAAGGCTCATTCTCAAATTCCCCTCCATGATCACTACGAATAGTGACAATGGTGGTTCCAATGAGATTTTGTACTTTCTTAACAAATATTGTGAAGTTTTCAAAGGTATCATTTTTATTACTTAAGGAAAATACCCAAGTAAATCTAGAAAAGTCATCAACGATGACAAGTCCATATCGTGCATTTCCTAATGAAGCCACTCTAGTTGGCCCAAAAAGATCTAGATGTAAAAGCTCTAGAGGCCGCTTAGATGAAATGCTTTTCTTAGGTTTAAAAGACGATTTTGGAAGCTTGCCTCGTTGACACGAGTCACAAAAGCTTTTCTTTTGAAAGACAAGCTTAGGAAAGCCTCTAATAGAATTTAACTTGAAAAACTTAAAAAGTGTTCCAAAGTTCACATGACCAAAACGTCGATGCCATAAGTGTTGTTCACTTGTGTTGGCAATGAGACATTGTTCATGTGATTTTGGGAGATCTAGGATATATATATCCTTATGGCGTGTGCCAAAAAATAATAAATCATTATTATCTTTTCTCAAAATATGACACATTCCTTTCGCAAAGCTAACTTTGTAACCTTTGTCACAAAGTTGGCTTATTGAAATAAGATTGTGGTTTAATCCTTTAACAAGGTAAACATCACTTATTAGTGGTTTAGAAGGATTACCTACTTTACCAACACCTATGATGGTTCCGCTCTCGTTGCCTCCAAAGACTACTCGGTTCCCATTAGCAATGGGCACCACTCCAGAGAGCAATTGAGCATCACCTGTCATGTGTTTTGAACACCCGCTATCGAGTATCCAATTATTCTTGGAGCTAAATTTGGATTTTTTGCTCCGTTTCTTTTTCTTGAGTACCTAAAGATAAACATATCATTCCATGGTACCCAAGGTCATTGGGTCCTAAAGATTAGACCTTTGGAAGCCAAGTCCAATTGGACTTAGACTTTCCCACATAATCATCATTATGCACGACATTCATAAAATACAAATTCATGTAAGCTTGTTTTTCATGCATATTGGTGTCCTTCGGGCTCCAAATAGTGAAGATTTTGGGAGCCATATTCCTATTGGGAGCATGCATGCGTTGTTGATTTCTACGTGATGCATGTCGTGGATAGGCATATGGCACATGATGAAATGGTGCATGATGATAATTGTTCATATGATGATGTGGATGAACATATGCATGTGGAGGAACACGTGTGTGAGGGTGTCTCACTTGGTGTGCACGTGCCCGTGGATGTGGTGCATAAAAATCATCATATGTGTGAACATGTGGAGTAGGATGTGTGTTCATACGTGGCATGGTATTGGTGTACATAAATGCATGACCCTTCTTTGGAGGTCCATCCAAAGTGGGTTTCTTTCCAAACGAGGGTGTGTATGAAGTGGAAGCACCATTGGTAGATGAACTACCAATAGAGTGTTTGCTCCCACTCGTTGAGGCATCGGAAGTTGGCCTAACAAAAGTAGTAGACGATTTGGATGAATTTCCCATCTTATACCCCAAGCCAATGCGATGATTGGCCGGAAGTAAGTCATTTAGGATATTATCCAAATGGTCCTTACCTTTATTGAATTTATTAATCCGGCCTAATGTGGACTTATACTTCTCGGTGAGAGAAAGTATTGAAGCATCCAAAGTGGACACTTGAGTTGTGAGTACACAAACACGAGACTTGAGATTCTCATTCTCAATACTCAAAGTTGAGTTTCGAGAAATCAAATCCGCTATCTCATGTTCATCCAATTCCTCAATATGAACATGCTCAAGTTGAGATTTGAGATTTACAATCTTATTTCTCAAGTCTTCAACAACGATGTCATTGTTGATGACGATAGGTTTAGGCAAGGTTTGGAGACTAACTAACTCATCTTTAGTCTTAGTATATCTATTTACTAATTTAGAATACTTAGACCAAATTTGCTCGTTAGCTAATCTAAGGTCATCCATAGTTACCTCATCGCCTTCATTCTCGCTATCATCGGAGGAAGACTCTTGATCATGCTCCTCTCTAGCCATGAAGCACATGTGTGCTTGCTCCACTAGTTCATCGTCCGACTCTCCACTTGAGGAGACCTCGTCGGAGTCGGTGAATGTGCCGACAAGCCCCTTTTTGTACCCTTTCTTGTACTTCTTTGACTTGTCGAACTTTGGCGCCTTCCATTTCTTCTTGTGTTTGTTTTGAGGACAATCTTGTTTCATGTGTCCTGGCTTGTTGCATTTAAAACACAAAGGAGCGGAGGCGTTAGAAGAACTAAATTTAGATTTGTTCTTGAAATTACCTTTCCGGAAGAACCGGTTGAACTTCTTTGCCATGAGGGCAATGGATTCCAAGTCCAACTCTTCTTCCGAGTCTTCATCATCGGTAGATGTAGATGTAGATGGAGCGGCCTTCAACGCAATCGCCTTTTTCTTTGGCTCGTCTTGCTTCAAGTAAGACTTCATCTTGTCCTGCAACTTTAGTTTGCTATCCTTGCGTACCTCATAAGACATCAAGGTACCCATTAGTTGGATAACAGTATATTTACTCATATCATTACCTTCCTCGATGGTGAAGGTATGCTTTTCCCAACAAGAAGGAAGTCCGGCAATGATCTTTGAGACTTACTCCTTTTGGGTGTAGGTCTTTCCAAGAGCCTCCAACTCGTTGTTGATGTCGACGAAGCGAGCATAGTACTCCGTCATCTTCTCACCCTGTTGCATATGAAATAACTCGTAATCTTTATTTACAACAACGAGTTTGGAGTCTCTTACCCTACTCCTTCCTTCATGCAAGATGAGGAGAGAGTTCCAGATTTGATATGCACTCTTACATGTGCATATCTTGTTGAAGTCTTCGGGCTCCAAAACGCATTGCAAGGCATTCATTGCCTTGGCATTGCTTACCTCCGCGGCGACCTCCGTGGTAGTCCATTTAGCGAAATCTTATTCTTCGGGCTCGACGTACTCCGTCAACGTGGCTCTCCACAGTGAAGCGCTCCGGAGGAAAGTTTCCATCCGGCATTTCCAGCACCCATAGTTGGTACCGTTGAAGAAAGGAGGCCTAGTCGAGGAGTGTCCTTCCATCACCGAAGAAGCTCCTTCACGGTACCTGAAGGTGCTATAATCTGAAGGTGGACGAATGTTCTTGTTGTCGTTAGAAGACATAGCTAGGTACTTGGCTTTGATACCAAATGTAATGCCCTGATAGCTACTGCACAAGTACTAGAGGGGGTGAATAGTACTTTAAAATAATTAAGAAGATAATTCCTAATTATCTTGCAAACTCAACCAACAATGCGGAAATGTAAATGTGACAATAAAGAAATGCAATCGCAAACAAACGATATAACGGGTTCGGATCCACCCAAGTCTCCCCGACTTGTTCCCGGTGATCCTACGTCCCAAACACTCGGATCCCCTCCGGATACTTGAGTTAGAATCCTCTAAGTCAAATTTGCACTATGCAATACTTGTAGAAAACCTCTACAAGATCAAATCATACACAAATGAAAATGTGACTCCCACAAACCGGTATCACACACAACTCTCACAACCGAGAGTAAAACACTTGTAATATTCAAAGTAAATGAAATATGAAATGATTACTACAAAACCCTATGCCTTGAGTAAAACTTACGATTTAGGGCAAGAATGATTTTGGGGAAGATGAAGGCACCAAACCCTAGCTCCAAGATGTTGACCAGCAATGGGAGGCTAGGAAGATGTTGGTGACCTTGGATCAAGCTCTTGGCTTGAGTGGCTCACAATCAATGTGAATCTCTCTTTGGAAATAAGAGTGAGAGAGAGATTCTTGAGAAATGAATGAGCTTGGAAATGAGAATTAATGCTTCTCTTTGATTCTCTAAACTTCAATTAATATCAGCCTTGAATGCTATGAAAGAAGCCCTTCAAGTATATATAGGATAGAGGAAAGAGAGAGCAAAAAATCGTGGCATTTTTTTTAATGCTCCAACGGCTCTATTCTGAAGCAGACTAGTCGGTCAAAGAAGGATCACTGACCGACTAGTTTCTCAACTAGTCGGTCGGTGATTCAACATGAACCGACTAACTGAAGAACAGCCAAAAGGTGAAGTTCAGGGAATATAGAAATAGTCGGTCTAAGAAGACTTGCCAACCGACTAGTTTCATAACTAGTCGGTCGGTGAGTGTTCTTTGACCGACTAACAGATGAAATCAAAGTGGCTGAATCCAAAGACAGCTAGTCGGTTTAAGAACAACTTCCAACCGACTAGTTTCTCAACTAGTCGGTCAGTCATTGTGCTTTGACCGACTAACTGTAAACAGTAAGTTAGGCTGAAAAATGGAAGCTCAACTAGTCGGTCTAAGAAGAATTCCTAACCGACTAGTTTCACAACTAGTCAATCGGTGAACCTTCTTGGACCGACTAACTGTAAACAGTAAGTGAGCTGAAATCGAACAAGGCATTCTAGTCGGTTCAAGAAGGATTGCCGACCGACTAGATTGTCATCTAGTCGGTTGGTTCTTCTTCTTGAACCAACTAACATGCACAAGAAGCCGTGAAACGAAGCGCGAAGCTTCGGGAAAGTTTGTATGGGCTTCTAATATGATCCTAGCTCTAAAATAGGAGCGTTATGAAGATTAAAACGTAAGACCTACTCAAGGCTTTACAATCTACGAAACGAAGCTAGAAGACTATAAATAAAACTTGACGAACTGTCTTCTAAAGCTTCAATCGAATCTTCTTGACTTCAATAATGGTCCTTGAGCTTCAACGAAGCTTCAAGCATACGATCATGTGCTTTGAGAAGTCTCGAGACGTCGCTTTAGATGTTCATAGAAATTTGGCGACGATCTCCATAACTGCGCTCACAAAGAGTTAGTTCACGATATTTATGTTTGTTCATCATCAAAACCAAATCCGGGGAATCAATACTCAACACAATGGCCATAGCGTGTGCTACCGGCTACAAAACGTGTCAAGACTAGACAAGACCGTGTGACGCCAAGACTCGACACCAAGAGGGTTCACACCTTCAGCTTAGAAAGTGGTCAAACTCTCTAACCTGGTGGCTGCTCAACCCTACCTCACCCCAAGAACTCAATACAAGACTGGATGAGGACCACTCACTCTGCTAGGTGAGCGCCTCTATACCCACGGTCTGCAGGGGCCACTCACTCTGATAGGTGAGTGTCGAGCTTCCCGTAGGTTGTTCCGTACCAAGGATCACCCACTCTGCTAGGTAGGTGTCTCATTGCCTGCATGCTGTGTATCTGTACAAGGGATCACTCTCTCTGACTAGAAGAGTGTCCTAATGCCCACAGGCCGTGTCAAGCATTTCGTAAATGATGTTCATGGAATGATATGAGTATAGTATGTTCTTCTAGGGGGTCCACACGCACACACACAAATAGTTCCTAGCATGGCAGTTATAGCAGTTTATACATAGACTTCGTTGTCAAGTCTAGGTTATCATGAGGGGTCCTGGACGCTATCATTTCACGCCCGGTTCTCTTATTCAACAGTTTACAATTTTTAAGAAAGGAAGTGGCCTAGACATGGCCGTAACTACGCAATTGGGGGCACTTGCTTGCGGTGGCAAGAAGAACATCCGTCAGAAGCGTCTCGTCGTGGAAAGCGTGTCGGTCAACGTCCGCTGTCACAAGTCAACGGTAGGGTCAGGTCACATTTTAGAAGCTCCTATTATGGTATGTTTCTAAGTTAGGCGTGGCTATCCTAACAGTTTTCAGTCAAGTTATAAAAGTTCAACCTATTCGACGATTCTATCTTATGTGCACAGTCAAAATAGTCTGATCGTCGATTCTAGATGTTACAACAGTTTAATGGTGTGTAAAAGTAAATTTAGTGAGTTAGTTGTCGATTTTTAATTAGGTTTTGATGACTTATCGTTTGGGTTGCTATGAGTAAAGGGACCAACCTAGTACGAGGTACGCGCACGAGTCTGACGGCGGATCTGAAACGGTGGCGGTGCTCGGTGTCCTCGACTGCAGGTAGCACAGTAAGGATTGCCTCGAGATCATTCCGAGATCGTCTCGGCTGCGGGTAGCGCAGCGAAATGGCAGGACAATGGTAACGGCGTCAGGAGATGGTGCGAGATCTGCGGCGTGCGTGGGCTCCTAGGGTGCAAGGGGGCAGCCGTGGGAGGAGTTTGCACACGGGATTATCAAGGATGAGGGGCTGTGTGCGGGGGGTTGAGATTGGCTGGAGATGGCCGGCCTGAGGGGTGTCATGGGGCTGTTGGCTAGTGGTAGGGCGGTCGAGGGGGAGGCTGAACTGCTACCAATGAAGGGGATGCGGCTGTCAATGGAGAGGGGCCACGGATCCGAGGGTTGGCGGCCTGGAGAGGTGGACGGCGGCTGGGTTGGGGGGCAGTGGTGCTGGATGGCTGGCGGTGGCCGCTGGAAGAAGCACAGTGCGTGCGGCAATAGGGAGAGGCCGCGAGCTGGGCTGTCAAAGGGGAGATGGAGGAGGGGGTTGCGTGGAGATGATGGGTGGCCGATGGTTTTGATGAGGGTCGTCGGAGCAAGGGTCACCGGTGGTGGAGAGCTCGGGTGCATGAGTTAGAGGGGTGGCAGCTGCTGTTTCGTGAAATCCCTAGATGATGCGTGGGTTGTGTTAAAAAGATGGAATGTTGCTAAAGAGAGAGAGAAATGAGTGGGTTTAAGCTTGATTGGAGAGAGTGTGTGAGAGGGGGAGAGGGTAGATTTAGTGTGGCGAATAGCTAGGAGAATCATTCTCATGATACGTGTGAAATCCCAAGTGATTTGATTAGATTTTATTAAGATTTGATTTTTGAATTAATTAGGCTAAGTATAGATTAGAATGTGATTAGGGGAAAAGGTTGGTCTAGCGGTGTCCAATAAATACAAGAAAAATATCGGGATGGCCGTGTCGACGAGAGAATCGAGACTAAGATGATCGGTCGCGAGCTAAGTTAACGAAAAATGGGATTAAAAATAAAAAGGTCATACGTCGAAGTCTAAAGTTACGACACCCCTTCAAACAAAGCTGTTTTGTGGAGGAATGAGCCGTGAAATGATGTTCACAAAAATTTCCACAAATAAGTACTCTCTCAGAGGGTCACAACGACATATAATTTCGCACGTTCGGGTTACAAGAAGAGGTCACAAAAATTCGCGTACGAACAAGAAAGTACGCGCACAAAAAACACACGATCGAAAAGCGACCGTGACACAGCTGCCATGGATCGACAGCCGCTGATGGCCCACCGACAATTTTGGGGATTGTTAGGCTTAGCGACGACCCTCACCACCACCCTCGCTATCACCGTGTGGTTGAGATCTTGGGAAGTTGCGATTCTTGGGTTTCTTTCGAGCTCCTTATCCTGGGTCTTGCCCCTAAAGATGCCCGGCTTTGGTTCCTTCTTGGGTCCACTCCTTCGTGTTTGTGGGACCGTGAATAACTGTGGATGTCAACCAATGGTGTTGGCAAGGGGTATCATTGGTGTTAAGGCCAAAATTGACCAGGACAGTTGTCAAGCGGACGGATACTCGAAGAGCTGAGTTAGAGCCTTGTTAGCATTTAGAGTGGGACCCTTGGTTGGAGGAACCAGGGTCGGATAATGGTAGTTGAGGGTGATACAACCTTCGATTGATCCATGAGCGACCATTGCATCGATCGTTCGAGGTTGAAGAGCCAAACGTCGACCTTCGATGCTGGATAGCGATCGTCAATCTGCACCATAGGGAGTTGTTAGGGGGGTCGGATCTGGGTTCTGACCCAAATCTCCTCCGATGCTTAAGTTAGTAGGGAACTTAAGGAAGAGATGGAGCTTTGTGTAGCAGAGATCGACCTACGGAGGTTCGTCTCTAGACAATCGACGCACACTGTATATATGAATGGTAAAAGTGAGAAGATAGAGTTCTATGTATTAGACCTCGTACCTTGAAGATGGGACCATTTTCCCTATTTATAGATGTTCGGGGTCCCTTTAGAGACGTTGGGGAGATAACGGCCACCCATAATGGGGCCACGATCTTCCGCCATGAATGGGAGTAAATGTTACCAACATCCCCGAGATTTCCAAACATGCCTTTAATCACATGTTCGTCTGAAGCGGACCCAACGGTCGATTGGCCATTCGGGTCTTGACTGAGTCGGCATCAGGTTCCTTTGGTGGGCCTGGTGGGCCTTGGCCATTTGTCAATCGAGTTTCCTTGAGTGCTGGCCAAATGACTAAATAATGGCCCCCGTCACACGACCTTGAAGGATCCATCTGCTGAGGTCAAGCGATGTTACATCATATTTAATGGGGCGATGTAGTCGAGAAAATAGCACTCGAGTCCTAGGCGCCAAAACACCCGCCTCGTCGATTCGGATGATTTGTCGGTTCGAAATCCAAGACACTCTGGTCCTTGGATCTTCGACACGTGTTCCATCGTGCGGTTGTTGTTTTGCCCATATATGACGGTTCTAGCAATGGAGTGCGGGAGTATTGTCTTCATTCTCTTGATTTCAATTTCCCTCCTCTCGAAAGCAATGGCTTCGTCTTCTGCCTCCGGAAGGAATGTGGGCACCACCATTCAAAAGAATCAGGAAGGGGCCATGGAGCCGGGCTTGCTGGCGAATGTGAGGTCCAAGGTCAAGCCAGCCAAATTGACACGCTCTAGAGGAAGTTTGTTCGTCTCGATTATCAAATCAGACTTCCTGGGAGGGACGAGTGGGCTCATCGTCCCGGCGATTGGGAAGTAGGGGTCTACGTCAAAGCCTTCGAACGGGGCCTTCGATTTTCCATGCATCCCTTCTTACGGTACTTCCTGTATACCCTGAACATTTTCCTCTGCCAGCTGATGCCGAACAGTATTGGCATGGTGATGGGCTTTATAGTCCTATGCGTGATGAAAGGAATCGAGCCATCCCTGCATCTGTTCAACCACTTCTTCTGGATCCCACCCCTTAAGACCCCAGGGTGGTATACAATAATGGCCCGTTGGGGGATGAAGCTGCTGAAAGCTCTTCCTACCTCCAATCCCAAATGGAGGGACAAGTTTGTGTTTGTGGTCTTTCAAGGGGAGAAAAGCTTCTGCACCGGTTGGGGCGCCCCTGATTTAGGACCTACGGAGGATAAGCAGCTGACCGTCGAGGAGAAGAAAGCTGCTGACACTCTGACGAGCTTGCCAGAGGGCATGAGGTTGATCCAATGGTTATGGTCGGACGATGTGGTGCATCGGACCGTGTGGACAAAAGGTCGGTTCGACCGTGCTCACCAACTGTTCGATCTTCGTTACTCGAACTAACTCGTTTGTTGCTCTAGCAAGGATGATCAGTGTGGATTACCAGTCGATCCCGCACTGAAGGATGCGGTCGAGGCTTCCATCAGAGAGACAGAGGCGAGAATGTTGTCGCCCTGGGCCCCGACCGTATCGAGGTCTTCGACCCAGCCGTCCGGAGATTGGTCCATGATCATTGAGGGGATTGCCCAGGAGGCTCGCCCTCAGTAGAGGAAGAAGAAAGAATCCTCCTTCGAGTTTGAGGTGGTTGCTCGGGAGGGAGGCACAAAACGGCGGAGGATTCTTCTCAGCGACTTGGAGCCGTCTGGGTCGAACGCAACTGCAGAGTAGGCCTCCCAACCAGGGAGTGATGCACTCCATGAGGAAAGTTCGAGGGAGACTCAGGTTCTGCTGGATCTCCGCATGCATCAGGACTCCTGGCCTTGGAGGGTCTGTCTCCTTCCATAGCATTGCCCGAGGACATCCCTGGGGAGTACCGACCGATGTTGTTGGAGGGTGGGTAATCTTCTCAGGCCCCCTTCGACTGTACTGAGGAGGAGCTTATCAGGGAGAGATACCCATTGAGGCTTGGGGATTCCACCCTTCTCGATTGTGGGGCCGCTTTCTGCATCGCCGAGAATGCGACCCTTCCACGGGATAGGGCGGTCGTGGAAAGGGTCGACTATGAGTGGCTTGCGTCAGTAGCCGTTTATGCCAGTGTCCAGATAATTATCAACTGGGCCCCTATCGATGTTGATATCGATGCACAAGCTGACCATCAAGTGTTGTATGCAGGCTCTCGTGGCAACTGCAGCGTTGCGCTGTCGAGCTTCGGTGGTGGCTGACCATGGCCGTCAGGACGAGGGTAGGAAGTCCCAGGCTGAGATAGAAAATCAGCCGCCTCTCCGAGACAAGGTCACTAATCATTCAGAAACTCGAGCAAGAGCTGGGTGAGTCTCGTAAGAGGGAGGCTGAGCAAGTCACCTTAAGAGAGCGAGCGGAAGATGATCTGCTAGAGGAGAGAGTCAAGGCCGACGTCATTGCAAAGAAGGCGATCCGTGATTTCACGGATACGTTTCCTGACTTTGACGAGCTATATAAGCAGGGTTATAAGCGATGCCAGTTGGAGATGAAGAATCGATTCCCCGACATCTTCACGGAGATCAACGAGATCCCGGTGGTTTTTTCGGACCATGGCGAGGATGAGTCGAGCCATGGTGATGATGAGTCAAGCCGATGCATGTATGAGGTAGCTCCCATGGTCAAGACTACCACCACAGTCTCGACGAAGCAGTGTCGGTTTCCACGGGGGAGCCGGAGCCCAAGGCTGTGTTGGAGGGAGATCAAGGGCCTGAACGGCCGTTGTAAGATCTGGCCTGCCTGATGGAAATTTTTTGAATGTATAGGGGGTAATGTAAATGAGAACAACATTTTGTAATGAAGAGTGACAAGAGAGTTGGTTTATGTATTCTTGTATGCCATTGCATCTCCTTGTTTGTTGTCGCTCATGCTCGTGGTGGTCTGAATGCCTCATGACCCCTTTCAATGGGTTAGGCGCTGCTTCAGGGAGATCGAGAAAAAACCATCGAACCACATTTATAATTTGACCACCATGTTACGTGGAGAGGGTGAGATCCACCTGACTCATGGTCTGACGATGTGGGGACTTGGGTCGTTCAGTAGCGAAGGGGTGGCCCCTTCGACTTATGGCTGACAATCGAGAGAGTCATTTAGTTACGAAGGGGTGGCCCCTTCGACTTACGGTTGACGACCGAGAGAGTCATTCAGTTGCGAAGGGGTGGCCCCTTCGACTTACGGCCGACGCTCGAGAGAGTCGTTCAGTTGCGAAGGGGTGGCCCCTTCGACTTACGGCCGACGCTCGAGAGAATCGTTCAGTTGCGAAGTGGTGGCCCCTTCGACTTACAGCTGACGACCGTTTAGGATAGTCGTTCAGTAGCAAAGGGGTAGCCCCTTCAACTTACGGCTAACGACCGGGAGAGTCGTTCAGTTACGAAGGGGTGTCCCCTTCGACTTACGGCTGACGACCGTTTAAGAGAGTCGTTCAGTAGCGAAGGTGCAGCCCCTTCGACTTACGGCTGATGCTCAGTCGAGAGAGTCGTTCAGTTGTGAAGGGATGGTCCCTTTGACTTACGGCTGACGACCGGGAGAGTCGTTTAGTTGCGAAGGGGTGGCCCTTTCGACTTACGGCTGACGTCCATTTAGGAGAGTCGTTCAGTAGTGAAGGGGTGGCCTCTTCGATTTACGGCTGACGCTCTTTCGAGAGAGTCGTTCAGTTGCAAAGGGGTGACCCCTTCGACTTACGGTTGACGACCGAGAGAGTCGTTCAATTGTGAAGGGGTGACCCCTTCGACTTACGACTGAAGACCGAGAGAGTCATTCAGTTGCGAAGGGGTGGCCCCTTCGACTTACGGCAGACGACCGTTTAGGAGAGTCGTTCAGTAGCGAAGGGGTGGCCCCTTCGACTTACGACTGACGCTCGTTTGAGAGAGTCGTTCAGTTGAAAAGGGGTGGCCCCTTCGACTTACGACTATCGACCGAGAGAGTCGTTCAGTTGCAAAAGGGTAGTCCCTTCGACTTACGGCTGATGACCGAGAGAGTCGTCAGTTGTGAAGAGGTGGCCCCTTCGACTTACGGCTGATGACCGTTTAGGAGAGTCGTTCAGTAGTGAAGGGGTGGCCTCTTCGACTTACAGCCGACACTCGTTCGAGAGAGTCGTTCAGTTGTGAAGAGGTGGCCCCTTCGGCTTACGGCTGCCGACCGAGAGAGTCATTCAGTTGCGAAGGGGTAGCCCCTTCGACTTACGGCTGACGACCGATAGAGTCGTTCAGTTTCGAAGGGGTGGCCCCTTCGACTTACGGCTGACGACCGTTTAGGTGAGTCGTTCAGTAGCAAAGGGGTGGCCCCTTCGACTTATGGCTGACGCTTGTTCGAGAGAGTCGTTCAGTTGCAAAGGTGTGGCCCCTTCAACTTACGGCTGCAGACTGAGAGTCATTCAGTTACGAAGGGGTAGCCCCTTCGACTTACGGCTGACGACTAAGAGAGTCATTCAGTTGCGAAGGGGTGACCCCTTCGACTTACGGCTGACGACTGTTTAGGAGAGTCATTCAGTAGTGAAGGGGTGTCACGTTCGACTTATAGCTGATGCTCATTTGAGAGAGTCGTTCAGTTGTGAAGGAGTGGTCCCTTAGAGTTACGGCTGCCGACCGAGAGAGTCGTTCAGTTACGAAGAGGTAGCCCCTTCGACTTACGGCTGACGACCGAGAGAGTCGTTCAGTTGCGAAGGGGTGGCTCCTTCGACTTACGACTGACGACCGTTTAGGAGAGTTGTTCAGTAGCGAAGGGGTGGCCCCTTCGACTTACGGCTGATGCTCATTCGAGAGAGTCGTTCAGTTGCAAAGGGTGGCCCCTTCAACTTACAGATGACGACCGGGAGAGTCATTCAGTTGCGAAGGGGTGGCCCCTTCAACTTACAACTGACGATCGAGAGAGTCATTCAGTTGGGAGGGGGTGGCCCCTTCAACTTACGGCTGACGCTCGAGAGATTCGTTCAGTTGGAAAGGGGTGGCTCCTTCGACTTGCAGCTGACGACCGTTTTGGAGAGTCGTTCAGTAGCGAAGAGGTAGCCCCTTCGACTTACGGCTGACATTCAATCGAGAGAGTCGTTAGCGAAGAGATAGCCCCTTCAACTTATGGCTGACATTCGATCGAGAGAGTCATTCTATTGCAAAGCGGTGGCCCCTACTTACGGCTGACGACCGGGGAGTCGTTCAGTTACGAAGGGGTGGCCCCTTCGACTTACGACTGATGACTGAGAGAGTCGTTCAGTTGCGAAGAGGTGGCCCCTTCGACTTACGGCTGACGACCGAGAGAGTTGTTCAGTTGGGAGGGGGTGGCCCCTTCGACTTACGGCTGACGACCGAGAGATTCGTTCAGTTGGAAAGGGGTGGCTCCTTCGACTTGCGGCTGACGACCGTTTTGGAGAGTCGTTCAGTAGCGAAGAGGTAGCCCCTTCGACTTACAGCTGACGTTCGATCTAGAGAGTTGTTCTGTTGCAAAGCGGTGGCCCCTACTTACGGCTGACGACCGGGGAGTCGTTCAATTGCGAAGGGGTGGCCCCTTCGACTTACGACTGACGACTGAGAGATTCGTTCAGTTGCAAAGGTGTGGCCCCTTCGACTTACGGCTGACGACTGAGAGAGTTGTTCAGTTGGGAGGGGGTGGCCCCTTCGACTTACGACTGACGACCGAGAGAGTTGTTCAGTTGGGAGGGGGTGGCCCCTTTAACTTACGGCTGACGCTCGAGAGATTCGCTCAGTTGGAAAGGGGTGGCTCCTTCGACTTGCGGCTGACGACCGTTTTGGAGAGTTGTTCAGTAGCGAAGAGGTATCCCCATCGACTTACGGCTGACGTTCGATCGAGAGAGTCGTTCTGTTGCAAAGCGGTGGCCCCTACTTACGGCTGACGACCGGGGAATCGTTCAGTTGCAAACTGGTGGCCCCTTCGACTTACGACTGACGACTGAGAGAGTTGTTCAGTTGTGAAGGGATGGCCCCTTCGACTTACGGCTGACGACCGAGAGAGTTGTTCAGTTGCGAAGGGGTGTCCCCTTCGACTTATGGCTGACGACCGCTTATATTATCATAAGTTTGGTTTTTCCAATACCACTTGAGGATCGGGTCCTTTTTCAAGGGGAGTTTTTGATTGTGTAACGACCACTTTCCGGTCGTACGTATTTTAGTGCGTATTGTGATTCGTGTGCGTATATTCGTAGTTGGTTTTTATTGTTTATTTTCCATAGCTCTGACGAGCGACCGAACCCCGTATTCATGATCCTCTCGGAGGCGCGTTTGCTCTGATATTTTCTTTATAATTTTTGGATGCTTGGGGTTGGAGTTGTAAAACCAGATTATTAATATTGTTATTAATCTTTAACTAAAATTTTAAAACTAAAACTTTTTATAATCCAAACGGTTGAAGAGAAAAAATAATAATAAATAAAGGGAGAATCTCTTAAAACCAAATTTTTTTAAGGGTATTGCTATTGGAACATACCAAACTGTTGAGTTCACATACCGCCTATTTTTTTCAAACAATGACAAAACTACCCTTTTCTGATAAATACCAAAAAACCCTAAAATACCCTACAAATTGCTGATTTCACATACCTTTTTGTTGTTTGATCACAAACCGAAGACGCGAAAAAATTGTCCTTCACTCAGGTGACGCCATGTTCCCCTCGCACGAGGAAGCCATGGCTCCAAGTTCGTTACATGATAAGCTTGAAGGGAAAAGCACAAATGCAAAGAACAAAAGTTGATGCTCTCAAGATTTCTGAATATCATTGAAAGCACAAAAACATGATGTTTGAGAATTGGATAATACAGCCAAACGCATTCAATTTTATGTAAATCTTTATAGAAATCAATTTGGAGACTAAGAGAAAGAAGACGGGTCACGTCTATTGAAGGCCATCGTCGGCCCACTCGCAGGCACAACAATTGAAGGCTGGCGAGCTTCGATTTTGAAGGCTTCGTTTTTTTTTGAGAGAATAGAAATGGCGATCAAAACAGAGAGAATAATGATGGACATGCTAATGGAAGCCAAGATGGCATCCATGAAAACCTACAGCGAGCTCGCAGATGAAAGATGAAGAAGCCCGGGGTGAAATGTTGGCTTGTTTAGTTTTAGACCTTATTAATGGGTATTTTTGTCAAACCTGGTATGTGAACTCAGCAAAATTGGTATATAGGTATGTACCCTTCAGTAAAAATTTAGATGGTATGTAAACTCAGTAAAAAGGTATGTTCTAATAGCAATTCCCTTTTTTTAAACGAAACAAAACCTGTTACTTAGTATCTTAACAAATTTGGTATCTTAACTACTCTCTCCCCCTCACATCACGTTTTCCTGTCACCCACATCCCACGCAACCCCCCACTGCCCACGTGGTCCACTTCTCCCTACAAAAGCTATAACTAGCAGCCCTACTACTTTAATAACCCAATGACCTGAAAGCTGTGCACAAAAGGAGAGACCCACGTCTGAGAGCTCGGCCTCTTCTCAAATAATTTTGAACCCTAAATTATAACCCCAGGCGAAACCCTCTCAGTCGCACGGAACTCCCCAGGGCTTTTCCTCCGTCCTCCTCCTCACACGTCCTCCTCTGACCAGTCTCAGACCCGCGCCGCCCTCTTCAAACTCCGGTCACCCCTCCTCTCACCGCCCAGTCCACTAGCTCCTCCTCCCACACGAAACACCCCCGAAACCCCAAGAGGTCGACGTTCCATCTCTCCGTTTAGTAACCCATGAGGCCGTAACCTCCGCAGACCTGCGCTGACAACCCCAGTCGAACGCCCGGAGCCTCTCCAGCCCTTTCCGTGATCCCTGCCACCTCGCCGTGGCAGCAACCCAGCCCACTCCATTCACCGCAACCTCCGAGCAACTAGCGCCTCTCCAGCCCTCAGCCATGCTGCGCCTCCCCAATCCCACCGTCTACCTCCGACCACCGACGCCGGCCATCACCGATGTCCACCTTCTGCACTAAACACGTAAGTATGTTAACTTTATAGTTTATATTTTAATAAGTTAGTACCATTAATGATAGGTTAGTTACTAATACTCAGAGATCTTATTTGTAGCCTCATTCTGTTGTGTATAAACAGAAACGTGGAGAATGCTTAGTACTTTAAATCTCCTAAAACGAATGAATTATAACCATGTTGCATACTTTGACTTCATAAACAAGCATCTAAATTGAATGGTTTAATGATTCAAAAGTCTAATGCTGATAGGCCATATTGATAGAGGTATCGGTAATAACTTAAAAAGGTAAGAATCACAAGAAACCAACTGGAGGAATTAAAACCCCACTAATCACAAGCCAAATTTATACAGGCTTCCCCTGCTCATTGAAGAGTTCACTTCCAACAACGTTACTAAGTTGAGGATCATTGCATTTGGTTGCTACCTGTTCACCCAAAAGAATCATAATAATCAATTACATCTTTCAGTTTATATTCAAAATCGTAGATATATTATGTAGTTTTATTTGTCCCACAACGGTTGCAGTAAGAAATACCTCTGTTGAAGACATTAACAGTAACTTTTGACAATAGGTTAGTACATCACTTAGGTTAGTTTTGCTTTCATTGTCAGTGCCTATAATAGTACAAAAAGATTCATAAGCTAAAATGATGACAAGGAGCACTATAATCAGTAAGCCCCTTATATAAGTATTTGTGTTGACAGTTATTAAAATGTTGGTAGAATTATTATTAGCAGGACATTAATGTTTTTTTACTCCAACAGAATGTAACACTCTTAATAGGTTAGTGGTATCATTACTAGCAGTATGTTATATGATAGTTGGTTTAATATTATGATATGGACAACACCCTAGGTTAGGGAACCTAATAAAATGAATTATTATTTAAATATGTTGGAGTGAACCTAATTCAGAGATATGTTTAATCAAAACAAAGAACCAGTTGTTCCATAGCGTAACGCTCGTCGAGACGAACCCACGACAACCGATATCACCGGAAACAGGCAAGTGATATTTGCCAGTGTTTGTGTAGGCCATGTTTTAGGCCATTTTGTGAAATAGCGTAAAAGAGACTAGGCGATGAAATGATAGTCGCATAGACGCCCTTACTAGATATAGCTTGACAACGAAACTAGATCCGACACCTTTACTATGCTATCATTTCATGCTGTCTGTCACGTTTACTTTCAATTAACTGTACGCACTCTTATCTGCATCTTGCCATGTCACTTCATGCATCAAATTGTTCCATCGTGATTGCGTAGCACACGCTACAATAAATTGTAACTATTGAGCCTAGGCACCTGCTTTACGGGCACAACCCTACACCAAACCAAAAACACTTCCTGGCTCGTGATCCAGAAGCGAGCTCAGTGTTGTTAGTGAAAAACCAATGCTCGATACACGTGGAGGGGTAGGGTAACACGGTCGTTTGAGCCTAGAAGTGAGCCTGTACAGCCACTTCAGCCAAAATACTGAAACTTTGTGCACAAAGTGATAAATTAGTGTTCGTGAATTCGTGAAATAGTGATTCGTAGCTTTCTTCTACGACGTGCTTGCTAGTTATCTTCATGTTCATTTAATTGTTGCACCCTTTAAATGCCATATCATATCATTATGTTAGAATTGCTAGTCGCATTACTTTTATTTAATCCTTGCTCAAAAGTCCTTTGTTTTCCTTTGGGAGACTTTTAATGACATGTGCCATCTTCTCTTTAGGTGTCACATGTCAGGTTTAGAGACAGAGTTAGTTGCAGAGGACGAGCAGTACGCAGACGTTGAGTTCGAGGTTCCTGCAGAGGCTGAGTTTGAGGACACTGGTGACCAGTCCTAGTCTCACCTGGAAACTTCTTTTAGTTGTTGCTGTTTTAGTAGTTGCTGTTAGGTTTTGATGCGTAGCGCCTATCTCTCTGTTTTTGTTTCGGTCATGCTTTAGGCCTTTGTTCAGACTATGTACTTCTTTGTGACTTTTCTCTGTGACGTTTGGAATAATTGTTGGATGTTGTTTGGTGGATATTTTTATGTCTGCTTTTCTTTTATCATTGTTGTTGTTTCGTCGCATTGCAAGAACCTGCTAGTTGTATCATACACAGACGCTTATCAGACTTGCAGCTTCACAGCTCCAAGTCTGAGTGGACCTCTTCACGTCTCGCCTTCCATATTGGGAAGCGGGGCGTGACAGATTGGGTAATCTCTACAAACTTTACGAAGGCCCAAAGAAGCAAAGCTTTGTTTGATAATGGAAACATGTTTTATTAACAAAAATAAAAAATGGAAAAGGCGTACATGTATTTTCCGATCGTCATCGGAGCTGTTGCCGTTCAATGCCGTGTTATTCTCCAGGGGGTTTTAGATGGTTCATCAGTCGACCACCTAGTGACAGGTGATCATGTCATCTTGCCCTTCTGTTTCGAGGATTCTTCCTTGCTGGATGGATCACTGACCGGGCCATTGGGGTGTCCCCGTTTGACTAGGGCGTCGATCTCCTTCTTGAGGGTCCAACAATCGTTTGTCTCGTGCCCATAGTCATTGTGATATTTACAGAATTTGAGGTCGTCCCTCTTCTCGTGTTTGCCCTTCTTTGTGTCCTCTTGTATCAGCTCTTCTCGCGGGGCATAGGCGAGGACTTCTGTCTTAGGGACGACTGGCTTAGCATAGGTAGGACGCTCCTTTCTTCGAGGGCTCCTCTCCCTAGGCCTCTTGTGTCAGGACTCCTGACATGGGTTTCCAAGTTTGATTTCTCTCGCCTCGTGTCTCCGCGACGGGAGGGGGTGCTCTTTGCATTGGCTCCGGCCGGCTCTTCTACTTCCTCGGAGGAAGTGAACCGATCTGTTATGTTGAACATTTCTGCAATGGTATTAGGAGGGAACTAGTGAAGGGCCCTCCATATGTGCTTGTTTATGACTGCCTGGGTGAGCGCTGTTATGATGGTCATGTCCGACGTCTCTTCTACATCGATTCGTCCGTCGTTGATTCTAGAGACGAAGGCTCAGATTGACTCGTTCTCGTTCTGCTTAAGCGAGAAGAGGTATGACGACCTCTTCTTGGGTCATCTTCCGATGGAAAATTGCTTGCAGATTATTTCTACCAGCTCGTCGAATGAGCCGATACAGCATCGGGGTAGCCCTTCGTACCAGCTTTCCACCCTCTTGGTCAGGGCGGTGTTGAAATCTCTACAAAGGTATGGCTCGTCGGCCCCGTGGAGTAGTATGACATTCAAATACTTTTGAATGTGTGACCATGGGTCGCCTCTGCCATCATAAGCCGGTATGGCCGGGAGCTTGAATTTGGGGAGAAAAAGAGCGGAGAGGATATTCTCCTTCAGGGGAGTCTTCTGAATAGTGGATTGGACCAGCACGGATCCTCCCGCTCCGGTTTGCAAGAAGTTGGCCCCAGGGGATCGGTTGAGGATCTCCTCCCCTCTTGCGAATCCACCTGCAGGGTTTAGTGGGTTATAACCTGGAGGAGTTCCGTATATTACCTGATCCAAAATGTTGAGGGTCACCGCCCGGTTATTAGAGTGGGTGGGCTCCCGCTGAAGTACGAAAGCTCGATCATCAACACTCGCTCCATTGTATTGGTGGGCCGGGGGGTCGAACCATCGAGGTTAATCTCTGCCCTTGGGTCCCCCAGATCCCAGAGGTATGTTGAGCCTCTCGTTGGCATCATGTGCAGATTCAGAGGAGGAGGCGGCTCATTTATGAGGGATGGGCTCCCCATGTTCTGGTGTACTAAGGCTGCTAATGCACCTAAGCTTATGTCGGCATGTGCATTGAATTGGTTGAATTCTCTTCGGGTTACCCCAGATTCATTTGCCTCCTCCAATGATCGAGGCGGGGGTGTTGTGGAGTCTGCAGTGTCCTCCAACAAGACACTGTTTGCTCTTGGCTTCTCCTTCGGACCTTCGACCGGTCCGACGTTGCTGGGTCCAGCTGTCATAGCTTTTGGATTACTTTGGGATGTCAAGCTGGTTAACGTTTCCCACAGACTGTGCCAAAGCTGTTTAGGTCAAAATTGACCATGATAGTTATCAAGCTGACAGAGACTCAAAGCACTAAGCTGGAGCCTTGTCAGCGTCTAGAGTGGGACCCTTGGTTGGAGGAACTAGGGTCGGATGATGGTAGTTAAGGGTGATACGACCTTCGATCGATCCACGAGCGACCGTTGCGTCGATCGTTCGAGGTTGAAGAGCCAAACGTCGACCTTTGATGCTGGATAGCGATCGTCGATCTGCACCACAAGGAGTCATTGGGGGGCGGATCTGGGTTCCGATCCAAATCCCCTTCGATGCTTAAGTTAGTAGGGAACTTAAGGAAGAGAGGGAGCATGGTGTAGCAGAGATCGACCTGCGGAGGTTCGTCTCTAGATTATCGATGAAAGCTCGGATATATGAATGATAAAAGTAAGAAGATAGAGTTCTATGTATTAGACCTCGTATCTTGAAGATGTGGCCATTTTCCCTATTTATAGATGTTCGGGGTCCCTTTAGAGACGTTGGAGAGATTACGACCACCCATAATGGGGCCACGATCTTTCGCCATGAATGGGAGTAAACGTTACCCACGTCCCCAAGATTTTCGAACATGTCTTTAATCCCACGTTCATCTGAGGCGGACCCAACGGTCGATTGGCCATTCGAGTCTTGACTGAGTCGGCATCGGGTTCCTTTGGTGGGCCTTGGCCATTTGTCGACTGATTTTCCTCAAGTGCCGGCCCAATGATTCAACAGTTGGGAATGAGTATTGGCATGTTGTTGGCCTTATGTGTTGAAGTTGGATGTCGGCCTTGTGCGTGGATTTGGAAGATGGTTTGGCAATTCGGGCCGGCCCGGTCTTATCGGGCCGTGATGGCCCGGTCCGGTTTTCTTAAAGGACTGGGCCGGCCCGGCCCGATAAGACTTCGGGCCATTCCGGAGAGGCCCGGACACGGTTCGATAAAAATTCGGGCCGCCCGGCCCGGTCCGATAGGGTTGAATGAATTATGTATTGTGACAATATTTTATCAAATTTTTAAACACAAACGTGTCTTATATGCTTAAATATGCATCAAAATGGAGCACGAAAGAAGAGGGTTAAGTGGGTTGCATAAGGTGATGTGTCCTACATTGTTTTCATTTATTTGGCAAGATGAAGTAACATGTTTGGTGGTTCTGTCTCTTTCAGAAATTGAGATCGACCCCCGAGATCCGAAGACATTAAAGTTGGCGCTGGCGGGAAGTTGTTAAAATTTATGATATTTGGACCTTGATCTGATAAGATTGATGACATTGGACTCAACACCATAAATGAATGCACATAACTGAAATCCGCTTTAGATCAATGTGTGGTCAAATTGAAGTGGGGGCGATCAAATGCTTTTCGTGCCGTGCCGTGCCGCCCATGGGCTGAAAAGCTTGGCCCGAGTCCGGCCCGAAAATGAACCGGACCGGGCCGGCCCGGTCCGATAAGGATTTCGGGCCAAAATTGTTGGCCCAGGCACGGTCTTATCATGCCGGGCCCGTGCCGGGCTATCGTGCCGGGCCGAAAATTGCCACCCCTAGTGTTGGCTTGTTGTTGGATGTTATGGAAATTGTTGAAAGGAGTGATAGCGATAATTATGGTCCTTAAAAGTTGGCCTTGTATTTGTGTTTTGGTGTTGTCCTGGATATTGGTTTGTTGTTGGGTATCATGAGAGTTGATGGCATTAGTGCTTGGTTGGTTAGGTGTACCAGCACAAATGCATATGGATTAGTCGATACCCGCTTTGTATGATATATATTATGAATGACATCCTTGGCTACGCCCTGTTAGTCACCATTAGCACGAGTAGAAGCTTTAAACTTTATGATCTCCTTTTTGATGTGATTTATCTAGCTTGCTACTAGCTTATCACCTCAAGTTCCAAGTTCGAACAGATGTTATCATCATGATATCCCTCATTTTCATGTGATGCCATTATCTCATCATAACTTTAGCTACGTGAGAAGTCAGGGTAGCTGTTGTGATAATTCTGGTCTTGGGACTAGTTACGGAAGCTATGGTGATGTCAATAGTATGTATTCACACATAACATCTCTTATTTTTTTTGATGATATGATATCACATTACTAGTCATAACCCGTGCCCGTGGGCATGGTTGAATTAATATTTTCCACTGCAAAATCTTTGTTTCCCAAAAAATTATTTCCACAGTCAAAATTGCGCAGAACAAAAAATTAGCTTATAAATATTTAGCGGCACGGACGCATTCGGCGCGGAACAACAAATTCGGCGTGGGCACCTTAGGCGCAGGAAATTATTCTTATCTTATTGCCACATGCATCAAAAGCTGGTGGGCCCTGTGTTGAGGGAGAGATCATTGATCTGTAGCAGCATTCGATCTACAGTATTAAGTGCAAGTTAACGTTTTCCCCCAAATACATTAATTGTGTGCACTCTGCTATTCTCTAGAAATTTTCATTTTCCAAAAACTTTCATTTCCCTAAAAACTTTCATTTCCCCATTTCCTCATTTCTCCAAAAACTTTCATTTCCTCATAAATATTTTTCCCTCCAAAACTTTCCACAAAATCTCATCTCAACTATTCATTCCTCAAGATTAAATCTCAATCATTCTTCTATAAACCCTTTTGTCCTAGTCAGCTTGTCCTAATCAGCCCTAGAATTCAAAAAAGGTTGTCAAATGTAATATAGATATTTCATGCTATTAACAACTTATTTTCCTAAATCGTTATCATTCATCAAACCTTACCGTTGATCGTTTAATTGCTTAGGCAATGATTAGTCTTCTTAATTTCGAGGACGGAATTTTTGTAAGGAGGGTAGGATGTAACTGTCTGTTTTCGTTGTGCATGTATTTATGTAACAAAACGTTTTCAAACGATTTCAAAATTGGGTAAATAAATTTTTTTCTAATTTTTTCGTCGCTCAAATCTGAAAATGGATTTCGTATTCGTGATCATCGTGACGATACGGACTCATGGTACCGTTTTCGTAATTTTTTCGGACACGTTTGGTTTCGGGGGGCAAAATCGTAATTTAATTAACTATTATGTTTTTACTAATTACTTTCACTGATTAAAGTTTACCATTTACTCATTACCTTAAACCCTAATTACCTACCCTAAACTAGCAGCCCACGAGGAACTCACTTAACACATATTCTTTCCTTGGTCAAAATTTCACCTAAACCTATTTAATTCTATTGACTAAATATTAAACTCTCTTAATATTATATTATATTAAGAATCCTATTTAAACCCTTCCATAATCCCCTCCCCCCCCCCCCCTCAATGAAACAGAGCAACTTACACACGCAAATCCCCTCCACCCTTCATCTTCGACCCAAACCCATCACTGCCCTTGGCCTCCCCCCTCTTCTCATTCTCAGCCCCCACCCCCCCCCCCCCCCCCCCCCCCGCCGTGAAGCTCGCAGCAGCCCCCTCCCTTCTTTCTAATGAACTCCCCCCCCCCCAACTTCAAGCCTCGCCGATGAGCTCCTCCAGCGAAGCCTCCCAAACTCCATCTCTCTCCTCCTTATCCTCTGTTTCCCATGCTATCCAGCTCGACCCACTGGCTTCGTCCTCCTTCGAACTCAAGCCCCTCCGAAGCCAAGTGTAACGGTCGGTTTCCGATCGTTCTTTCTTTGTGCACGTGCTCTTGATCGTGCACGTGTTTATTTTAGACTCTATTTGATTTTGAACATTATTGTGTGATATGTCGTTGTGATCGTCTCTGAGGGTATTAGATTGTGGAACTATTTTGGAACGACATTTCTCGAGTCATTCTTCCGCGATTCTATCTTATTTGATGTGACGTCAAGACTTTCTGTTTTGACGCGAGACGTTTCTATTTTTAGTTTCGTCTCTCGACGTCAAAATTTAGATCCGTCTTCTTTGTTCTCTTTCTTTCGTCGTCCCGATCAACCCAATATTTATTTTACAATTTTTGGACTTAATTTGACCTATTTTCCATTTTTGAGTAAGTTTTAAATAATTTTAAAACCTATTTTTATAAGTATTTTAATTATAATAAAAATTCATGTTTAATAATAACACTCTAAATAAAATTTTGACCAAAATCCTAACCATTTTGGCCGCACACATCTTTGCGTGAGGGAGAGAAGAGAAAATTTGTTTTAAATTAACTATTTTAATTATTTTAATTATTTTCTCGAGCCCTAGACCTAACCCTAGCTCTATCCTATTTAAATAAACCATAGGCTAGCTTATTTTCGCAGCCACCCAAACCCTAGCCGTCACAAAACCCTAAATCCTCGCTTGCGACGTTCGTCGCAACTCCGTTCAGCCGCCGCCAGTGTCTGACCGAGGAAATCCTTTGATTTCCCTCGGTCTGACCGAGGCCCGCTCCCGCATCGCCCCGCTTGCAGCGCATCCGCTGCAAGCCCCGCAGTCGCCCGCTACGATCGACAGCCGCCCCCCGCGTTTCCTTTGTCGCGACCGACGCCCGCTCCCGCACCAAGGCCGCTCCGCACCGCACCCTGCAACCGCTGCAGCCAAAGCGCCCGACCGGGAGCCCCGCCCGCACCGACCGAGAGATCTCCCGCTTCGCCCGCACCGTTGCAATGCAACGTTGCAACGCTCGCCCAAGCGCCCGACCGACCCGCCCCAAGCGTCTGGCCGAGGATTTCTCTCGCAGCGGCCGTTGTGACCGACCCCGCTGTGCTGCACTGGCCGTCCGCAGTGTCTGACCGAGCCAAACCCCAGCAGCGGCTAGTGTCCGACCGACGGCCGATCGTCGCAACATCGTTTCTCTCGCACCAACTCCTGTTGTGGGCCCCCCAAGTTCTCCAGAAGTGTTGTGGGTCCCCCATTGACCCCTAGCACTGCTGTGGGCCCCACTTGGGTGTTCTACTTCGTGGATTTGCTGTCTACGACGTTACGACACGTCGTAGGCCTTCGTCGCAAGTTTCAGCTTTTGGGAATTCATGCGTGGACCAGATTTGACGCCGAGGAGTTCTCCGTTCAGACACGACTTCCATCCTACGACAAACCCCGGAAAAGTTTGGTTCCCCCGAACTCGTAGAAACCCCCACAATAGCTAATTGAACCCGAAATTAAAAGTCGACAAATTGAACTAAACTTTATTTCCAGCACCAGTAAAACATTGTACAAATTTAGAAAATCGACGAACGGACTTTTTGACTGTGCACATAGGATAGATTCGTCGATTAGGCTGAAACATCAAAATGTGACTTTTGACGAATAGGATAGTCCCAATAACCTAGAAACGAACCCTAATAGGATTTGATGAAATTGAGACCTGACACCGTCGCCGTGGCACTATTTCAGACGGACTTCCGCGGACGAGATGCTTGGACGAGACGCTTCGAGAGGACGACACACTCGCAATCGCAGGCAAGTGTATCCTACTTGCACTTTTGGCTGTGCTTAGGCCTTAGTTGGTTAGAACTGATTACTGTGAACAAAGAGGACCGGACGTGAAATGATAGCGTCCGGGACGACCCCTGACGGCTCAGACTTGACGACGAAGTCTGAGCCTGACAACAACAACTTTTGACATCGTAGGGCTATCATATGTGTGCGTGTGTGTGGACACCCTAGATTAACCCTTCCCGTCTTGTCACGTCCCATCCCGTCTTGCACAGCTTGCGGGCAATAGGGCACTCACCAGTGAGTGGGTGATCCCTTGTACTGATACACAGCCCAGAGGGCAATAGGGCACTCACCAGTGAGTGGGTGATCCCTTGTCGTGATACACAGCCTGCGGGCAATATGGCACTCACCAGCGAGTGGGTGATCACTTGTACTGATACACAGCCCAGAGGGCAATAGGGCACTCGCCAAGCTAGAGCAAGTGATCCCTTGTCGTGCTTGCCTTGTCTTGTCATACTTGGGGTTTGGGTTTGGGTTGAGCGTGCGCACGGCAAGAGGGTCTGATCCCCCTCGAACCGTAAGGCGTGAACCCTTTCATGTCTCACTTGTCTTGTCTTGTCTTGTCCTGTCACATCCCGACTTGTCTTGACACCTGTAGGTTAGTCCCGTAGTTGGTAGCACACGCTACGACTACTACTTGCTACGCTTTACTTTCCTGCTGCGTTACTTTCTTTTGTTCCCCTGTTATAACCTCAGCATGCTAATCAACCAGTAAACCGTTATATAAAAGTTGATACACTTGCAGTTTGGTCTAACCCTTTTTGTAGACCTTACCTGACGTACAGTTCCTTCTTTTGGTGTTGTACGTCAGGTGTTGAGCCAGAGTACGTCGACGAGGCGGACTTGTCAGCAGACGTGGAGCCGGAGGACGTTGATCCAGAGTACGACCCAGAGGAGGACCAGAGTTAGAGGCCTCTCATTGCTGATCCAGAGTTTTTTCCCAGTTTAGATTGGGTGTGTAGCACCTTTTGTTTTCTTGACTAGGTTGGGTTCTTGCACCGGTAGTTTCTTTTCTGCAGTTGTAGCCCTTCGGGCATTGTTAGACTCTCAGTACTTTGGATGATTATGTTTGGAATAAAATGATATGCTTTTTTTTTCCTTTCAGTACTTTTATTGTTCTGTACTAACTTGCAGGGACCTGTTCCTTCGTTTTGGAATACCATAGATGCTTATTGGGTCTGAGCTCTCAGCTCTGGCCTAAGCGGGCCTTAGTCACGCTTCGCCTCCATACTTTTGGGAAGCGGGGCGTGACAGGTTTCAGTGGTGGCCCATGCAGGTCCCATCCTTTCTGCAAATACGGAACAATCGAAGTATTGAACTTCATTTTATTATCATCCAGTAATTGTACGAGTCTAATTTATGTCTTTCTGTCAATAGGATGGCAGTACGACGTACTACCCGATCGGGGAGCTCAGGAGATGGAGTTCCGGAGGACCAGGCGGAGAGTTCTGTCAGTTTCTGGGTGTGATGAGAGAGATGCTGGATGTTCAGCATCAGTTGGTTCAGCAGTCCCAGCGTGCTGCCCAGGCTGTTCCAGTTGCACCACCACCACCTCCGCCTGCCCCTCGAGCTGCTCCAGGAGTGAAGCAGTTCAACGAGCTTCAGCCGAGGACATTTTCGGGGAAGGAGGGACCCCTAGCTGCTGATGAGTGGATCCAGAGCACTGAGGAGAAGTTAGTTGCTGTGAAGGTTCCTGATGATACCCGAGTGGAGATAGCAAAGATGCAACTGATGGAGAATGCAAGGAACTGGTGGCGCATCGAGGAGAGGCGTCTTGAGAAGCCAGTGGAGTGGAAGACCTTCAGGTCTATGTTCAAAGACAAGTATTTCACCAAGTCTGCTAGGAGGGAGCTGTTGAGCAAGTTTATAGACCTGAAGCAGTGGGATATGACTGTCGAGGAGTATGAAGCTGAGTTCATGATGCTGAGTCGTTTTGCCCCGCATATGGTAAGGAAGGAGGAGAAGCGAGCTGATCGCTTTCGTCAGGGACTGCGTCTGAAGATTCAGGCTTCTATGTCTTCGGCAGGTTTCACGACTATGAGGGAGGTGCTAGATGCTACGAAGAATCATGAGATCATAGCTCTTCTGCCTGACCCTTCAGCTGATAGAGGGAAGCGTCCGATGGAGCAGTACCGGCCACCTGCTAGGCCGGCGATGAGGCCAGTTCAGACGGTGCCATTCAAGAGGCCAGGAGCACCAGTTCAGATTCAGGGCAAGGGCCCGTGCCACTTCTACGGAAAGCCTGGACATGTTCAAGCCAACTGTAGGAAGAAGATGGGGCTATGCTTAGTTTGTGGAGATGCCTCGCATGCTACGAAGGAGTGTCCGAGAGCTCGTCATGCTATTGTTGGAGTGCCAGCCCCACTGCAGATGAGAGCGCCTGCCCCAGTCCAGAGAGGACCTGCTGTTCGTGGACCACCCTTGGCACCACATAGGCAGATGTTTCAGAGAGCAGCGCAGCCCCAGAGGCCGGCTTACACCATGACAGCTGTTGAGACTGAGGAGCTGGATGGAGTTATTACAGGTAACTCTTGATCCTAGTCTTTCATTTCATAGTTTAGATCTTATTACTAGTGTTGCTTGCTCGACTTGTTTATTAGAGTAGCTTGGTTTGACCGTAGTTCTCTTATATCTTAGGCACCATTTTAGTGTCCTCTCACCCGGCCTTGGCTTTGTTCGACTCCGGTGCATCTATGTGCATCATATCCCGGAGGTTTGTAACAAATCACTCCATTCCCACCCATACACTTCCTAAGTGTTGGGACATCACCACAGGGAACGGAGTGGTGACAGTGAACTTGGGATGTCGATCGATTTCTTTGGTGGTCAGTGGACAAGAGCTCTTTGCAGATTTCATTGTCCACGATCTGCCACACTTCGATGTCGTTCTTGGCATCGATTGGTTGGGAGATTTCCACGCCTCGATCGACTGTCACAGCAAGAGGGTGGTGTTCCGGATTCCAGGCCATCCGGAGTTCGAGTTCCGCAGCAGAGATGAGTCGCTTGGGCCCATCAGATATCGGGCCAAGCCGGAGGTGCCGATTGTTGCAGCCATGCAGATGGAGATGGAGATCGAGTGACCAGCAGTCGTCAGGGACTTCGACGACATCTTCCCAGAGTATATCTCAGGTTTGCCACCCGACAGAGCTTTAGAGTTTGGTATTGATCTTATGACAGGAGCACAACCGATATCGAAGGCGTCGTACCGTATGGCTCCTGCTGAGCTCGAAGAGCTGCCGAAGCAGTTAGATGAGTTGATGTAGAAGGGTTTCATCCACCCTAGTGTGTCACCATGGGGTGCACCAGTTCTGCTCGTGAAGAAGAAGGATGGGTCCCGCAGGATGTGCGTGGACTATCTGGGGCTGAATGCTGTCACCGTGAAGAATAAGTATACGCTGCCACGTATCGACGATATCTTTGATCAGCTTGGAGGTTCGAGAGTCTTCTCGAAGTTGGACTTGAGGAGTGGATACCATCAGTTGAAGGTGAAGAAGGATGATGTTCCGAAGACAGCCTTCTGGACGAAGTATAGGCATTATGAGTTCGTGGTCATGCCTTTCGGTGTGACCAATGCTCCAGTTGTGTTCATGAATTTGATGAACTTGATTTTCTACGACTTCCTGGATAAGTTTGTCGTTATCTTCATTGACGACATTCTTATTTATTCGAAGTCTGAGGAGGAGCACAGCTGTCATCTAAGGACAGTGCTGGAGACGCTGAGGCGACACAAGCTATATGCCAAGTATAGTAAGTGCGAGTTCTGGCTGGACAGATTCGCATTCCTGGGGCACGTGGTGTCTGGTGATGGCATATCTGTGGATCCGGAGAAGGTCAGAGCAGTCAGAGATTGGCCGACTCTGCAGTCAGCGTCAGACATCAGGAGCTTCCTTGGTTTAGCAGGCTATTATCGACGGTTCATCAAGGATTTCTCGAAGATTGTAGAATCGATGACGAAGCTAACGAGGAAGGACGTGGAGTTTCTTTGGTCAGATGCTTGTGAGGAGGCCTTCAGTATCTTGAAGGCGAGATTGACCACAGCACCGGTGTTGGCAGTACCAGATCGAAGCGGAGGCTTCGAAGTATATTGTGATGCATCAGGGAAGGGCCTAGGATGCATCTTGCATCAGCATGGCCACGTGGTCGCGTATGCTTCTCGTCATTTGAGCACTCATGAGAAGAATTACCCGATGCACGACCTGGAGTTAGCAGCAGTGATTTTTGCACTAAAGATTTGGAGGCACTTCTTGCTAGGTGAGAGTGTGAAGATTTTCACCGATCACAAGAGCTTGAAGTACATCTTTACGCAGAAGGAGCTCAACATGCGTCAGAGACGATGGTTAGAGCTCATGGCTGACTACGAGATTGATTTGCAGTATCATCCGGGGAAGGTGAACGTAGTGCCGGATGCCTTGAGTAGACTTCCTACTGCGATGATACATGCTGCCGACTGGAGGATTCAGCAGGAGCTGAGAGAGATGGATTTGGAGGTTGTCCTACCTGGTGTGGTTCTTTCATTCATGAATTTGCAGATTCAGTCCACGATCGTGGATCAGATCAAGGCAGCACAGACAGGAGATCCAAAACTGCAGAGGATCAGGAGGTAGGTTGAAGCTGGACTACGGACGGAGTTCGTGATTCATGAGGATGGTTTGATGCGGTACGGCAGCAGACTCTGTGTACCTGCAGGTGATGTTCGGGAGGAGCTGTTGAGCGAGGCTCATAGCTCGCCATATTCTATACATCCTGGTGGCACCAAGATGTATAAGGACCTCCGTCTGAACTATTGGTGGATTGGCATGAAGAGGAGTGTGGCACGGAGCATTCCCAAGTGTTTGATATGCCAACAGGGGAAGGCTGAGCACCATCGTGCTGCTGGGTTGCTGCAACCGCTTCCTATTCCGGAGTGGAAGTGGCAGCATATTACGATGGACTTCGTGAATGGTTTACCTCGGACCCCGAGGCAGAACGACGCAGTTTGGGTGATCGTAGATCGATTGACCAAGTCTGCGCACTTTATCCCATTCTGAGTGCGCCGGTCTATGGAATCTTTGGCGAGGAAATATCTGGAGGTAAAATTTCTTTTTTTTTTCTTTTTTTTCTTCTCTTTTTAATTTCCTCTTTGAGTTGGCTGTGATGTAGACCGTGTATGTGTAGGAGATTGTACGCTTATATGGAGTCTCCGTGAGCATCGTGTCTGATAGAGATACGAGGTTCACATCTCAGTTCTGGAGAAGTCTGCAGGAGAACTTGGGTACAAGTCTGAGTTTCAGCACGGCGTACCACCTGCAGACTGATGGCCAGTCGGAGAGGACTATTCAGATCCTGGAGGATATGCTGCGAGCTTGTACGCTCGATTTGAAGGGATCGTGGGAGGACCACCTCCACTTGGTGGAGTTTTCATATAACAACAGCTACCAGGTGAGCATTGGCATGGCGCCGTTTGCTGTCTTATATGGAAGAAAATGTCGATCGCCACTGAGCTGGGATAACGTTGGAGATCGGGAGCTGTTGGGTCCAGAGATGATAGTGGAAGCTGTGGATGTCGTGAGAGACATCAGGGAGAAGCTTAGAGTTGCACAGGATCGCTTCAAGCATTGGGCAGATGCCAAGAGGAGACCCTTGGAGTTTCAGCCTGGAGATCACGTCTTCCTGAAGATTTCTTCGAACTGCAGAGTCATTCGTTTCGGGAAGAAGGGAAAGATGAGTCCGAGATATATTGGACCGTTCGATGTGCTGGAGCATGTGGGAGCAGTGGCATATCACCTTGCTCTGCCACCGTCTTTGGAGGGAGTTCACGACGTATTCCACGTATCTCAGCTACGTCGGTACGTCAGTGATCCATCGCATACGATTGATTTCTCAGAGGTTACAGTTCACCCGTACCTGACATATGACCAGCAGCCTGTGCAGATCTTGGACCGTCGACAGAAGCAGTTGAGGAATAAGATAGTCGACCTGGTGAGAGTGATGTGGTGTCACGGATCACCTGGAGAGTCCACCTAGGAGCGTGAGGATGATATGAGAGAACGCTTCCCTCATCTTTTTACCAGCAGTGCTTGATGTTGATTTCGAGGATGGAATCATTTCTAAGTTGGGGAGGATGTAACGGTCGGTTTCTGATCGTTCTTTCTTTGTGCACGTGCTCTTGATCGTGCACGTGTTTATTTTAGACTCTATTTGATTTTGAACATTATTGTGTGATATGTCGTTGTGATCGTCTCTGAGGGTATTAGATTGTGGAACTATTTTGGAACGACATTTCTCGAGTCGTTCTTCCGTGATTCTATCTTATTTGATGTGACGTCACGATTTTCTATTTTGACGCGAGACGTTTCTATTTTTAGTTTCGTCTCTCGACGTCGAAATTTAGATCCGTCTTCTTTGTTCTCTTTCTTTCATCGCCCCGATCACCCCAATATTTATTTTACAATTTTTGGACTTAATTTGACCTATTTTCCATTTTGAGTAAGTTTTAAATAATTTTAAAACCTATTTTTATAAGTATTTTAATTATAATAAAAATTCCTGTTTAATAATAACACTCTAAATAAAATTTTGACCAAAATCCTAACCATTTTGGCCGCACACATCTTTGCGTGAGGGAGAGAAGAGAAAATTTGTTTTAAATTAACTATTTTAATTATTTTAATTATTTTCTCGAGACCTAGACCTAACCCTAGCTCTATCCTATTTAAATAAACCATAGGCTAGCTTATTTTCGCAGCCACCCAAACCCTAGCCGTCACAAAACCCTAAATCCTCGCTTGCGACGTTCGTCGCAACTCCGTTCAGCCGCCGCCAGTGTCTGACCGAGGAAATCCTTTGATTTCCCTCGGTCTGACCGAGGCCTGCTCCCGCATCGCCCCGCTTGCAGCGCATCCGCTGCAAGCCCCGCAGTCGCCCGCTACGACCGACAGCCGCCCCCGCGTTTCCTTTGTCACGACCGACGCCCGCTCCCGTACCAAGGCCGCTCCGCACCGCACCCCGCATCCGCTGCAGCCCAAGCACCCGACCGGGAGCCCTGCCCGCACCGACCGAGAGATCTCCCGCTTCGCCTGCACCGTTGCAACTTTGCAACGCTCGCCCAAGCACCCGACCGACCCGCCCCAAGCGTCTGACCGGGGATTTCTCTCGCAGCGGCCGCTGTGACCGACCCCGCTGCGCTGCACTGGCTGTCCGCAGTGTCTGACCAAGCCAAACCCCCGCAGCGGCTAGTGTCCGACCGACGGCCGATCGTCGCAACGTCGTTTCTCTCGCACCAACTCCTGTTGTGGGCCCCCCAAGTTCTCCAGAAGTGTTGTGGGTCCCCCATTGACCCCTAGCACTGCTGTGGGCCCCACTTGGGTGTTCTACTTCGTGGATTTACCGTCTACGATGTTACGACACGTCGTAGGCCTTCGTCGCAAGTTTCAGCTTTTGGGAATTCGTGCGTGGACCAGATTTGACGCCGAGGAGTTCTCCGTTCAGACACGACTTCCATCCTACGACGAACCCCGGAAAAGGTTGGTTCCCCCGAACTCGTAGAAACCCCCACAATAGCTAATTGAACCCTAAATTAAAAGTCGACAAATTGAACTAAACTTTATTTCCAGCACCAGTAAAACGTTGTACAAATATAGAAAATCGACGAACGGACTTTTTGACTGTGATAGATTCGTCGATTAGGCTGAAACATCAAAATGTGACTTTTGACGAATAGGATAGTCCCGATAACCTAGAAACGAACCCTAATAGGATGTGATGAAATTGAGACCTGACACCGTCGCCGTGGTGCTATTTCAGATGGACTTCCACGGACGAGATGCTTGGACGAGACGCTTCGAGAGGACGACTCGCTCGCCATCGCAGGCAAGTGTATCCCACTTGCACTTTTGGCTGTGCTTAGGCCTTAGTTGGTTAGAACTGATAACTGTGAACAAAGAGGACCGGACGTGAAATGATAGCGTCCGGGACGACCCCTAACGGCTCAGACTTGACGATGAAGTCTTAGCCTGACAACAACAACTTTTGACATCGTAGGGCTATCATGTGTGTGCGTGTGTGTGGACACCCTAGAATAACCCTTCCCGTCTTGTCACGTCCCGTCCCGTCTTGAACAACCTGCGGGCAATATGGCACTCACCAGTGAGTGAGTGATCCCTTGTACTGATACACAGCCCAGAGGGCAATAGGGCACTCACCAGTGAGTGGGTGATCCCTTGTTGTGATACACAGCCTGCGGGCAATAGGGCACTCACCAGCGAGTGGGTGATCCCTGGTACTGATACACAGCCCAGAGGGCAATAGGGCACTCGCCAAGCTAGAGCAAGTGATCCCTTGTCGTGCTTGTCTTTTCTTGTCATACTTGGGGTTTGGGGTTGGGTTGAGCATGCGCACGGCAAGAAGGTCTGATCCCCCTCGAACCGTAAGGCGTGAACCCTTTCGTGTCTCACTTGTCTTGTCTTGTCTTGTCCCGTCCCGTCCCGACTTGTCTTGACACATGTAGGTTAGTCCCGTAGTTGGTAGCACACGCTATGACTACTACTTGCTACGCTTTACTTTCCTGCTGTGTTACTTTCTTTTGTTCCCCTGTTATAACCTCAGCATGCTAATCAACCAGTAAACCATTGTCTAAAAGTTGATACACTTGCAGTTTGGTCTAACCCTTTTTGTAGACCTTACCTGACGTACAGTTCCTTCTTTTGGTGCTGTACGTCAGGTGTTGAGCCAGAGTACGTCGACGAGGCAGACTTGTCAGTAGACGTGGAGCCGGAGGACGTTGATCCAGAGAACGACCCAGAGGAGGACCAGAGTTAGAGGCCTCTCGTTGCTGATCCAGAGTTTTTTCCCAGTTTAGATTGGGTGTGTATCACCTTTTGTTTTCTTGACTAGGTTGGGTGCTTGCACCGGTAGTTTCTTTTCTGCAGTTGTAGCCCTTCGGGCATTTTTAGACTCTCAGTACTTTGGATGATTATGTTTGGAATAAAATGATATGCTTTTTTTTCCTTTCAGTACTTTTATTGTTCTGTACTAACTTGCAGGGACCTGTTCCTTCGTTTTGGAATACCACAGACGCTTATTGGGCCTGAGCTCTCAGCTCCGGCCTAAACGGGCCTTAGTCACGCTTCGCCTCCATACTTTTGGGAAGCGGGGCGTGACACCAAGAAGCCCATGGATCGACCCCAAGCTCACCTCGAGCCCGTTCGCCGCCATCGTATCACCCACGACCCTATCTCCCCTCCATCGGAGCACGACACCTCCTCCGCTCCGAGTGCAGCACAACACACCGCCGTGAAACCCCGCTTATGCACTCTCCAAGTTCGCCATGCGAGCACAGCCCCGTCGCCGCCACTTATCCCCTCGACACTTCCCATGCAACCCAGCTTCGAACCCCCGCTACCTCACTTCCACCGCCCGCAACCCAACGCCGATGGAACCCCCTCAGCTCATCTAAGCCGTCACTTTCTCGCTGTACTCTGACGATGCCCTGGAGTTTGCCATCGATCTCCATTCGCTTCCACCACAGCTCCTCTCTCTTTCCTCCACCATCCATCGCACCGCCTTGTTCGCCGCAGCACCGTCGCCACGACGATGCCCTCAGCCATGTCAGCTTTCCAACACCCCCGAAGACCTCCGAGCAGCCCCTGCCACTGCTCCTCCCACCTGCTCATGTCTCTGCCTCGCCGTCCGCCATTTCAATCTACCGCTGCCGTCGGTGGGTGGCCCCTCACCATCGCCTGCAATCGGTGCCGTCCATCTCCACCGATGATCTGCCGCTGACAAGCAGCAAACACCCCCCCCCCCTCGTTGCTGCACGCATTAAGAGAGGGAGGGGTGTGATATGTAAATTGTATACTCATACATCTTAGTGTATATATATTTAGGAAATCATGTAGATCAGGTGGCACCTGATCTAATAGATCAGGTGCAAGACACAAGAAGACGGGCCCTACGGAAAGTACAAGCCCATGTAGGCTTGTACTTTCCAACTTTATGTGTCTTGCCACCTGATCTAATAGATCAGGTGGCACCTTTTCTACATTATTCTCATATATTTATGTAGTGTGTGTGTGTGTGTGTGTGTATTAAGAGAGACAATGGTTTAAATTGATAATGAATAATATAGGAACCCAAAAAATACACGGTAAGACCAAGAAAATCCGAAACGACGAAACGAATCAGTTGGTGCTGGTTTCATTGCCAAAAGACAAGTACATCTCCCACAATGATTTTTCAGAGTCAAAACTCAATAAAGCCAATTTCTCTTTAAAATGCATATCACGAGAATTCAACGTACACCGACGTACGAGAAAATTATATGTTGTAGTACTAATCAAGACGAACGGTTTGACCTATCATATGAAGATTTCCGATGTGTATATTTTTCTAAATAAATCATTAAACATTTGCAGTATCTATTTTCTAATGTAGAAAATTAGTTTTTAATCGATTCTAAGCTTTCAAAAAAATTATTAAAAATACCAATGAGGTTCCGAAAAATATTTTCTTCCTAGATAAAATTATTTACCTCTCTTCTAGCCTATCTAAAAAATATTTAGTACGTATTCTGACGAGTTTTAAGCGATTATGAAAATACGAACACGTTAAGAAAAATAAATAGAAAATCGTGTAACTTCTAACTAGTGAATGTTTATGATTTCAGGTACCGTTTCTCATGCACCAGCTTCCTTAGAAATTTTAGCTCCAGACTCGGCTTACTACAACAACTTCAAAATCCGTAAGTCACAATGACTTCTAAATTTAGAAAATTAGTTAGTGTACTGGTATGAACTTAGGATTATATATATAGCCCTAGAACAGCTATCGACTTGAACCAAAAACTAGATACCTAATTTAATAGGAAACTAACTAATAGTTTCATAACGACTATTAACTTGAGCATATGTCATTACCAACTTTCAACTTTGGTAGCTGTAGCACGCAACTCTCTACTTGGGTAAATTGTGTACTAATGGAAATACCACATGCTCAAAGCATGGAATCAACATCATAGTTGTTCGAATTGTCTTTATCCTCAAATCTCTTAGCCGCCGCTTTGCTTAACTTTCTGGTTTTCAATAAGAAAGCCAACCAGTGGTCATGGTTTAACTATCATAGTAAATAGGGAACAACCATACTGATTATTAATATAAACAATGGAGCAGATGTGATAATTGCTATTCTTAACATTGGTATCACCCGGTGTCTGGGATCGTTTGCGCCAAAGTTTGGATCACCCTGCTAGCAGGGATAGTGACACGCTTGGCCAAACTTGACTGGCCGTGTATGTATGAACCAATGTTATAGTTTCAATTATCAACAGTTTGTAAATACCTTCAAAGGAGTTAATTTAACTTTTTCATCGTCGTGATCCCTTTCTTGTCTAAGTTCACTCTTGTCTACCATGTTATGATACTTGTCACTTGAAACTTCGCATGAAACATTGTTACATTTGTGTACAATTACTCATGTTAAAATAGTCACATCACCTGTTGCATGCCATCTAGACTCAGTGAATGCTAACGAATAATCTTGTGGAATATCATGTGGTACATCTTGTGGAACATCTTGTGGAATATCTTGTAAAATATCTTGTGGAACATCCTGTAAGAAATATGTATATAGAACACTTGACACTTCACTAGGTTTGGGGTAACTCATAGTTTGAGAGATTGTGGGGGTGACTGGAGTTCATCTACCTGTCCAGCTGCCTATGTTTCGGCAATTCTGTCTAGCTGCATATGTTTCGGCAAACATAAATATGCTGCCCGTGTCAGTATCCTGTCTAGCTGCCTGCATTTCGGCATTCCTCTGGGTACGCGCACCCAGGCAAGATATGAACTCAATAGTTGCATATCATACTCTCCGACTTGAGTCACGTAGTTCTAGTATAATTATTGCTTACACAGTCACATTTACTTTATGCATTGCATGCACATTACTTACCACACTTGTGCAGCCACCCGTACTTTACTTATCGCTCTTGCATGCATGTCTGCATTTACTTTACTTGTCGCACTTAGCATGCTTTATACTTGTGCATTGCTTTTACTTCTATTTTTAGAATTGCTGTAACTTACCTATGGTTTCATTTTCGTGGCACCACAAATGACGCACATGTTGAGATAGATGTTCCTGAGTTGGCAGAGCCAGAGTTCAACCCTGAAACCACAGCTTTTAGAGTTATTTTCACATATGTACTTCCTTTCTTTCATGTATCTCTGTTGGAGTGTATTGTGCAGTATGGATTGTAATAAATGGGCACTATTTGAATATTTTTTACATCTTTGCATCGTGGCTATATTGTTTTCACTCGTAATCTGTAGACCTGTAAATGTAATCAAATAAGTAATGGTCCCCCGAGAGCTGGTCGTTACATAGTCTGATTCCTCTAAATTCGACTCGGACTGTTGCGTTGGGACTGGTGTTTGTACAGTCTATCAAGGCCCACTATGTTGAGTATTGATTCCCCAGATTTGGTTTTGATGATGAACAAACATAAATATCGTGAACTAACTCTTTGTGAGCGCAGTTATGGAGATCATCGCCAAAATTCTATGAACATCAAAAGCGAAGTCTCAAGACTTCTCAAAGCGCGTGGTTGTGTGCCTAAAGCTTCGTTGAAGCTCTAGGAGCATTATTGAAGTCAAGAGATTCGGAATGAAGCTTTTAAAGACGGTTCGTCAAGTTTAATTTATTATCTTCTAGCTTCTTTTCGTAGAATGTTAAGCCTTGAGTAGGTCTTACATGATTATCTTCATAACATTCATATCTTAGAGCTAGGATTATCTTAGAAGCCCATACAAACTTTCCCGAAGCTTCACGCTTCATTTCGCGGCTTCTGGTGCATCTTAGTTAGTTCAAGAAGAAGAACCAACCGACTACATTGTCATCTAGTCGGTCGGCAATCCTTCTTGAACAGACTAGATCTCCTTGCTCAATTCAGCCTAGACACTGTTTATCAATTAGTCGGTCCAAGAAGGTTCACCGACCGACTAGTTGTCAAACTAGTCGGTTAGGAATCCTTCTTAGACCGACTAGTTAAGCTTTCATTTTTCAGCTTGAGTTACTGTTTACAGTTAGTCGGTCCAAGAACAACTGTCGACCGACTAGTTGTGAAACTAGTCGGTTGAAATTTGTTCTTAGACCGACTAGTTCAACTTGTATTCAGCCTATTTGATTTCAACTCTTAGTCGGTCAAAGAACACTCACCGACCGACTAGTTATAAAACTAGTCGGTTGGCAAGTCTTCTTAGACCGACTAGTTCTATATTCCCTGAACTATCTTTATTGGCTGTGAAGCTGTTAGTCGGTCCATGTTGAATCACCGACCGACTAGTTGTGAAACTAGTCGGTCAGTGATCCTTCTTAGACCGATTAGACTGCTTCAGAAATAGATCCGCTGGAGCATTAAATGCACGAATTGTCTCTCTCTCTTCTCTATCCTATATAATCTTGAGATGCTTATTCATAGCATTCAAGGCTGATATTAATTGCATTTTAAAGAATCAAAGAGAAGCATTTATTCTCATTTTCCAAGCTTTCATTTCTTACAAGAATCTCTCCTCACTCTTATTCCTAAAGAGAGATTCTCATTGATTGTGAGCCACTCAAGCCAAGAGCTTGATTCAAGTTCACCAACTCTACCCTAGGCTTCTATTGCTGGTCAACTTCTTGGAGCTAGGGTTTGGTGACTTCCTCTCCTTCAAAATCCTCCTTGCCCTAAAATCGTAAGTTTACTCAAGGCATAGGATTTTGTTGGTAAGCATTTCTTATTTAATTTACTTTGATATTGTAAGTTTTACTCTCAGTTGTGAGAGTTGTTTGTGATCCCGGTTTGTGGGAGTCACATTTTCTTTTGTATATGATTTGATCTTGTAGAGGTTTTCTACAAGAATTTCATAGTGCAAATTTGAGTTAGAGGTTTCTAACTCAAGTAGCTGGAGGGGATCCGGGTGTTTGGGACGTAGGATCACCGGGAGCAAGTCGGGGAGACTTGGGTGGATCCGAACCCGTTATATCGTTTGTTTGCTATTGTCTTTTATTGTTGTCAATTTTCATTTCCGCATTGTTGGTTGAGTTTGCACGATAATTAGGAATAATTACTCTTGATTATTTTAAAGTACTATTCATCCCCCCCTCTAGTACTTGTGCAGTAGCTATCAGGGCATTACATTTGGTATCAGAGCCAAGTTCATAGCTATGTCTACCAACGACAACAAGACCGTTCGTCCACCTTCAGATTATAGCACCTTCAGGAACCGTGAAGGAGCTTCTTAGGTGATGGAAGGACACTCCTCAACTAGGCATCCTTTCTTCAACGGTACCAATTACGGGTACTGGAAATACCGGATGGAAACGTTCCTCCGGAGTACTTCACTATGTAGAGCCACGATGACGGAGTATGTCGAGCCCGTCGAAGAAGATTTCGCGAAGTGGACTACCGCGGAGGTCGCCGCGGAGGTAACCAATGCCAAGGCAATGAATGCCTTGCAATGCGCTTTGGAGCCCGAGGACTTTAACAAGATATGCACATGTAAGAGTGCATATCAAATCTGGAACTCACTCATCATCTTGTATGAAGGAACGAGTAGGGTAAGAGACTCCAAACTCACCGTTGTTAATAAAGATTACGAGTTATTTCATATGCAACAGGGTGAGAAGATGAAGGAGTACTATGCTCGCTTCGTTGACATTACCAATGAATTGGAGGCTCTTGGAAAGACCTACACCCAAAAGGAGAAAGTCTCAAAGATCATTGACGGACTTCCTTCTTTTTGGGAGAAGCGTACCTTCGCCATCGAGGAAGGTAATGATATGAATAAATATACCGTTGTTCAACTAATGGGTACCTTGATGTCTTATGAGGTACGCAAGGATAACAAGATAAAGATGCAAGATAAGATGAAGTCATACTTGAAGCAAGACGAGCCAAAGAAAAAGGCGATTGCTTTCAAGGCCGCTCCATCTACTTCTACCGATGATGAAGAATTGGAAGACGAGTTGGACATTGAATCTCTTACCCTCATGGCAAAGAAGTTCAACCGATTCTTCCGGAAAGGTAACTTCAAGAACAAATCTAAATTTAGTTCTATTAACGCCTCCGCTCCTTTGTGTTTTAAATGCAATAAGCCAGGACACATGAAAGCGGATTGTCCTCAAAACAAGCAAAAGGAGAAATGGAAGGCGCCAAAGTTCGACAAGTCTCGAAAGTACAAGAAAGGGTACAAGAAAGGACTTGTCGGGACATTCACCGACTCCTCAAGTGGAGAGTCGGATGATGAACAAGTGGAGCAAGCACACATGTGCTTCATGGCTACAGAGGAATATGATCAAGAATCCTCCTCCGATGAAAGCGAGGATGAAGGCGATGAGGTAACTATGGATGACCTTAGATTAGCTAACGAGCAAATTTGGTCTAAGTATTCTAAATTAGTAAATAGATATACTAAGACTACAGATGAGTTAACTAGTCTCCAAATCTCACCTAAGCCTATCATCATCATCAACGACACCGTTGTTGAAAGTTTGAGAAATGAGATTGTAAATCTCAAATCTCAACTTGACCATGTTCATATTGAGGAATCGGATGAATGCGAGATGGCGGATTTGATTTCTCGAAACTCAACTTTGAGTATTGAGAATGAGAATCTCAAGTCTTGTGTTTGTGTACTCACCACTCAAGTGTCCACTTTGGATGCTTCTATACTTTCTCTCACCGAGAAGTATGAGTCCACATTAGGCCGAATTAATAAATTCAATAAGGTAAGGACCATTTGGATAATATCCTAAATGACTTACTTCCGGCCAATCATCGCATTGGCTTGGGGTATAGATGGGAAATTCATCCAAATCGTCTACCACCTTTGTTAGGCCAACTTCCGATGCCTCAACGAGTGGGGACAAACACCCCATTGGTAGTTCATCTATCAATGGTGCTTCCACTTCGTACACACCCTCATTTGGAAAGAAACCCACTTTGGGTGGACCTCCAAAGAAGGGTCATGCTTTATATACACCAATACCATGCCACGTAGGAACACACATCCTACTCCACCGGTTCACAATTATGATGATTTTTATGCCCCACATCCACGGGCACGTGCACACCATGTGAGACACACTCACGCACGTGTTCCTCCACATGCATATGTTCATCCACACTATCATATGAACAATTATCATCATGCACCATTTCATCATGTGCCATATGCTTATCCACGACATGCATCACCTAGAAATCAACAACGTATGCATGCTCCCAATAGGAATAGGGCTCTCAAAATATTCACTATTTGGGGGCCCGAAGAACACTAACATGCATGAAAAACAAGCTTACATGAATTCCTATTTTATGAATGTCGTGCATAATGATGATTATGTTGGGAAGTCTAAGTCCAATTGGACTTGGCTTCCAAAGGTCTAATCTTTTAGGACCCAATGACCTTGGGTACCATGATACGATATGATCTATCTTTAGGTACTCAAGAAAAAGAAAAGGATCGACAAATCCAAATTTAGCTCCAAGGATGGGTGGATACTCGATAGCGGGTGTTCAAAATACATGACGGGTGAAGCTCAATTGCTCTCCGGAGTGGTGCCCATTGTAAATGGGAACCGAGTCGTCTTTGGAGGCAACGAGAGCGGAACCATCATAGGTGTTGGTAAAGTTGGTAATCCTTCTAAACCACTAATAAGTGATGTTTACCTTGTTAAAGGATTAAATCACAATCTTATTTCAATAAGCCAACTTTGTGACAAAGGTTACAAAGTTAGCTTTGCGAAAGGAATGTGTCATATTTTAAGAAAAGATAATAATGATTTGTTATTTTCTGGCACACGCCATAAGGATATATATATCCTAGATATCCCCAAGTCACATGAACAATGTCTCATTGCCAACACAAGTGAACAACACTTATGGCATCGACATTTTGGTCATGTGAACTTTGGAACACTTTTTAAACTTTCCAAGTTAAATTCTATTAAAGGATTTCCTAAGCTTGTCTTTCAAAAGAAAAGCTTTTGTGACTCGTGTCAACGAGGCAAACTTCCAAAATCGTCATTTAAACCTAAGAAAAGCATTTCATCTAAGCGGCCTCTAGAGCTCTTACATCTAGATCTTTTTGGGCCAACTAGAGTTGCTTCATTAGGGAATGCTCGATATGGACTTGTCATCGTTGATGACTTTTCTAGATTTACTTGGGTATTTTTCTTAAGTAATAAAAATGATGCTTTTGAAAACTTCACAATATTTGTTAAGAAAGTACAAAATCTCATTGGAACCACCATTGTCACTATTCGTAGTGATCATGGAGGGGAATTTGAGAATGAGTCTTTCTCAAATTTTTGTGATGAAGTTGGTATTACTCACACCTTTTCCTTCCCTCGCGCAGCTCCTCAAAATGGTGTAGTTGAGAGGAAGAATAGGACGTTAGTGGAATGTGCTCGCACTATGCTTGATGATAGCCAACTTGGCCATCAATTTTGGGTGGAAGCGGTACATACCGCTTGCTATGTGTTTAATAGGATACTTTTGAGGCCCGGCACCAAACAAACTTGTTATGAATTGTTGTTTGGTAAATTGCCTCAAGTTAAACATTTTCGAGTTTTCGGTGCAAAATGTTTTATTTAAAACACATATGGAAGTTTGGACAAATTTGATCCAAGATCCGATAAGGGGATATTTGTTGGATATTCCTCCCGTAGCAAAGCCTACCGGATATACAACAAACGAACCTCAACGATCGAGGAATCACTTCATGTTTCATTCAATGAAAATTTTGTCCCGTCTAGAATTACTAATGATGATGACTCCATGGATGTTTTATGTGATTCTATTGGTAATTCTAATTCTATTGATTCTAATGATACTAACCCTACTAATGAGTCTTTTGAGAATATTCCTAGTGATCAGGGAATTCCCAAACGGCTTCATACAGTTTGTGACCATCCCCATGAGCAAGTCATTGGTAACATACTTGATAGTGTCAAGACGAGATCTCAAGTCAACTACTTCGCTCATTGTGCCTTTGCCTCCTTAATAGAGCCAAAGAATATTAACGAAGCATGCGAAGATAGTGCTTGGATCCTAGCCATGGAGGAAGAACTCATTCAATTTGAGAGGAATGAGGTTTGGGAGCTTGTTCCATTGCCTTCGAAGAACAACACCGTTATAGGAACGAAGTGGATTTTCAAGAACAAGACCGACGAGAACCAAAACGTCGTCCGGAACAAAGCTCGGTTAGTAGCTCAAGGCTACCGGCAAGAGGAAGGTATAGATTTCGAAGAATCCTTTGCTCCGGTAGCTAGATTAGAATCTATTAGATTGTTGTTATCTTTTGCATGCCATAAAGATTTTAAACTCTTTCAAATGGATGTAAAAAGTGTGTTTTTAAACGGAGATGTCGTTGAGGAAGTTTATGTTTCTCAACCTCCAGGTTTTATAAATGAAAAATTTCCAAATCATGTTTTCAAACTTAAGAAAGCACTTTACGGTTTGAGACAAGCTCCTCGAGCTTGGTATGACCGCCTAAAGAACTTTCTTTTGGATTTGGGTTTTAAAATGGGTGAAGTTGATTCTACATTATTTGTTAAGTATTCGAATCATGATATTATTTTAGTTCAAATTTATGTTGATGATATCATTTTCGGTGCTACTAACTTCACTCTTTGCGAAGAGTTTTCTAATGTCATGAAGGACCAATTTGAGATGAGCCACATGGGTGAGCTCAAATATTTCTTAGGTCTCCAAATTCGCCAAATGAACGATGCAATCTTCATCCACCAAACCAAGTACACGGTGGAGTTACTAAAGCGATTTGGAATGGAGAATGCCTCAGGCAAGAAGACTCCAATGAGCACTACTACACATCTTGATAAAGATAGGGGCGGCAAAGATGTAGACATTCGTCTATATCGAGGTATGATAGGTAGTTTATTATATCTTACTGCTAGTAGGCCCGATATTATGTTTGCTGTATGTGTATGTGCTCGTTATCAGTCTCAACCTAAGGAATCTCACTTAGTAGCGGTAAAACGTATTTTCTGTTATTTAAGTTACACACTCGACTTCGGATTACTTTATCCAAAGTCTAGCACATATGAGTTAATCTCATATAGTGACGCAGATTATGCGGGATGTAAATCCGACAGGAAAAGTACTAGTGGCACTTGCCATTTTATAGAAAATTCTCTTGTCTCTTGGTTTTCCAAGAAGCAGAATTCCGTATCACTTTCAACCTCCGAGGCGGAATATATTGCCGCCGGTGCTGCATGTGTTCAGGTTCTTTGGATGAGACACACTCTTAAAGACTTTGGTATAAACTGTGATACTTGCCCTATCATGGTGGACAACCAAAGTGCAATATGTCTCTCTAAGAATCCGGTACACCATTCCCATTCTAAACACATAGATGTCCGTCTCCATTTCCTAGATGATCATGTTGCTAAAAAGGACATCATTTTAGTGTACGTTGAAACCCAGAAGCAAATCGCCGATATTTTCACGAAACCATTCAAGGAAGACTCCTTTGTGCGGTTACGTCGAGAATTGGGGATTATGGGTGAATCCGAGATTTAGGATTCATTTTGTTCAATAATCTTGCATGATAATAATTTCTTTTATATATGCTCATGCTAGATGTGTTGGGATTTTTGGATTTATGTTTAAA